>CM046437.1:40030615-40328220 GCA_025506505.1 Flaveria sonorensis | reverse complement strand
TGTTAAGATTTTAATCTTAATGTAGCCTATTTATTTGTACTAGCAACTGTATATCTGTAATTAATAGAATTTAACATAGGTTTATTATATTTCTATGATGATGACGGCTGAACTGGTAATCACCGTTTGAAACGGTGATCTGGCGCCAATATCATAAGCGTGGTAACTTCTATTTACCCGCCTCATTAATGTATATAACTGTATATCATTAAATCTTACCAATACTATCGAAATCCATTCCTATCTTTTTGATTATCATTCCTATTATCATTTGCATTATCTGAGCTTGTAATCAAGTTTCAATCTTAATGGATTCAATTATCGCTATATATATCACAAGAGTAAATACAAAATAGTTAACTAACTAAACATGGTAATAGTCAAAACATTCAGAAAGGAAAAATATTAATGTTAGGCACAAATATCTGGCTTCAAAAGCGTGAAACATAACCGAATCTGAATTTTCATAATGTCCGGTTTTAATTGAAGTTAGTTAGATAAACCCACCCAAACTTGAGTTCAGTTCACAGAAGTAATGAAGACAAAATTTGTGATGAAGGAATAAGGACCTGTATCCTGAGCAATCAATATATCTGCTCATCTGATCTAAGGAAACTACGTCTTTGTACACAAGTCTGTAAATAGTATTATCCTGTGATCAGCATGAGTTCCTTCTGCCATGCAATGTTGGCATGCAGCCATTCACAGTCAATGCAGTACTTATTTGGTGGTTGCCAAAGCTTGCGTGCGCATCACACGCTAGAAAGAAAGTCCTTGCCAGAAATAAGTTGAGCCACCATACACTGTTACCCTCCTACACAACCAAAAACTATTTTAATCTAAGATTTTAGATCAAGAAAGATACATGGTTAAAATATTCAATTATTAGTACGTGTGGTGGGCGCATATTTGCACATGTGTCTAACAATTTTATGCATGCCGCTTAATACAATTGGTTACTTATCAGTACATTAGAAGTCATATCTTGCAAACTATTTGGAGTGGTGAACCTCGTATGCTTGAGTCTCAAGGTTGGTAACCTCAAACTTATCATGGATTTTATTGCTTCTAATCATTTATAATATCAAGTGTCACATATTCACTTGCTTATTATACACAAGCTCTTATTCATCTAGATGTCGTTCCAGGCCTGAACCTTCTACATATCTGTTCTTATTGCTGTCTTATGCTACAATTGGTTTAATTTTATTTAGAATGCATGGTTCTACACTTCTACAGTGTTGTTGGTGCTATTAAACAATAGTATCATCCTTTTTATTGAAAATTTGTTGACTGAAAATACTGATGGAATCTTTCTTAAATGAAATCATATAAAAAAAATACTGTCATCCCTGTTCTTAACTGCCTACTTAAATTATCTTCCCTTTTATTATTATATACACCCACATATATTATTAAATAAAGGAGCGTTGCACATAGTAAAATTTATATTCATAGCGCACACGCCACAATGGCATGCCAATTTACAGTAGAAAAGGACTTAAAACTGAAAGTACATGATGAGAAATCTATTACAGATTAGCAGTACTAGATTAGAAGTATTTTAGATTCTAATTGAACAATATTAACACAGAACAGTGACTGAGTGACTGTTAACAAGGAAAGGCGCATACTTTCATAATTTGCGAACACACAACTCAATGAACCATAGTTAATAAATGAAACTGCCATTTCACGATCAAGAAAGAAGAGAATGGATTTCTTTTACATTTGCAACATTATGTGAACACACTAAAGTGTGTAATGCTAACTAAAAGCAACAAAATACTAGGTTATTTATTCAAAAACTTTCTAAGCCATTGTGAAGGATGAGTATGATATATTTAGGGGCCTGCAGTAAACTAGTAGGTGACAAAATTAAACCGGTTAAAATTTTTTGGAAGGTTCAAAATGGGTCGGGTTAAACCCCACCCTTTTTTGTCCTTTTTTATTTTATTTATGTTCAAAATAATGATTGATTATGTAAAATAATGATTTACTTTATTGAACTGCAACTTAAGAGGTTGTAACCCTAAATATACCTAGGAGACTCTTAAATTATCTGACCCCTTTTCTTTTGATCTATGTTTTTTGATCTGTTGAACAGTTAGCAATAAAATCCAACTTAATGGACCTTTTATCTCATAAACAGGTTGAAATCTTCAATCTAGTTATAAATATATGGAAGAAGAGCCTATAGTTGCTTGAGCAACATTGAAATTTAAACGGCTTCATGTACAGTGCAGCAAGTTTGAAAAAAATCATTATGTTTCAATGATACATTAAACTCAAGACATAATAGTTCTACACAAAAGGGTCATTTATTGAAATCAACTAGAAATTTATACCAAAATGTATGATTGATTTTGATGAAAAAAGAGATCTTCATGAAAAGATAATCGAATTAGGTGAACCTTTGCATACCTCATAGGATTCATCTTTCTACAACTTGGACAAAAGCAAGGATTAAGAGAATGAAGCAAGATAGTACTAATTTCTTTTGCTGAGATTGTCTTTGGTACATTGCTGCTCATTCCTTATAAAGAATTTAAGTGTAAATGTCTTTAATTAATAGCATTTACTCCCTTGATCAATTAATGCAGAAAATTTAATCATACTATCCAGCCATGTTGAAATAATCTGACCAACACACACACACACACACACACACACACACACATATATATATATATATATATATATATATATATCATATATATATATATATATAGATATATATTAAATAGACCATAACGAATGCCTAAAATACCCTTCCATTAGACAAAGTGTTGATCCTTGTGAACATATTTTGTTTTTAATATTTGAAAAGGGGAAAACACATTAAATTTTGGATTTAATTATCATCAAACATATATTTGTGACTGATAATCTAAATAATTTGGAATTATTTAAGAAATAATGCTGAGTAGAGCTAAGTTATTTCTTTAAATAACATCTAGCGACCTTTAAGGACTAGGCTAAATTCCCTTTCAAATGATACCTTGCTTGTTTAGTTTGATCATTATGCTGTGCTGACAATAGGTTGATATTGTACTTTTCTCCTTTTGTTTTGTAGAAACCAGAAATTAATGTTTATCTTATTCAGCATACAAAAAAGTCATGCATTATTTTGTTTTTCAGTAGATGCCAGTTTTTTCTTGATTGTCATTAAGGTTATAAATTAATTCCAATGTCTTATATAAATAATTACACGCACACACACATATATATAAACATCTATACGCACACATAATATACATATATAAACAAACACACACACACACATACATTTATGTACACACACACACACAACACACACACACACACTCATATATATGTGTGTACGTGTGTGTGTGATATATATATATGTGTGTGTGTGTATGATATATATGTGTGTGTGTGTGTTTCTTTTCACATTTTAGTCATGTGCTTTAGTGTGGAACTGATTAGTGAGAGCATTTTGTGTGTTGGATTTTTTAATAATAGTAATAGTAGCCGGTTGGCAGTCGCTAATAATCTGATAGGTGGCTAAACGATCCGGTGAATGCTATGCATTTCATGTGAAACCCATTGTACTTGCCAAATTAGTTTAAGAACGTTAGCCCGGAACTTCTAATTGCCGATAAAAAAATATGGAAAAAAACTCTGAATCTCGTCTTCATGGTGGGTAACCCACCTACTGTCCTTTCCTTAACAGGTCCAATGTAGTTTGGTTTTATTTCCCATTTATGTGCCTTTCTTCTATCACAATCATGTTCTTCACAGTTTCAAAACTCAAGTTCTAAGACTCCACTGCTATCTTTAGTGTGATATTATCTTGAATATCATGCTTGAACTCATAGCATGCATGTTTGTTTTTTCTGTATCTATACTTGCATATTTTTCTAGTATTAAGACGGTGATTTGTCAAAGTATAGAATTTTCTGAAGAAATTATGGTTTTCTATTCTGCAAGCTATAGGATGATTATGAGTTCTATTGTTACTTGATCAAACTTTTTAAATTTTTAAGCTTTACAGGGCAAGAAATGCAAGAAATTCAAGATTTTTGCTGCAGTTAGAGGCAAGTTATATATGTTGTTAAATTAGGTAGCATACAGATTGCTAGAAAATAGCTCAAAATTAAAGTTCCCTGTCACTGGTTATTATGTACTTTTTTTTTGACCTAGTTGCTTTTATTAGGACTTTGGTATTTTTGTAGTGTGTGCTATGTGGCACTTAAGTTCTTTTTCATTGGTATTTAAGGTTTGTATTCAGGAACAAATAAACATTTTCGCGGATATTGATTTGGAAACAACAGTTGATTTTAAAAATGAGGATCTCTTGATTTCAGTATCTTTATTCCTGTTCAGTAAGATTTAGTAGCCTTTGTTTGCAATTAGGGTATTAATCTCTTTATGCTACTAACATAAATGGTGTGCATGCTATCTAGGACTGATGTGGAACATGTTTCTTCCAAAATAGGTTACCATATATGTAGTCTGCCATATACTATGAACCATATTGATTTTAGGTAAAGTGTGAACATTTTTTAGCCGATGACTAACCAAAGATTGATATTAGATAGCCAATTAAACCGAACAACCGAAATAAGTTGATGTAGCACCCGGCTTAAAAATAAAGGAGGGGTGTGTTTTTAAAATAAAGAGTTCAAGGACTAAAGATGAAAAAAGACAAGTTGGAACCCTAAAGTTCCATATAAAAGGAAGAGCTGCCCCTAGTCTCTTTTCTTGCGTGCGAAGGTTTCCAAAATCGGTAAAAGGTTCTATAGAGAGAGTGAAGGTGAAGCTAAAGGTATAAGTTTTCCTCATACATTTCAATAGATATAAGTTAAATCTAAGCATAGATGGGATTTTGATCGGTTTAAGCAATCAAGTTGATAGTTTTACGTGAATGCATGTAGATCTTGACTTCTTTTTTCTTGGTGTTAGGATTTCATTTGAGTTCATTAGAAGGTGAGTTTTAGATTCCTTGATTTATACATGGTTTAATAATTTTGTTTCTAGTATGCATAATAAACGTGGTTTACATGAAAAACAATGAGTTTCGAATGTAAAGTTTCTATTTTGTATGACTATAGCTAAGATTTGATGATGTTTAGGTGTGTTCTACCATACATGATGATGAAACATGATAAACCCTAGATAAATTATAGGTCTCGTTCCCGGAAAACCTTACAGTTGGTCAATCATAGCAAAACATAATATAATATGTTAGTATATGAAAACATTACAGCAAGATACTTTAACTCCATCATATTCATCAATAAGTTGTCAAATTACATGTTCTGGAATAGAAAACATTAAGATTTTTTTTTACAAATTATAACATAAGTTAAACGTGTGGATGCAGACGCCCATTGCCAAGTAGTTTCATCATCCATGTCATCCTCAGCAAATATCATTACCTGTCAACTAATATGCATACAAAGTCAGCGTTACTGAGTGAGTTTTACTTTTTGTAATAATATAGAAAATATATTTTTAACTTCTTTTAATGAATACACAATCATCATTCATAACAGTTAAATTGACTTTCATAACATCATTTATCATGTTCTCTATCTTTATTCTTTTTACCATCTTCCTTTATAATAACTAGGCTTACACAAAAAAAAAAAGCCTAAAACATCTAGTTGGCAACAAATGCCACCTTCTGTCAGAGGCTTATATAGAGTGGTAGCCAACCCCTGACAGTTAACCCACATTGCAAGGCTTATAGCCTACTCATGAACAAAGGTCTAACGTCCCATTTGACCCTATAAATGGAGTCCATCAAAAGTGCAAGACTTTTCATCATCATTAGGGTCCAAGTAACATTTATTATGTTTCACTGTCATTCTTTTTATTCATTAATGTTCTTATTTAATTATAGGTAATACTTATAAGGTATCATTCATCATTATCATCGCATAGCATGGAACATTAAATATTGTTCATATACTATCCATATAATAACCCTCATAACAGAATTATAACATTAACTCTGATGAAATGACCTAAGTGTCATCTAATGTAGGTAACGTAGACTAATGTGGGTAATAGTGAACTAATACAGGTAATAGTGAACTAATGTGGATGACCAACACTCAGTAAAATGAAGCCCAGTTAAACAAATGTGGGTAATAGTGAACTAATGCGGATGAGTAAACCTTCTGTCCAATTTCAAGCTTAGGCAGTTTACGACTTAATCGAATTGTGCATGACCCTAAACCATAGATCTAGTCCTTAATAAGCTCAGGTTCATAGCCAGAACACACCATACATGTAAATTCATCGTAGATCTCATTAAACATAGTATTTTCATAAAAATGTCACATTTATCATAGAAAACATAGGTTTATTTAAGAATTATCATTTTTAACATGCATACCAACCCCAAAAGGTAGAAACATGTAAAAGAGGGAATCTAGAACTCATCTTAACTAGCCTTCGAATGAAAACCCTAAAACAAAGGTAGAACTTGAGATATACACACATATACACGTAAAGATTCAAACTTTACACATGAAAACACATAGTAAACAACTTAGGAGCTTAGATTTAGCTTTGATTTAAGAGAAGGCACCATAAAAATCATACATATAATGAATTCTTCAACTTTCTCTCTTTATAACTGATTGAAGCTTTCTCTATCTAGAAATAGGGTTGTTGAGGGTGCATGATGAGAGTGAGAGGGAGGGGTGGGTCCTTCCTTTTATACCCCCACATAGGCATATTTTGCTTTTGCCCACTTTAAACCATTTCTTTTATTTAAAATGCTTCCTTTATTTTCCATCTTTTAAGGATTTTCAGGCGTTACAAGGTAGCGAAAGTAGTTTGTGCCTTCGTAAGTGATTATGGTCTTCGCAACCCACGCTTACATAGGATTGTTTTAAGGTTTAGCGCAAGTACATGGCATGACACCCATGACTTAATCAATATTACTCATATCACATGTTAGACAATATGTTTAGTCTATGTTTAGATGGTATTTAATATTATAATTCTAGAGGGTATCTAAATGTAATATCCTTCTCTATATATAGAGCTCCTTTGTAATTCTTAATTAACTCAATAAACACACGGTTTGTCTTGGCATCAGAGCCAAGAAAACCTAAACCCTAATTAACCCTAATTGCCGTCAACCACCAATCTACCATCGGCAACTGTTTTTCTCCTCTGCAACCCTAATTCCGACCACCCTCATCCTCCATGGCAACCATTATTGCTCTTACTACTGCAGAGAAAACAACACATAACTCTCACAAATTCTCCTTCACCCTCTCTACTACTAACTACGGGTATTGGAAGGCAATGCTTGAACCGTTCTTAATCTCCAATCATCTATATGGCTATGTCGATGGCACCATTAAATGTCCATCTCAACATACTGTTGCTACAACAGAAACACCTGCAGTCGAGAACCCTGGATACCAGCATTGGATTTCCAATGATGCGCACGTCAGGATGCTTATCATCTCTACTATTTCAGAGTCATCTTTCCAACACGTACAAGGATCAACCTCTCGAGATCTATGGCTTGCACTGGAACGTGCCTATTCTCCAAACACAGCATCTCGTGAGTATACACTCAAAACGCAGCTTCTTAAAATCGAGATGAAGGGAGATGAAACCCCGGTTAATTATCTAAGTCGTGCACAAGAATATGCTACTCCGCCCTGCCAACATTGGCGAGCCCATGAAGGACAAGGATCTTGTTATGCTTGCCATCTCTGGTCTTAGGGACGAATACAACGGCCTGAAAGCGAATCTGTTGGCTCGTCATCTACCCATCACTTTTCATGAACTACATGGGCTGCTTAGTGATCATGATTATCTACTCAGCAAAACAACAATGCCTACTGCCTCAAACCCGCAAGCCTTTGCTGCTCTCTCTTCAAGCTCGGTCCCCACTCTTACCAGCATTCACATCGCAGCTTTAGAACCTTCAATTATTGGCAGCACAAATGGGTTACCAATTGAACCCGATTGCCCCTCCTACTACACCACCACAAGCAGCCTTTGTAGCTCGTTCCTCTAACTCGAATCGAGGTCGTAGAGGCAATTTTCGTAGCACCTTTCGAGGCACAACGAGCAATCGAACCAGAGAATCTGCTGGAAATTCTCGGCAGTTTGCTTGGGCCTCCACATAAAATATGGTGTATGGTCACTGCAATCGGTGTGGCATAGGTCATCTCCCATCTCAATGTCCGAACCAATCTGCCTCCTCAACTCGACAGCCACCTCAAGCCCACTTTACAGCCTTTTCTAACAATGGCTCAACTGCAGGAACAACCTGGTTCCCTGATACAGGTGCTACAAACCATACAACTCCAGACTTATCAAGCTTGGACAACTCCGAGGTCTATAACGGTCATGACTCTCTCCATGTTGGTAACGGTTTTCGAAGTAATAATATTTTAGACTTAATATATTGTGATGTTTGGGGTCCTTCACCCACTCTTTCTATTGATGGATCTCGATTTTTCATGTTGTGTGTTGACCATCACACTCGTTATATGTGGTTCTATCCATTGGCAAACAAATCTGATGTTTATTCTAATTTTAAAAAATTTTGTTACCATGGTAGAAAGGCAATTTAATTCCAAAATAAAGAGTGTACAAACCTACTGGGGAGGTGAGTTTCAAAATCTCGCCTTTCTTCACCTCTCTTGACATCATTCATCGACGACTCTTGTCCACACTAGCGAACAAAGTGGCTTTGTGGAGCGTCGTCATAGACATGTGGTGGAAACCAGCCTCACCCTTCTTGCCCAATCTAATCTCCCTCGCCGGTTTTGGAACTATGCATTTGACACAGTTGTTTATCTTATTAATCGGCTGCCCTCACGCATCTCTTCCAACAAATCCCCATTTCAACATGTCTTCAACCGTAGACCCGACTACTCCTTTCTACGTGTCTTTGGCTGTGAGTGCTTCCCTCACCTCCGCCCATACAATCGACATAAAATGGACTTCCGTACTACACCTTGTGTCTTTCTTGGCTATAGTCCTTTTCATCATGGTTATCGGTGCTTTGACACACAAACTGAACGTGTCTATGTTGCCAGACATGTACGCTTCAATGAACATGTCTTTCCATTCAAAATTTCCCCTAAATCCCCACCCTCACACCCATCGTCTCCTTACCACTTCGACCTACCCCTCTCCACCTCCTATTTCACATCCTCCCCACCTAACCAATCACAACCTTCACCTCAGCCCTTTGCTCCACCTGACCTCCCTACCCCCTCTAACCCATCACAACGTCCAATTCACCAGACTTTCCCACTCCAACCACCTCTAACCCCTCACCCTCTTCGTCTACTACTCCTCTGGCCACTCCTCTACCCCGCCCTCGCCCACCTAACCTTCGTCCTAATCCAAAACAAACTAATCCCTACAACCCGGCTGCTTACTCCACATCCACCACTTCCGTACCCCTCACTGAACCAACCTCTTTCACTGTTGCCAACAAGTCTCCGGAGTGGCGTCAAGCCATGACGAGGAGTTTGACGCGCTGCATAAGAATGGAACATGGTCTTTAGTCCTCCTGTTATGATTGCAAGTGGCTATACAAATTAAAGAAGGATCCTCAAGGCAAGCTTCTTTCTCTACAAAGCTCGCCTCGTAGCCAAGGGGATTCACCCAACAACATGGGGTGGATTATCATGAGACGTTCAGTCCTGTCATTAAAGCTACTACTATCCGGACTGTTGTTGTCTCTTGCTGTTACTAATAAGTGGTCCCTTCGCCAATTAGATGTCCAAAATGCTTTTCTACATGGCGACTTGGAGGAAGTCATTTACATGAAACAACCTCCTGGATTTAGAGACCCAACTAAACCGGATCATGTTTGTCTACTTCATAAGTCCCTATATGGGCTGAAACAAGCCCCTCGAGCATGGTTCAACAGATTGTCAACAGCACTTCAGCAACTGGGTTTGGTCGGGTCCAAAACTGTTCCATCCTGTTCATTCTCAAATCAGGTGGCACACTAGTCTATGCCCTTGTCTATGTTGATGATATTATCATCACCGGCAACAACGACACCACAATTGCTAATGTCATTAACCACTTGGGCTCAACTTTCGCTATGAAGGACCTTGGCAAACTCCACTATTTCTTGGGCATTGAGGTCCTACACCAGGGATGCAATCTCATACTTTCTCAACAAAAATACATCCTGGACACACTCCATCGATCTGGACTATCTGACTACAAACCTGTTTCTTCCCCGATGAGCACTTCTCAGATATTAAACTAATGATGATAGCCCCCTTCTCTCATACCCGACTCAGTATCGTCAAATGGTTGGTGCTCTACAATATGCAACTCTCTCTCGACCAGACATGGCCTTCACTGTTAATAAGGTTTGTCAGTTTATGCATGCTCCAACCGAAACCATTAGACAGCGGTTTAAACGCATCCTCCGTTATCTCAAGGGTACCACAAACTAGGTCTCCTTATTCGTCCATGACTCGGGTTCCACCCTGCAAGCTTTCACTGATGCACAGTGGCTGCCTAGTAGTGCGCAGAACATTCAGGCTTACTCTGACTCTGACTGGGCAGGTTGCCAAGTTGACCGCCGATCCACGGGGGGGGGGGTTTGCTATATACTTGGGATCAAACCTTGTCTCTTGGGCTGCCCGAAACAACGAACGGTCAAGATCTTCAACAGAATCAGAATATAAGGCCATTACAGACACTGTGGCAGAATTGATCATGTTAAAGGCTCTTCTACATGAACTTGGCATCTCACAACTATCATCACCCACTCTCTGGTGTGATAATCTAGGAGCTACGTATCTTTCAGCCAATCCCGTGTTCCATGGGCCGCACAAAGCATGTCGAGGTGGATTTTCATTTTGTTCGGAACAAGGGGCACAGGGACAGGTGCACGTCAAATTCATTTCCACGAGTGATCAGATTGCTGATGTCTTTACAAAGCCCCTACCCTCTCAAAGAATCCTATTCTTACGATCCAAGTTGCACGTCGTTCCCCGCCCTCAACTTGCGGGGGAATGTTAGACAATATGTTTAGTCATGTTTAGATGGTATTTAATATTAATCTAGAGGGTATCTAAATGTAATATCCTTCTCTATATATAGAGCTCCTTTGTAATATTAATTAACTCAATAAACACACGGTTTGTCGTCACACATGAAATACATCAAGTTTCATTTATTTGAAGTTATTTCATGCATAGCAAGTCATACACACATTACAGCCTCAGTAATTCGGCGTAATACTATTTACACATGGTACAACCGACACACACGAACGTTGGTAATATTCTAAAGTGTTACAAAGTATTTAGAATCAAAGTATATACGTGGAAACAACCTAAATTGATTAGAAAAACCTAAATGTGTAAATTGATACTTTACCTTATTAAATTCTTTTAATGCTATTACTAAATACATGACCTACTATTGATAGACCATCATACTACAATATTTGATTATAAATATATCATCATAATATTTGAATTCATTTTAATAGGTAAAAAGTAAAAACATAAAAGTATATATAAATCTCTACATCATTACAATACCACCCAACAAACCTAGGGCTGCAAACGAACTGAACGTTCAGCGAACAGTTCGTGAACCGTTCGGCAGGAAGTTCGTTTATGTTCGTTGTTTAGTAAATGAACGAACACGAAAAAGAAAATTTCGTTCGTTTAGTTAAACGAACGAACATGAACACAAGCCGCGTTCGTTCATTTATGTATGGTTCGATAATGTGTTCGTTTATGTTCATTAATGTCGTTCGTGAACGTTCGATAATGTGTTCGTTTATGTTCGTTGATGTGTTCATTTATATTCTTAATTTTTCTGTTATTTATTTTTATGATTATTAATCAAGTATTTTTTTATATTTATGTTAAGTACTTATTTATTTTTGATTGATTTTGTGTAATATTTGTAATAAAAATGTAAATTTTATTCTAAAATAAATTTATAATCAATTGTATCCGTTTGTGTTTATAAGCTTTTATGTGTTCGTCATGTTCATGAACAGTTGTTGTGTTCGTTTGCTTTTGTTTGTGTTCATTGTGTTCGGTAAGTGTTCGTGAACAGTTCATTAACATGTTCATTTTCTTAATGAACGATCACGAACAAAGAATCTTGTTCGGTAAGTGTTCGTGAACACTTCATGAACAAGTTTATTTCTTAACGAACGAACACGAACAAGGCCTTGTTCGTGTTTGTTCGATTCGTTTGCAGCCCTAAACAAACCTAATACTATACAATTTAAAGAGACCCCCCCCCCCTTCTCCCCCTCTTTCTCTTTCACATACTCATGCAATCTTTGGGGTTATGCTGACTTTGTATGGGCTTTAACAATTGCCATTTTGGTTACCAGTTTTATGGAATGATTAAAGAGAGGAAGATCACTCTTCTTGTCTTCTCCATTTTCCCCATCATTTGATCGATACAAGGGCTCCAAAGACCAAAAAATTGAAGTTTGAAAAGTGTTGGTGGTTATTTAAAGAACAAAATCCTCACACTCCACCTACATAACCTACCATACTCTCCTCTCCCTTCTTCCAAATTTCGGCCATCTCTCCATCTTTATCATTTCCCCACAAAATACTAACATGAACTAAAAATACTTCATTACCTTAAAAAATAAATATTTATGGGTTCATGTTTGATTAGGTTAGTGATTATTTTATGAAAGTCATAAAGGTGTGTTAAAACTCAAGAAAAGCTTCAAATGGGTTAAGTTATGTTTATGGATTTCTGCTAATTTTACAGTATCATATGAATAATAGTGTACCCTACAAGTTATAATTATTTAATGAGTTGTGTTGTGTTAATTTAAACGGATTATGACAAGTAGACAAACTTAGCTAATGAGACTAGATATTTAAATGTGACTTCAAAAATAAATTTATAGATATCACAACTGTAAATGTTTTGTTGTTTTAAAAGATTAGCGACTAACATGACTAGATGTATATTCATGGGATTAGCTATTAATTTTTTACGAAACTCAATAATGTTATAATAATATTAAAAGAGTTAAAGAAAATGTAACTTAGGAAAGTACATAAAAGGCACTGTGAAAAAAAGAATAATATGTTTTACCAATATATATACATATATAAATGTTTATTTTATGTACAAATATATATACATTTAAGTACTGGTTGTAAAAATATGAAAAACAATATTTTTCTTGAATGTTAATTTAAAAAGTATTAGTAGGAAATATTACAAGTATTATTTTTCTTACTCAAAATATATAATATTTCATCAAACCCTAATTATAATAAATACATAAGTATAAAATATGCTAAACTACCATATGCTCAATTCACAACTGGGTAGAATCAAAACAATATTTAATTACCTGAATAATAAGTTGACATCAAATTTTAGGGGTTCACGCACATAACCTAATGAAATTTAAATTATTAATATGCTCTATAGTAAATATATAATTTATGATAATCCAACATGTATCACCAACGGATAGTCGAATCAAAGATTTATTACCAAGTTATACGGATAAAACAGTTAGTTGCTCACATTTCCAGTATATAGACATAAGTTAATTTGATTATTCTAGGGCTAACTAATTATGTCAGATTTCTCAAGGACTTTAGATATTACTCATTTCCATATCCAATCTCTCACTTGACAAGTGAGTCGCACTGCTCCATTTTTACTTGTTTTTCTTTTAGTGGAGATTACATGCTTACTTATGATTTTCATTGGATAGATTTTCACACAAAAGAATTACATGCTATATAAGTTGTTTTACATATCGTATAAAATCCCCTTAAAATTAGATTGTTAATTTATTTTTCCAAAGCGAGGTAATCATAGATAGTACTATTTAGGTTTGAATACCCCCACCCGAGTTAGTTGTGCTAACTTTGACTGGAGATCTAAACGGTTGCATTATTAGCTTACTAACCCCCGTCCTCGCGATAGGCATGGGTAGGGGCATTTCCATCACTGTTTTAGTCTAGCTTCGGTTTGGTGTGCTTAAAAAATATTGTAGCATTATATGTACAATAATTAAATCATAGAAAGTCTTGTGGTCCATTATACCGATTTCTGTTACTATTAAACCTGTAAACTCACTAATATTATGTTGATCTATTTTTCCTGTATGTTTTGTCAGGTAATTAATAATTGCATCAAGTCTAGCAATAAGACACATCGCCTATAGGATCATCCATGCTTTTTAGGACATTTATGAATTTATTTGTCATGTTTTAAGAACAATTTACTTTTCTACAACTACTTTAGAATTACAGTTTTTACAAACACTTATGTATTTTGAAATGACTTGCAACGTATGTTTTATAAAAATCATGTAATGTCGACTAATAACTATGATTCAATAACAGTCACACCCCGCGGGAAACCACCATGGTTAGGATGTGACACATGGATACCCCGTAAGTTTCTATACTTAGGGAAAATAATGAGACAACTAATGACCTATGCAAAAGGAATAATCTTCGTATTTCTTGTTACTCGGACAATTTAAAGATCATAAACTTCATACCCAGTCAATAACCATCACAAGTGAGGGTTACTCCTCCGTAACCTTCTATACTTAGTTTTTGGGATAATTCCCGCAAGTGGAATCTACTCCTCTGGAAGTAGATGTACTCCTTCGTAGAACCATACTTAAAAAAGGACTCAAAGAAATGTCCCCTCGTAAATAGGTTATCTCCGTAAGCCAACCCAATCTCCCCGTAATACACTCTTTATGTAACCTTCATACTTGACCAATGATCAAGTTAAAGTATATATACTGTTATAATCAAGAGTTAAAAAGTTAATGTATATGTCAAAAAGAGCTCTGAATGCTAAAGTTAACATGTGAAAGGTAAAGTTTATGTCTTGTAAGCATTTGCTAAAGGAGCCTACATTAATTCGTTGGATTCTCCCCGCTAAAATAAAAGATGCCTTCTGCATGCTTACCTAACTAAGAAGATATGATTTGTGCATTCTCACCCATTAAAAGAGTTTTAGCTAGTGTAATCTCACACTAAAAGAGCTTAGCAAGCTATTGCTAGTTCGCCAGCCAAAGAAGCTCCATACTTGTATAAGCTCAAATGTATTAATAATGATAAAGTAAAGCAAAAGAAATTTTAAAATGTAATACTTGCTAAAGTATTGCTAAAGAATGAGAAATAAAGCTAAAGTGATCGTTAAAGTTAAAGTGACAGTCAATGCCAGAGTAACTTATAAAATTGTAGTATATACATGTGTACTTATAGTACAAGTTAAATAAAGACTCGTATACTAAATAATTTTGCTAAAGTTCAGTTTAACATGTATGATGTTGACTAGAGATGTTAGCTTAACATGATATGGATTAAAGAGCTATCTTACCATATTAAAGTTTGACATTCTAATTAAAGGGTATGATTTGCTATGGTTTCTATTGTGATGTTTTGAGACAATGATTTATGTAATAAAGTTTAAATTTTGCTACAATGTATGAATGGTCGTTTAACGTTTAAGAGTTATGTTTTCTAATGTGAATCCAATTGTGAGATCTTATAGGAACAGAGCCTTACAGTTTACCATCATCAATGTTGGCCTCATGACAGTTTATGATTATTTGCTTTTTGCATCCGTTCTCCAAGTACCCACCTTCCCATGCATATCTTTTATTGTTTCTGGACACCAATTAGCATCCTAGAGTGGCACTCTTAAGTGGCTTATCAATCTTGATCGTCATATAATAGACTACAATCGCATCATGTCATTTGCTACATTTTAAATTTCCATTGCTTCTAGTGGCTAACTTTGACTAATGTTAGTTCTATCGTTATTCACGAGTCTCTCTGGCTGTTGATGAATCCTATATGATATGTCATTCGGTTTGTTTGTACTTGCACTACAAGATTCTCTTGTTGAGATTTGGGTTTCAACCGTGTGTGTGGTTCTTGAATTTATGTGTGGAAAGTTTTACATCTAGGAAAATTTTATAGCTCGAATCTAGACAAGAGACACCATGTTCTTGATGAGAGTGTAAGAAGCATTCCATTTTTGTCGTGGGCTATGCCATTGAAGCTACATATTAATTAATTTAACTTGTAACTAATGATCATTGACACCTTAAGCAAGGGTTGTCTTCTGTTAGGATCCAAGTGAGATTAGTAACAAAAAGTAATTTCTCTGCTTAACTCATCGTGACTCAACATTAATTGAAGTGTGAGGTTTCAGGATCCAAGTGAGATTAGTAGTTTAAAGTATAAACATATGAATAAACTGTGAAAATGAGTTAGTGCCGTTTTAATCAAACATGTACATTTTGTAAGCTGCACTACTTTTAAATTCAATGTTATCAATCTCATACTCTTTGGAGTTATTTATTCACTAATTAACCATTATAACAAGCAATACATCTTGTCAGTGATTCAATTAATCGCTTAAAAAAATAAAACAAGCAAGGGTTGTCTTCTGTTAGGTATCTATGTTGCAGAAACACACACAATCACACGTGAAAGCAATAAGAACACAAGAATCATAGTGGTTCGGTCAAGATAACATACTTTAACTTTCTGCAACTAGGTATTTTTTATTAAGCTCAAAAGAATAAAGTTACAATACAATGACATGTTATATATAGAGATAATTAGGGTTTCCAAGAAGCTTTAATGGGCAAGGCTCATAATTCTAATAAAAAACCTAAAGGCCTTCACACCTCAACAATCCCCCACTTGAAGGCCTTGCGAATAGTCCAGCTCGCCATCTAAGTACAAAGCAACCCGGTCGTCTACTATTATCAGTAATCTTCAAATAACAGAAATCCTTCAAGCCTCCAATTTTAAAGAATGAGCTAAGATTTCAACCCAAATCTCTTAGTTGCAATGGACCCTCTTTATAAATTACTTGAAAGGGTCCATTAAAGCTCCCCCGAGCTCCAAGTCAGTCGTGGCAAAATCCGCCAACGACCCATCCTCTATCTCAACTGGTGTACACAATCCACCAACTTTAGAGATACACCAAGAACTATTAACACTCTCCAAATTCAACAAAGAATCACTAGAAGAGAATTTTCTAGTTGTTGTATTCAATATCCAATTGTTCTTCATAGTTGTACCCGAAACACGCCCCATGGTCCCACTGTCACAAAATCCACTAACTGGTAAAAATTTATGGCCCCATTCAGCTACAATCTCTGCTCCAGACTTCACGTTTGCAAAAGAACCTGAGTTTGACTTGCTTAGCCTATTTGATAAGTCCCTCAGCAGGTACCTCCACCATGTATAATGACAGATGCTTAGCACCACGAGTAATCACCCGGTTTCCATTGATCATCCTCCATTTACCACCACCAAACCTTACTTCTAGTCCTTGTTCATCCAGTTTACTAACGGGAATTAATTTCTTCTTTAAACCCGGAATCACCCTGACATTCTTTAGGTTCCATGTAGTTCCCAATGGAGTCACCAGATCAATATCACCTATGATCGTTACATCAAGCATTCTGTCATCAGCAAGGCCTAATTTCCCAAAGTCATCTTTTTTAAGATTCACCATCATTTCACTGTTGTGTACGACATGAAACGAAGTACCAGAATCCATGATCCAAGAGTCCCACACTGTTTTCAGCCTCAAGAATTAACATGTTACCATTATTGACGTCCTTAGCAGTAGTGTTCAAGCTTTTCTTTGGACATTGACTCTTAACATGTCCATCATTGTCACCTCACATTTTTACGAGTTCGAGTTGAACTTTTTCCCCGACTTCCACTACCTCGGCTAATATCCCTTCCCCTGCCAACATGTAACATCTCATAAGATGATCCACCATTTGCACTTCTCAAACATATTTCTTCACCTAGAAAAATATCTTGGATCGTATCAAATGTCATGCCATCAGCACCCACAGAACTTGTAACAGTACTCACTGTCCCGGACCAACTATCAGGTAGTAAAGATAGCAACACCACAGGTCGTTTCTCATCATCAAATTTTATTCCCATAGATTCTAATCTGAATAAAATAGAATTCAAATTATTAATATGAGAAGTGACTAAGCTTTACTTTTTCATTCTAATCATGAAAGTTCCCTCACCAAGAACACCTTGTTAGCTGCAGATGGGTTTTCATACATATTTGACAGAGCCAACATCATACCACTTGCGGTGGTTTCTTTCATGATGTTAAAAGCAATGCTCATCGTCAAAGATAACATAATAGCCGATCTAGCTTTCTTGTCCTTCGAATCCCAAACCGCTTCGTTAGCTTTCGCCATCCTTTTCGTTTTTTTTTCTAGTACCATATTAACACAGCAATGCTTCTATTTGCAATTTTCACCAACCAAAATCAGTACCATTGAACTTTCCGATCACAGTCTTCCCATCTTTTGTCATAATAGCAAAACTGAGATAAAACAAAAACTTGGCACACTGAACAGCTGATAATTGGTCAAAAATGGATAAACAAACCAGTTTCGGTTCTTCTAACCAAAACCCTAAATAGCGGCAGCATCAACAACGAAACCCTAGACGGCGGCGGCAGAATCCTAGACTATGGCTGTGGAACCCTATGTGGCAGCGGCGGTGGTAGCCCTAGGTGTAAGGCCCCGTTCCCGGGACGCTTACAGCTGGACCGTCATCGCATAAAATATTTAAAAACATACATTACTTTTGCAGCGGAATTTAAAACTTTTTCATTTATAAGTTAAAAACATTTCAATACGTCATATCTTTAATTTACATCATCAAAAATTGTATTAATACAATATCATCTCAAAATGTGGATGCTAGGCTCAAAGCATTCCTAGTAGCTTATGCATCCATGCCTGCACCTCCTCAGCATCAGCAATACCTGCCAACTATTATGCATACAAAAAGTCAGTGATACTGAGTGAGTTCTAGTTTTCATAATCAAAATACTTTACGTTACACTAAATCATATCCTTTACTTTCGTTCGTGATCACACATCGTACGTACATCTAGATAATAATTATTATTATCTCCATCATCGTTCATTATCATTCGTTTTCGTACATTCACTCGTTTACATCTTTACTTTCTTTATAAATCCTGTCATAAGCTAAACCCCAACATTGTGCACGAAGCTGGTACTTTATCAGGGCCTGTAAACAACCCTTAATCATTGTGCACGAAGCAGATACATTGTGCACGAAGCAGATACATTCCATACATTGTGCACGAAGCAAAATACAGTACCGGGGTAAGCAACAAGGATTCCGTCATTCATTACTTCCATTTTCATCATTTGTTATCTTTCACTTTCGTTACATAATACTTTACTTACATTCATACATCATACCACGTAAAGGCATAACATCATACATAACGTATTACATAAATAATACATACATTTGAAAACCGTTAAACATGGAAAGATAACACATCACACACCTTATAATCATCATATCATGCATAGCACATCAAGCACAAGCCATCAAATCACATCAGAACTTAGCACAACCATCTACCTCATACAATAACCCATAAATTCCTAAGTCTACCAAGAAATGTGGATGAACAGTCTAGGCACATGAGCATCAAATGCGGATGAACAGTCTAAGCGCATGAGCACCAAATGCGGATGAACAGTCTAATGCCAATGAACAAACAAATGCGGATGAACACTTCAAAAAATATTCTAAGTGTTCCAAAGAAATGCGCATGAACACTGTAGCAAATGCGCAAGCACATAGCATATGAAAGTTTTCAGAAAATATTCCAGCGTCCAAGGAAGTGCGCATGAACCAAATACGGATGACTAAAACAAATGTGCCTGAACACTGTAGCAAATGCGCATGAACGAAAGAAATGCGCATGATCACTGTAGCAAATGCGCCAGAACAAAACACATGCGAATATACAACTCTAAATGCAGATGATCCCCTAACCGATGTGGATGATCGCTACCCACCTACAATGCAACTTATGCCATAACTAGTTCCCAATCATCATTCTAACACATCCTTAGCATAGATCTAGCATGCTAAACACTTAGAACATACTAAACATCATACACATCTTAAAAAAAATCTAAAGACATTCACCCAGTCGCACACCATGTCAAAATTCATGGTTTAGTTTAAAAAACCTTCTGTCCAGTATGCATAACAGCCCCAAACACTTAGAAAACCAGTAGAAGAGGGGATCTAGAACTCACCTTGAATAGCTTTCTAGTAGAACACCTCAAACCCGAGAGCCCACTTGAAGTTCCAGCACCTAAAACCCACGAAAACGAGCACTAAACACCAGAACCTTGGTTCAGAAGCTCGAACCCAGCAGAAAACAGGGAAGAAACACTTGAAAACTTTACCTTTCTTGAAGAACTTCTACTTTCTCACTCTAAAAACCAGTTGAGAGCTTCTCTCTCTCTCTAGAACCGAAGGTTGCAGGAGAGAAAAGAGGTTATGGGCGGCCAAACCTCTTTTAAAACCCACCATGTGCAAGTTTGGCCCTTGCATGCTTTTAACCCTTTGCTTTTGAAATAGCTTCCTGATTGCTCCCTTATTATTTATTATTATTATTTTTTTTCTTCAGAAATTTCCCGGTGTTACAAGTCCACCCCCCTTATATAGGTTTCGTCCCCGAAACCTGCCACTCCTTAAAGAGATTTGGGTAGCGCCATCTCATTTCTCCCTCTGCTTCTCCAAGTGGCCTCCATTACTTCAATGTAACGACCATAGCCGCCACTTTAGAGAACCTTTGGATAAATCTCCCGTAGCAACCCACCAAACTCAAGAAACTACGAATCTCAGATGGCGTCCTTGGAGACTTCCATTGCATCACTGCCTCAACCTTCGTCAGGTCTACCATAATCCCTTCAGGATTAACCATATGACTCAAAATCTGAACCTCGCATAACTAGAATGCATACTTGGAGAACTTGGCGTACAGTTTCTCCCCTTGAAGCATATCCAGCACTTCCCAGATGTGACCGACATGTTCCTCTTCGCTCTACGAATAAATGAGAACATTATCAATGAACACAGTCACTGACTTATCTAACATAGGTCGGCACACCCGATTTATCAGATTCATAAAGCAGCTGGCGCGTTGGTTAAACCAAAGGACATCACGTGGAACTCGTAATGTCCATAAAACTTATGAAAAGCTGTTTTAGGAATATCCTGCTGCTCCACCTCAATTGGTGGTAACCAGATCGGAGATATATCCTCGAGAAACAACTAACACCTTGAAGTTGGTCAAACAAGTCATCAATCCTTGGTAATGAATACGGGTTCTTCACTGTCAACTTGTTCCACTCACGGTAGTCGATGCCATCCTCATGCTACCATCCTTCTTCTTCACAAATAAGACCAGAGCACCCCAGGGAGAGATACTCGGTCGAATGAACCCCTTATCCAGCAACTCTAGCAGCTGAGTCATCAATTTTTTCATCTCGGAGGGAGCTAATCGATACGGTGCCTTGGCAACAGGTATCAATTCGTTCTAGAACTCGATCTCGCTGTTCGGTGGCACACCTGATAGATCCTCCGGGAATACGTCTAGGAAGTCACACATGACCGGTACATCGGGCCATCGTGGTACTGACGCATCCACATGTTTCACCTAAGCCAGGTAGGCACTACATCCACGCCTCTTACACTCCTCTGCCATAACCATCGAAATTGCTTTCGGGACCGCACTAACTCTATCACCGTAGATTGCAACCAACTCCCATCGGCACGGTCAATCGAATCATCTTCTTACGACACACGATGCTTGCCATATTGGCTGCTAGCCAATCCATCCCTAGGACTGCATCAAATCCGCCTAGGGGCACCACGAATAATTTAGCAGGGAACCTATGGCCTTCCGATTCTATCACAGAATCCTCTAGGGCATCATGTATCCTAGTGGACTTACCGATAGCAGTTTCTACATCGGAGGGCTCATCAATCCTTCTACTCCTAACGAGCAACTTATCATAAAAGACAGCAGAATTAAAACTCCTAGCACCAGAATCAAAAACAGAGACACAAGTTTAGTTTACTAGGAATGTACCTGGCATGACGTCGGGGTCCACCCTAGCCTCCTCTCAGGTCATAGTGAATGCCCTAGCTTCGGCCCTCTGCCCTTCCTTCTCCTTCTCGATCCCTTTCCTTGCCCCAGAGTTCTCAGCCCTCGGCTTCTTGCAGTCTCTGCTCAAATGCCCTGCTCCACCACAGTTATAACATTTCACCCCTTTACAGTCCCTCACCCTATGGCCCTCCTTTCCACATTTAAAGCAAAGATTTGATCCCCACCTACAATTCCCTGCATGCTCCTTCCCGCACTTTCTGCAGGCCTTCTCTCCCCCTGTTATCGCATTCCGACCATCCCCTCTCATCTTCTTACCTCCAGCCACAAATCCCCCGTCGTTATCCAGCTTCCCATTCCCATTCCTATTCCTACCATTGTCCCCCTACTTCTCCACATCCACCAACGCCACCGCCTCCCGCTCGTCATACAGTCTCCCCGCAAGGTCAACCTCCGACCTAAACGTACCTGGCCGAGCAGCGATCAGATGTCGGCGGATATCCATCGGCAAACCCTGGATGTATCTCTTTATTTTCCGGGACGCGGGTGTCACCTGCTCTGGGACTAGCCTCGCCATTTCATTAAACTTCGTTGTATATTGCTGGTGTGCCATGGTTCCCTCCTCCAACTGCAGGAACTCCCTCTCGATCTTATCAAGCTCCCTATGAGGACAAAACTCCTTAATCACCATCTTTTTCAGTTCACCCCATCTCATCCTCCCGATCGCCCTATTACCCTCGGCCTGGGCAACGTTGTCCCACCAACATAAGGCTGAATCCACAAACGAGTGGGTAGCAAACTTCACCTTCTGATCCTCTCGGCACTCACTGATATCAAGTACCGCCTCCATCTCTCTTACCCATCGGTGAGCAGCAGTAGCACTCCCATTCCCATCAAATATCGGGGGCTTGCATCTCTGGAATGCCTCATAGTCGCACCCCTTCACAGTTTCCTGCACTGCTTCCTCCTCCTCATCATCACTGGAGACAACCATCTCAGTATCCGGTTGCTCCATCTCACATGTACCACCTCCTTCGCCCTCTCGCCTATCGGTCTTCCTCCTCTCCTCCTTCTCTTTCTTCTCATCCTCCCTCATCGCTCTAATAACCTCGGTCACCACAGACGGCAAAATCGTCTGCATGACCTGATGAACTTCCTCCGCTACTGCCTCCTTCATTGAGGCCCTCAGATTAGCACTCTCATTTTCACCATCATGGTGATGAAGCTCGGGCTCTTCAGGAGCCATTTTGGCAGTCTTAGCCGTATTCCTTGTGACACGTGGTCCAACACCACGCCCACCACGACCTCCACCTCGAGAAGCCTTCGAAGATCTACCACTAGCCATCTAAACACTACAAGATTCAAACACCAACACGGTCATTCAATGTAATAACTCAGTTGATGTCAAGTACAGTAAGTCCCTAATTACAGTGGCCAGTTGTGATTAGCCACTTACTTTACTCATCATCCCCTAAGCATTTCTTATCCTGACTACATCAGTATCTAAATCTACAAAGAACACATAAACCACATAACACGCGCGCATAATTTCCCTTTTCATTAACTTACATAAAACGTTTACGTAAAACCTTTACCTGCAGGCACGTAGCTACTAGGACTGGCATCCCTTTCCTTTCGTCTCATTCTCAGTTTAAGTTTAGGTTCTTTGAAAATATTTTACCCAATTCTCTTATTGGCTCTGATACCAACTTGTAAGGCCCCGTTCCCGGGACGCTTACAACTGGACAGTCATCGCATAAAATATATAAAAACATACATTACTTTTGCAGCGGAATTTAAAACTTTTTCATTTATAAGTTAAAAACATTTCAATACGTCATATCTTTAATTTACATCATTAAAAATTGTGTTAATACAATATCATCTCAAAATATGGATGCCAGACTCAAAACATTCCCAGTAGCTTATGCATCCATGCCTGCGCCTCCTCAGCATCAGCAATACCTGCCAACTATTATGGATACAAAAAGTCAGCGACGCTGAGTGAGTTCTAGTTTTCATAATCAAAATACTTTATGTTACACTAAATCATATCCTTTACTTTCGTTCGTGATCACACATCGTACGTACATCTAGATAATAATTATTATTATCTCCATCATCGTTCATCATCATTCGTTTTCTTACATTCACTCGTTTACATCTTTACTTTCTTTATAAATCATGTTATAAGCTAAACCCCAACATTGTGCACGAAGCTGGTACTTTATCGGGGCCTGTAAACAACCCTTAATCATTGTGCATGAAACAGATACATTGTGCACGAAGCAGATACATTGTGCACGAAGCAGATACATTCCATACATTGTGCACGAAGCAAAATACAGTACCGGGGTAAGTGACAAGGATTCCATCATTCATTACTTCCATTTTCATCATTTGTTATCTTTCACTTTCGTTACATAATACTTTACGTACATTTATACATCATACAACGTAAAGTCATAACATCATACATAACGTATTACATACAATACATACATTTGAAAACTGTTAAACATGGAAAGATAACACATCACACACCTCATAATCATCACATCATGCATAGCACATCAAGCACAAGCCATCACATCACATCAGAACTTAGCACAACCATCTACCTCGTACAATAACCCAGAAATTCCTAAGTCTACCAAGAAATGCGGATGAACAGTCTAGGCGCATGAGCACCAAACGCAGATGAACAGTCTAGGCGCATGAGCACCAAATGCTGATGAACAGTCTAATGCGAATGAACAAACAAATGCAGATGAACACTTCAAAAAATATTCTAAGTGTTCCAAAGAAATGCGCATGAACACTGTAGCAAATGCGCAAGCACATAGCATATGAAAGTTTTCAGAAAATATTCCAGCATCCAAGGAAGTGCGCATGAACCAAATACGGATGACTAAAACAAATGTGCCTGAACACTGTAGCAAATGCGCATGAACGAAAGAAATGCACATGATCACTGTAGCAAATGCGCCAGAACAAAACACATGCGAATATACAACTCTAAATGCAGATGATCCCCTAACCGATGCGGATGATCGCTACCCACCTACAATGCAACTTATGCCATAACCAGTTTCCAATCATCATTCTATCACATCCTTAGCATAGATCTAGCATGCTAAACACTTAGAACATACTAAACATCATACACATCTTAGAAAAACATCTAAAAACATTCACCCAGTCGCACACCATGTCAAAATTCATGGTTTAGTTTAGAAAACCTTCTGTCCAATATGCATAACAGCCCCAAACACTTAGAAAACTAGTAGAAGAGGGGATCTAGAACTCACCTTGAACAACTTTCGAGTAGAACACCTCAAACCCGAGAGCCCACTTGAAGTTCCAGCACCTAAAACCCACGAAAACGAGCACTAAACACCAGAACCTCGGTTCAGAAGCTCGAACCCAGCAGAAAACAGGGAAGAAACACTTGAAAACTTTACTTTTCTTGAAGAACTTCTACTTTCTCACTCTAAAAACCAGTTGAGAGCTTCTATCTCTCTAGAACCGAAGGTTGTAGGAGAGAAAAGATGTTATGGGCTCCCATACCTCTTTTAAACCCCACCATGTGCAAGTTTGGCCCTTGTACACTTTTAACCCCTTGCTTTTGAAATAGCTTCCTGATTGCTCCCTTATTATTATTATTGTTTTTTCTTCAGAAATTTCCAGGTGTTACACTAGGTGGCACCGGCGGTGGACGGCGACGGCAACCCTAGCCTGAAGCGGTAGCGGAGGCCGCGATAACCCTTGGTTGTAGCGACAGCGATGATGTGTACAATGCTTGAGCCTTGGCTCTGATACCACTTGGTAGGTATCTACGTAGCGGAAATACACACAATCACATGCACACACACAAAAGCAATACGAAACACGAGAGTTATAGTGGTTCGGTCGAGATGACCTACGTCCACTCTCTACAACTCGGTATTTGTTATCAAGCTCAAAGAGATACAATACAATGACATGCTATATATAGAGATAACTAGGGTTTCCAAGAAGCTTCAACAGGCCAAGCCCGTAACTCTATTCAAAAGTCCAAAGGCCTTCACACCTCAACATCTTCTAGTCCTCAACAAGCCAATCCAATATATGTTTTCTATTTGAAATCACATATAACACTCACATTGTAAAAACATAATCAATACCTCAAAATAATATCCCGGTCTTGGCAAATATATTACTTCAACTTATCTCGAAGTACCTTCCACAATTGGTCAACTTCTTAGAAATTGAATCATTTTTAAACAATAAACAATTTGCATGGACCATATTGAAAGTAGAAGCATCTACTGAATGGGTTAGAAGAAAAACAAAGAAGAGAAGAGAGGGTGAGGCGGGGAATTGTACATGTGGACAATAAGAAAACACAACCCCCCTTGATTTCCTGGAAAATAGGAAATCCCGAGGAAGTTATTGAAATCGTGACCACTTCGTGTTCCCTTATGAAAAACTAAGTGTAAGGATCTATCTGAAGATTACGAGGCTGATACAACCAAAGATCTTCCAACATGCACTAAGGAGCAAGGATGAACTTGCTTCGGAAGCTTTACACTCTCTAAAGAAAACTCTAAGTGTAAAGTCTTCCGAAGCCAAAAGTTCAGAAGAAATTACTTCGGAAGCTGTACACTTAACAAGAAAAATATTCCAAGTGTAAAACCTTCCGAAGCCAAAGACCAAGTTCTTCCGAAGCCAAAGATGAAGTCTTCCGAAGCTTCAAAGACAAAGTCTTCCGAAGCAACTTTGCTGTGAAGACTAATTTCTTCGAAAGACAGAGAAAAGATGCTTTCTCTGATCTACTTTTGATAAAGCTGACCAACTTTCTGCTTCAACTCTGATAACTCACCAACTTGTATGAGTTGGTGAAACTTCCATGCTTTAGGGAATAGTAGATAAAGTCTTTGTTTGTAATTTTCTTTTTTTGTTCCTTTAGACTTTTTGTACTAGGAAAAGTCAGTGAGCTATGGCATGTCATAGTCACTAGTCAAAAGGCAATCTGCCTTTTGACTCTAGATTGATCTTGTTGTCTAGATTAGTCAATTCCAACTGTCCTTCCAAGTATTGGCGGTTGTAGCTTGTAGTATAAAAGAGTCTCAGGTCCTTGTATTTTATTCATGCTTTAAATACTTGTAATAGAACTTGAGATCAATATACAACATCCTTGAAAACTAATACTTGTGCTATTGTTCTAAGTTTTGTCTCATTGTTACTTTTGTTCCTTGTATCTTCATAGTTTTCTGTTCCCTATTTGAATTGTTAAGTGATCTAAGATCACTCCTCTTGTGAAAATAATTATTGTTAACACCCTAACCGGTTCTGCAATTAGTATCAGAGCATTCCAGGCTCTTGATTGTAAGATCTCACCATCTTAAATCCTTTTAGTTTCACACTTCACTTAACTTTTCAAATGGTAGCTGTCTCAAAGGCTGATATGGAAACTGGAACTATGACAAAGTCACTGATCACTCCGAGGATTTTGATACTTGGTGCCAAAGAATGGAAGGCTTCATCAAGTCTTAAGATTCCATAATGTGGGAGTCTGTTGTCAATGGACCTCATGTACCATACACCACTTCAGCTGCTGGTGGTGGTGGTATGATACCAAAAGAAAGGGCTGATTTTTCTGATGAAGATTGGAAGAAAATTGATATTGATCAGAAAGCTATGACAACCCTTCAAACAGCTCTTCCTAACTCTATTTACAGAGGTTTCAAGAAGTGCAAGACCGCCAAACAGCTATGGGATACACTGAAGCCGATGTATGAGGGGTCCAATGAAGCCAAAGAAAATAAGAAGGACCTCTTGAAGCAGCAGTTTGAAAATTTCACCTTCAAGACAGGTGAAACCATGACTCAACAATACTTCAGGTACGTTGAGATTGTGGATACTCTAGCTGATGTTGGAGTAACCATTGAGAATAGAGATATTGTTAGGAAGTTCATGTCCTCTCTTCCCAGACAATGGACACACTACTGTGTGGTCATTAAGAGGACTGAAAACCTTAAGACTCTTACTCTCACTGAGTTATATGGAATACTCAGTGGATACCAGATGGAGATGAACATGCAAAACTCATCTGGTAACTCCAACACTCATCAGATTTCAGCCCTCCATGTGGTTGAAAGGGATTGAAGGGAACCACAGCACCATCTCATCAGCTACCCGAACAAATCACAAAAGGGTCCTTTCATCACCTTTTCGGAGACACCAAGGGAAGGCTATATCCCTGGAAGCCCAATCCAGGAGACAAGTTCTTCACAAGCTTTTGTGTCTTCTGATGAAAGTTCAGGAAACTTTCTCTTTACCCTTGAAAACCAAGACTGTATCCATCCAAATGATCTGGAATATATAGAAATAGTCTAGCAGATGGCTCTACTCACTCATAGAGCCCAGAAGTTCTACAAGAGGACTGGGAGAAGGTTTCCCAGTAATGCAGCCAGTGGAAAGTTTGGGCTGGACAAAAGCAAGGTGAAGTGTTAAAACTGTAACCAAATGAGACACTTTGCCAGGGAGTGCAAGGCACCAAAGTCAAATGGCGGCCAAGCACAATCCAGGCCAAACTACACTGAGGGAGCTCACCTGAATGAGAAGCCAAGACAGCAAGCTGCAGTTGCTGTTGAAGAAGGAGGCTTTGACTGGAGCTTTCAGGTTGAGGATGCTTCTCCAAACCAAGCACTAATGGCAGATCATGATGAAGCCAAGGTATTGGAACATCTTTGTACTCCTGAATGCATTGCTAAAGTTAATAGATACAGGTCCTATAACTTAGAGATGAGATCTGATCTTGAGTCCTTAAATATCTTAAAAGCTGACTTTAAAAGAGCTAAAAATGATTATAAACTTAAGATAGAAGATCTAGAGAAAACGATTTCAACTCTTAAGCATGAGCATACAAACTACAGGACTCAAATCAAAGATCTCATCTCAAAGTTAACTGAATGCCAGGCTGAGCTTGTGATCAGCAAAGCTAGGGCAGAAAAATGTGTTCTTGAAGAAGAGACCTTCAAGAACATAATATCCTCATCCCTATATGCAAAAGTTTATTATCAGAATAAGCAGGGACTGGGATCTACTGAGATAGCTCCTCCACACACTTTATTGTCTGTAAGATCTCCAAGGTGTGGAACTTATGAAGATGAGCTTCTCTCATAGACCCCATTGTTGAAGAGGATGAAGAGGAGATAGTAAAGGATGACCCAGAGAAGAGTAAAGAAGGTCATCCTAAGAAGGGTCACTATTCTCCTGAGGAGAGAAAAGAGTCTGGAATGACCAAGTCAAAGAGAAAGAACTTGATTAGAAGAACTAAGAGAAGATCAAAGAAGGCTCAAGAAATCAAGGCCACCTTTGACTCAAAGCAGAAACAAGGTTTATTTCTACAGGCTTTGAAGTGGTAAAGACTGAAGACTCAACTATGAACTCTAGTACCAGGAGTTCTAGTTTAGTTCCAAATCATTCCAGCAAGAAGAAGAAGACTGACCAGCTGTGTACCACTGCTACACAGCCTGAACCATCCAGCTCCAAGAGCAAGTCTCTCCCTAAGAAGTTTGTTGCATCATCTGCAAAGATGAAGATGGAGAAGGAAAGTGATCAAACTTAGTCTTGCTCTCAGAAGAAGACTCTTAGAAGGAAGGAACTCAACTGTGTCATGTGTGGTAGTACTTCTCATCTGGCTAAGAATTGCAAGTACAATCCTAAAAGTACCATCCACATGACCAAGAAGAACACTTCTGAGAAGAAGAAGGAACAAACAGCTTCAGAAGGAAAATCTATTTCCTTCGGAAGCTCCAAAATAAAGAAGAAGACAAGTGAAAAATTACCTTCGAAAGAAAAGTTGGTCTCGGAAGTAAGGAATGCTTCCGAAGTACTGAAGCTTGCAGCAGTGAAAGCAAGATCTTCCAAAGGTCTAGTCTCCAAGACTTCCGAAGTTGTCAAAACTTCTGAAGCTTTGAAGGTCAGGCCCAATCTTTCAAAGGTGGTGTGGAAGATGAAGGAAGACCATGTGACTAAGAGTTCTTCATCAACAATAGCAAATGATCCTCAAAGTTTAAATATAGGATCACTTATTGTTACATTGTCTTCAACTCATTTTAATAAGCCCAAGACCAAAGAGGATTAGGTTTCTAAGTATAACTAATCACCTCTTTTTATGCAGGAACAGCTAAAGACCAAGAAGAACATTTGGATTATTGATAGTGGCTATTCCAGGCACATGACTGGCAATGGTTCTCTACTTCAAAATTTTGAGAAAATTGATAAAGGACCAGTTGCCTTTGGAGGGGATTCTGGTGGTTACATTTCTGGAAGGGGCAGAGTCATAAATGGTAATCTCAGCATTGAAAAGGTAAACTTTGTCGAAGAGCTTGGATACAATCTTCTGAGTGTATCCTAATCTTGTGATCAGAAACACCATATGCTCTTCACTGAGCATGAGTGCATTATTCTCAAGCCCAGGGTGGCCATTCCTCAAGAGCATATCCTGCTCAGAGCCCCCAGGAGAGGGAACATGTACAAGATGGATTTACATGAAACATCTCCCTTAGGAGAAGTTTCCTGCTTTCTGTCTAAAGCAAATAGTGATGAGTCTTTCCTTTAGCATAAAAGAATGTGCCATGTAAACTTTAAGAACATGAATAAATTGATTAAGAATGATTTGGTAACTGGAATGCTAAAGAAAGAGTTTACAAGTGATGACCACTGTGTTGCATGCCTGAAAGGGAAACAACACAAAGTGTCTCACAAACCAAAGAAAATGAACTCCATCACTACTCCCATACACCTATTACATATGGATTTGTTTGGCCCCACCAGTGTAATGAGTTTAGGAAGAACCTCTTACTGCTTAGTGATCATAGATGATTTCATAAGATTCACTTGGGTCTTTTTCCTTAGAACTAAGGATGAGACCCCTGAGATCTTGAAGAATTTCATTCTGAAAATTGTGAATCAATCTGATCACAAGGTCAAGACCATAGATGTGATCAAGGAACAGAATTTAAAAACCAAATCCTTGATACATTTTGTGATGAAAAGGGTATTACAAGACAATACAGTGCTCCCAGAATCCTCAGCAAAATGGTGTTGCTGAGAGAAGAAACAGGACACTTATTGAAGCTGCAAGAACCATGTCGTCTGACTCTAAACTACCCATCACCTTCTGGGCAGAGGCAGTTAACACAGCCTGCTATGTGCAGAACAGAGTTTTAGTGGTTAAGACTTATGGTAAGACTCCTTATGAACTGTGGCATAAACGGAGACCATTTATTGGTTTCCTCAGGTCATTTGGATGTCCTTGCACCATCTTGAATAACAAAGATCAAGTAGCCAAATTTGATGAGAAGTCAGATGATGGACACTTTATTGGATACTATTCTCAATCTAAGGCTTATAGAGTATACAATCTCAGAACTAGAGTAGTTGAGGAGTCAGCCAATATGACCTTCAATGAGCACACTCCAAGTGTGAAAGGTTCTGGTCCGGATTGGCTATTTGATCTTGACTTAGTTACCAACTGTTTTCACAAGTCTTGTGAGAATGTTTCAGGATCTACAAATAATATATCAACAGGAGATCCTGACCCAAGATTTGAGCTGAGAAGACCAAGCAAGATTATGACTTCAGCTCCTTTGGTGACTAACCCTGCAAATGAAGATCTTATCAGCACAAACATAATAAATTCAGCTGATACATCTGAGGTGTCTTCAAATTTCGGCTCAGAGGTTCAAAACTCAGAGAAGGAGCTTCAAATGCAAGAGGAAATGGAGGTGGTGATAGTGATCAAGAACTTCTTTATGCTGATAACCACTCCATAGAGGATAACATAAATGATGTCACACATTCATTGGATCAAGTCTCACTTGATAAATGTACTGATGTGGTGGGTGACACTCCATTGCCAGATCTAAATTTCTCCAATCTGGATCTATCCAACCAACATGCTGTGATCCCTCAACTAAGGATCCACAAGTCACACCCCACCACAAACATCATTGGAAATGTTGAGACTGGGGTAAGAACAAGAGGACAAACCCATGACCAAAATGTTTGTCTGCACTCTTGTTTCTTGTCCCGGATTGAGCCAAAGAAAGTTGATGAGGCTCTGAAGGATGGAAGCTGGGTTGAAGCTATGCAAGAAGAGCTCCTTCAAATCAGAAGATAGAAGGTTTGGAACCTATGTCCTCTTCCTCAAGGGAAGACTGTCATATGAACCAAATGGGTTTTTAGGAACAAGAAGGATGATAGAGGACTTGTCATCAATAACAAGGCAAGACTAGTTGTTCAAGGGTACACACAAGAAGAGGGAATTGATTACACAGATGTTTTTGCTTCTGTGGCAAGACTTGAAGCTGTAAGAATATTCCTGGCTTTTGCTGCATCTAAGGATTTCAAGGTCTACCAACTTGATGTCAAGTGTGCTTTTCTATATGGGGTGATTGATGAAGAGGTGTATGTTAAACAACCACCTAGCTTTGCAGACCCAGATCATCCTGATTATGTTTACAAGTTTGATAAAGCTCTTTATGGGCTGCACCAAGCTCCAAGGAAGTGGTATGAAACACTATCCCAGTATCTCTGCCAACATGGTTACAAGAGGGGTACTATAGATGGAACTCTCTTCATCAAAGGGACAGAGAATGACTTAATGCTGGTTCAAGTATATGTGGATGATATTATCTTCGGGTCAACTAATCCAAAGCTCTGTAAAGACTTTGAGAGGCTGATGAAGAACAGATTTGAAATGAGTGCCATGGGGGAACTAAATTTCTTTCTGGGAATTCAAGTGAAGCAAGTTGACAATGACATCTTCATAAGTTAGTCAAAGTATGTGCAAGACATACTTACAAGATTCAACATGACTGAATGTAAGGTTTCTAAGACACTCATAGCCAGAAACCACTCCCTAGGACCTGATCTTGAGGGGGAGTGTGTGGAAGAACATCTTTACAGGGCTATGATTGGGTCTCTTATGTACCTAACAGCCAGCAGGCCTGATATCATGTTTGCCACATACATTTGTGCAAGGTATCAAGCCAAGCCCAAGATGTGACACCTGGTTGATGTCAAGAGGATTCTTAGATATCTCAAAGGTTCTCCCAAGCTTGGCCTTTGGTATCCAAAGAGTTCTGACTTCAATCTGTATGCTTATACAGATAGTGACTATGGTGGTTGCAACATGACTGCAAAGTCTACATCTGGGGGATGTCAATTCCTTGGTGGAAGGATTGTCTCATGGCAATGCAAGAAACAATCCTGTGTCTCTGCATCAACTGCTGAGGCTAAATACATTGCTGCTACAAGTTGTTACGCTCAAGTGCTTTGGATTCAAAATTAGATGCTGGACTATGGGTTCAATTTCAAAGAGACTCCCATCCACATAGACAGCAACAGTGCTATATCCATTATAGAGAATCCTGTGCAGCATTCAAGGACCAAACACATTAACATCAGGTATCATTTGAATAGAGATAATTTTGAGAAGGGACTAATTAAATTAGTCAAAGTTAACACAAATGAACAATATGCTGATCTGTTCACTAAAGCCTTTGATGAACAGAGATTTAAATATCTTGTATCAGCTATTGGGATGATTAACTTTAAGTAACTTTTTGTTAAATAACTTAAATCAACTTTATTTCTAAAACCTGTGTGTCCTAAGTTGTCTATTTTATCACCTTCATAAGCCCAGTTTATTTTGGAAGAAAAATTTTAATGATATTCCTTAGATTTTTGAAAATGTTTCAAAACATATTTTCCTTCGAAGATTTCAAGTTGCCTTCGGAAGAAATTTATGTCTTCAAATCAAGAACTACTTATAAGAAATTTACCTTTTGAGAATATGCTTTTAAGTACTTGCATGTATTTGAAGGACAAATATCTTCCGAAAGCAATTAAGTCTCGGAAGATTTATTCTCTTTAGAATAAAACTCCCAAGACTTAATACCTTCCGAAATCAAATATGTGTCGAAAGAAAAACTCTCTAAGTATTTTTCTTCCGAAGCCAAATTTTCACATTTCTTAAGAATATCTTCCGAAGCAGATTTGGCTTCGGAAGTTTTTTTTAAAACTTCCAAATCTAAAATTACCTTCGAAAGATTTTCAACTTCCAAGAAAACTACCTTTTTGGGCGCTTCTTTCAGAAATGGGACCTACTTTTGGATTTCAAAGTTTATCATTTTGCATTAACTTTGTCTTAAATTCATTTTATATATATTCTCAACGGTTCTCCTTATTCCATAAATTCTTGACCTAGAATTCTCCCAAAATTAACCTTCTTCTTCACCAACAAACTTCCTTCATGGCCAACATTAATCAACGAAACCAACCGGGATTTACCATGCACATTCACAGACAACACAATCAGGTTGCTCTGTTGGACTCTGAGAAAGATCCTCATTTCTCAGAGGTTTGTCGATACATTTCAGCGTCTCACTACTTCACCTCCCTTACTATTGATCCTCCTCTTTATGAGGATCAGTTACTTGCATTCTGGAGGACCTGCCAAGAGGTCACCATGGATGGGGATAAGGCACTATCTGCTATAGTGCAGGGGAGGACAATCTTCATCACTCCGGCCATCATAAACTCACACCTTCAGCTGGATGATGAAGAAGGTGAGCTGTCCTTTCCGAAAGCTGCTGTCAACCATTCTTTTTAGCAGATGGGCTATGAGGTTGACTTCTCAGTCAAAACCTTCAAGAAGGGGAGGGTCTCATCCAAATGGAAACACCTCCTCCATGTCATCATACACAGTCTCTCTAACAAGCATTGAGGATGGGATCAAGTTCCAGAGGACCTCTCCTTCATAGTCCATGGAATGGTTCAGGGGGTCAAATACAGGTACTCTCAATTTGTCTATACAAATTTACTTGCTAATTTAGACTCCTTAGAATACTACATGTTCCCGCGATATGTCCAGCACATTCTCAACTGTGAACTAGGCTCACAGTTGAGGGGGATAGGTAATATTCTTAAATTGGGACAGATGAAGCAAAGCATCTTTAAAATACTGAGAAAGCCTACTGTTGGCTTCTCCGGGGTAGAAACAACCCTTGTTCAAAAAATGTTTAAGCTCATTGCTCAGGGTGGCAACCTAGCAGCACCAACTAGTGTTGATCCCACACCTCTACCTCAACACCACCCTCACAGCCTCAGATAACCATCACCTACACAAGAAAAACGAAACAAACCCCTGCACCTACTACTGAGCATGTGTAGGTCCCCATATCACAACCCATACAGGAGGAAGTGGAATTTCAAGCTCCCACTTCCCCTGAGGAGCAGACCACTCCCATCTTTCACATGATTAGTGCTGAGGTTCCTCATGCTCAGCCTGATGAGCTCACATCCCTAACAGCCTTAAGCCATCACTCTGAGTCTCAACACTCAAATGATCAACCTTCAGGGGATAGTTACCACCCCCAGCCGCTGGACTTAAATCACCCTATTCCCAGCCTTGATTTCTATAATGATGAGGACTTGGGTTTCAGTGGGTACAATGAGTCTCTCCTTTCTTCCCACACTCAAGGAGAAATAAGTACCCTTGACTCACCCAGGTCTAGCCCATATCATATACCCACAACTGAGATGGGTCTTCCTGAACATGTTTAGGAGATCCATATGGAAGAGGCTCTCACTTTAGAAAGTGATTACATCAGTAAGACCTCAAACATGGCAACCTATCCTCTTGACACTTCTCTGAAAGCTGTCATGATGCAGGGGAAATCCAGCAGCCACAGACACTATGCTGGTGATGAGGAAGAAGACTTAGGTCCAATTCTCTCATCCGCCAGTGATTCTTCAACTGAAGATGAGGTGAGTCTGAAACATAGGGTGCAAAACCTGATAAACACATGCACCTATCTAGTTTCAAAGATAGTTCACCTGGAATCTCAGGTGACTATCTTGCAACAAAGGGTCAATGACCAGCAACTTGAGATCACCAATCTCAAGGGCATGTTAGCTGAGAGATCCTTAAGGAGGACTTAACCAGGTCCACAAGAACCTGTGGAAGTGATGGACGACACCCCCAGCTCACCTATGCAAGAAGGTGATGCTACCAAAAAGGGGGAGAAAGTCCTCACAACCATAGAACCTGGGAGTTCCTCCCAGAGTATGGACATAGAGGAGTCACCAACCTCTCTTGCAATTGTCCAGACTTAGCAACCTCCTCAAGTTATGAACATAGACTTACTCATTCAACACTTGCTTGAGGAGGGAATTCCAAGAGCAATGTCTGCTCCCTCTGAGAATCCAATTATGGGATGGGGGTATGACACAAACAGAAGAGCTCTTGTGATCTCTAGAGCTCAGGGTCAACTGGAAATCTTCAGCTTCTCACACCTGAGTTTCTATGAGTGCATCAATCTGGTGAATCTTCCACTTGTCAACCCAAGCCACAATAGACAAGTTAAGAGATTAGCAGACCGGATTCAAGATAGGGTGTTAGAGGAATTCAAATTGAGATCAAAATTATATAGACAGAGGCTAATAGGTGAGATCTTTGGTTAACTGGATGTTGAGGTGGACCCTGAAATTAGCTTCGAAAGGAAAACCTTGACTAAAGGCCCAGAGGTTGAGCCTGTGAACCTTGAGATAGGATCTCCCTCTGCACCCAGTACCCTCAGTGAGGCACCAGCTGGTGAAGGTGTCTCACAACCTCTCTCTGGCTAGAGCTTGAATGCTGAACCAAGCAATGAAGGCCAAAGTCCTCTCCATCCTGAGTCACCAAGGCCTGTGGTTGACAAAGGGAAAAGGAAATTAACTACCGAGGAGTTGGAGGAGGAGAAGAGAGAGAGGAAGAGGAAGCTGAGGGGAGAGAGTTCAAGTAGGTCTCCAGGCTTCATGGAAGTTGCAATCCAGGCTGCCCATAGGCCAAATACTCAAGAAGATGAGTTGAGGGCAGCCAGGCTAAACTACCTGGGGACCAGAAACTACAATATAGATGAACTCATCTCTCTCCCTTTAGAAGAGTTAAATGAGCTGGCTGACACTGAGCTATCAAAGGAGAGGAGGGAGGTAAAGGATGCAGTATTGCTCCTCACAAGTAAAGAAGAAAGGAGACTGAAAAGACTCTACAAACATGCTCCAGTCCTCTCCCCAGTTCAAGAAAGTCCTGAGACAGAGACTGTGGCACAGGCACAACCTCAGGTAGATAGGGAAGCTGAAAGAATAAATATGATCAACTACCTAAGTGCCACAGGTCTCTATCAGGCAGCTGCACTTCTTCCCTTATCCTTTAAGTATATAGAGTTTGAATATTTCAACCAGCTGGAGGAAAAAGCCATAAAAGAAAGAAAAGCTGCTAAGCCAAAGCTAAGGGAAGAAGCTGCAAGGTCAAGGGCCATCATCCACAAAAGCCAAAAAAGTCTGAAGATAGACAAAGGATGATGAGCTTCTTAAAGCTGTATGGATTCTTCGGAAGGAGGCTTGGTCCTATGTCTCTATCCATAATGGATGAGCATATAAGGGTGATCAAGCAGAAGATCAAAAGGGGAGAGCTTGTGGACTTACATTCTCCACCAAGTCCAGCTCAACCTGAAGTTGAGGTGAAGGTTGAACCCACTGAGACAACACAACCTGAACCTACAGCTGCATCTCAGCCAACTTCATCTTCTGATCCATAGCAGGGTCCTTTTCTCTCTCCTTCTAAACTTGTAAGAGAAGAGAACCCAACTGAGAGGGACACTACTGAACCATCTGGTGCTGAAGACCAGTCCTCTCAGTTGAAAGCATCAAAGAGGAGAAAAAGGATGGCCAGAAGAACTCCTACAAAGAAAAAGAAAACTAAGGCATCCACCTCTACACCTCAGGATGAGTCAGAACATCCTGAGGAAGTGCATGAAGAGGCTGCTCAACCAACTCCCATCAGAGTAGAGCCTCTTACAGTTGGAAGACCCATCGTGTCCTGGAGTTTTGCTAAAAATCCAGATAGATGGTATGTCACAAGAGATCAAGGAGGTCAGGATGTCTACTTTCAGCAAGACATGCTTGCCCTTCCTTTACATGATCTCTATGACATGAGAAGATTCTATGAAAGTCTAAAGGATCCTAACCATATGATGAAGAGAGGTTTGCTACTGATCCTAATGAGGATTATCAACATTTGATGAATCGGTTTATTTTAGTGGCATCAGCCTAGGGGGAGTTTGTAAGGATCTATCTGAAGATTATGAGGCTGATGCAACCAAAGATCTTCTAACATGCATTAAGGAACAAGGATGAACTTGCTTCGGAAGCTTTACACTCTCTAAAGAAAACTCTAAGTGTAAAGTCTTCCGAAGCCAAAAGTTCAGAAGAAATTACTTCGGAAGCTGTACACTTAACAAGAAAAATATTCCAAGTGTAAAAACTTCCGAAGCCAAAGACCAAGTTCTTCCGAAGCCAAAGATGAAGTCTTTCGAAGCTTCAAAGACAAAGTCTTCCGAAACAACTTTGCTGTGAAAACAGATTTTTTCGGAAGACAGAGAAAAGATGTTTTCTCTGATCTACTTTTGATAAAACTGGCCAACTTTCTGCTGCAACTCTGATAACTCGCCAACTTGTATGAGTTATGGCATGTCATAGTCACTAGTCAAAAGGAAATCTTCCTTTTGACTCTAGATTGATCTTGTTGTCTAGATTAGTCAATTCCAACTGTCCTTCCAAGTATTGACGGTTGTAGGTTGTAGTATAAAAGAGTCTCAGGTCCTTGTATTTTATTCACGCTTTGAACACTTGTAATAGAACTTGAGATCACTATACAACATCCTTGAAAACTAATACTTGTGTTATTGTTCTAAGTTCTGTCTCATTTTTACTTGTGTTCCTTGTATCTTCAAAGTTTCATGTCCCTATTTGAACTGTTAAGTGATCTAAGATCACTCCTTTGTGAAACTAATTGTTGTTAACACCCTAACCGGTCCTGCACTAAGGAAACCAATTCTAACAAATCATAGAATTATAATTTTTTTTAACTTTTTGTAAAGGCTTGTATGTAAGATTACATTACACTACTTATTTTACTTTCAGATTTTAAATAATTTCCCTTGATTTTATTTTTCCAGTACTAGATTATTTTTTTTTATTTCATATGTACATCCCGCATTATGTTCAACAACTTAAATTGCATATTTCTTGTGCCCTACTTTTGTAGTAACATATTATATTGTTCATCAACTAGTGGGTATTCGTCAGGATTATTGATGGGTGTTTGGTATGATGGTATTCAATATAATTTGATGGAATTAGAATTAGAATTCCATTTCATGGGTTTATGGTGGGCTAGGTGACAGATTTAGTATTAATTCCATTATAATCCTTTAGTTAATCAAATAAAAAAATCTCACATCATTTCAAAAGACTTCAATGGAATCTTTTGAAATGACCTAAATAACCCTAAATAACAAAGCTAATTAATGTTGTCGTTAGCTATTGTCGGCCACCACCAATCGACTCGATCCACGTATGCTACAGTTGACAACCATTAATTGACGCGCTAACATCGTGGTCGATTGTCGACATGCTTCCCGCCCATTGTGACATGCTCATACTGGCCAACGCGATGCCCCTTGTTAAAATTGCCATAACCGACCCACATGCCGCCTCTAGTCATGGATGATTGCTAGTGGTTGATGTACTACATGTCCACTTTGGTCGACCACCACTGTTTATTGCATTGTCCCTTTGTCCGTATCAATAGATCCGGCCAGCTGATGTGTCACTCCTCCACTCTAGTAGACTGCACCTGCTGTCATGTCCCCTGCTCGATGCTGCTGACCACCACTAGCTAGGCGCCACCCACCTGGCACGGTTAAACACCGCCTTCTTGCGCGCTGCCCACCCATCGCTATTAGCAGCCGCTAGCCGACGTGCCACCTGCTTGCCATTGGCCGATGTATTACCTGCTTTACGTCCCCCACCACCAACTGATGCGTTGCCTGCCCGGCATCGGCCGATATGTTGTCAACTCGCCTTCCATTCCCAACGGCCAACATGTTACTGCCCGCTATCTTCTATCGCCACTAGCCTACGTGTCGCCCACCCGCCGCCATCCATCTACAGGTCGTTCCCTTGTCTCCGTCAACTGTGACCAACCAATGGAATTGAAATTTTTATTATAAATAGGTAACTGTTGTTGTTACATATATGCCTCTTAAGTACTTCCCATCTAGAGATTAGAAAAGGTTTCAAAACAGATATTTCAAGTCATCATATCAAAGAAGATCATATCTAACTTCTTCAAAGAAGAATTCATGGCACCTCGTGTTAGCATTAAACCACGACAAACAAGCATTGTAATGATAGTAATGCTCAATAACAGACAATCATGACACTTCTTTGTGTAAAATTACCCAATATAAACAAGGCTTGGTTGTTACCAACTTAGTATGGTTTCAAATTTGGGAATGTATTCAACTACAAGTATCTGATATGTAGACAATGGATACTCAAACACATGACATGACATAGGCCTATCTTACAAAACATTTAATATTGTAAAAAAGGTATATGTCACACTCTCGCTAGTAGCGGAAACACAAGAATGTGACGGATGGGATCGTCATAACACATTGGGGCCTTAGAGAATCTCTAAAGGAATTCTCCGTCAATGGATCATGAAGTTGTCTGACACAAAGAACAATTGTCAAGAACAATCAATACCATAACGTTATTTCATAAATACACAAATAATCCAAAAGTTCCAAACCAGAACAACCAGTACAAGATTAATCCAAACCAGTTATAAATCCAACAATATCATATTATCCAAAACTAATGTTCTAATGTCAATGCTCTTGAAGGAATGGTGTCGTCTAAAGTCCACTGTCCAAGTACCTAAACACCATTACCTGAAAAGACATGCTCTAAAAAGTCAACATACATTGGCGAGTTCACTGGTTGAAAAGTAAAAATAATTTATCGTGTGAGTCATGTACAAAATATGTATGTGTAAGATAACATAGGAGTCATGGAAATCAACATAAGTTCATGACCAGTCCAAGTCCAAATAAGCGGATTATATTCACCCAAGGCATGCACAAGCCACGCCAGTCTTAGCTAGCATACCGACAACAAGGGTGGGGGTGTCAACCCATTAGTACTAACACTACCTTTCCATGACAGTCCAATACAAGTTCAAAATAAGCCTAAATACTCATGAAGGGAATCTAGACTTGATCATATGACTCAAACCACACATGACAGTCCAATCCAAGTCCAAAACAAAATTTAACACGACATAGTCTAAAAAAAATAAGCATGCTTTTCCCCCAAGTAAAACATATTAAAAAGGGGCTGTGAAACTCACCTCGAAATTATACGATCCAAAATCCACAACAAGCAAGGCAATTAACTAGAGATACAATAAACACAAAAGAATTACTAAAGGTCAAGATGACCAATATGAGTATAATCCTTGTAGGCCGGTTTTTAATACCCATCACGGTTATCATTTAATGAAAACATGGTTTATTTGATAGTACAAGTCCAACATTAATTTTAAAATCGAACATTTAGGGTTTTAGTTATCATCATATGTTAAGTCATAAACACACTTTGATGTACATCTATTAGACCATATTCATTGAGTTATAAGTATTAGTTGCTTAACTTTTTTAAAGTATTATAATTACTTTTGGATACAACTCTTGTCTTTATTTGATGATTTAATCCCAATTTTAGTTGGAATTTTAGATCACAAAAATATTTCAGCTTGTAGAGCTGATCGCGCATCCATCTTGCGTAGACTGTTTGGAGGTCGAAATGATAGCAAAACGTCACGTAATGGGCATAGATTAAAAGATAAGACTATAAAATAAATTCCAGAAAAAGAATCACCTCAAATGGATATAATATGAGGGAGATATGACCTTTTGAACACAGACCAGTATTCTGCCCGAATTTGACGGCCTTGACCTTCAGTTTTGTTTACTACGTTTGTAGGACCAAACGATATCAAAACAATAAGAGACCACTTGAGTTAGTTAGAGGACTCACTGAACTTGTTGTTAGATAAAAATTTTGACCCATTTGGACTTATTATGACCAAGTTATGACCTGTAGAAAACGTTCTATTTTTCGAACAGCAAGCTGTTCAGTTTCTTAATCTTGTCCCATTACATCCCAAACCTTAAATTTTGACTATTATTGACCCGAGACCAAACCATTTGTCATTCCATATACCATTTGACCAAACCATTGTATTATACTCTTAAATTATCAAAAAGTCCAGTCCCAATTCGAGTAGTTAAGATTTTAATCTTTCGGTTCACGTTTATGCGTCTATCAATTTCGAGAATGAAGATGAATATTTTTAATAAAATATTATGTACTCAAGATGTTATTAAGACCAAATCTCATAAATTTACAACCCAATACAATAAATCCAAGAACAAATGAACATCAAAACTAGAGTTTATCCAAGAACATATGAACATCAAAACTAGAGTTTTATCGATTTCGAAGAATCAACACCCAGAATGCCTAAATCTTCACGATCGAATGCCCAAAACCAAGAATGAAAGATTATTAGATGATGATTTTGATGTTAGATGATGAATATCATCAATAACAAGATTAAACAAAAACCAAATCTTCAAACAAACGATTTTCTTACCGGGAAATAAAGAGATGAACAAGACTTAACCAATATTTCAACTTGAATGATCAAACAACATCAAAATTGATGTTGATGATGATGAAGAAGATGTCGATTATGATGAAGAACATGAAAAAAAGATTGATGGTGGCTAGGGTTTCTAAAAAGCACAAACTTAGAGAGAAATTTATAAAAATAAAAGAATGAAATACAAGGGGAATCCCCTATTTTATAATGGTTTGGCCAAGCGGGCCATAGATGGGTCTCTCGAGCCCCTTGCCTGTCTTGTCCAATTCAGTCTCCCCCCGGTTCGTGCGTCGTCCAATTTTTTCGTATTTAAATTCTACTCGTTAATACGATTCCAACAGACTATTATATACAATATAAATTATTTAATATATAAAATTTTAAATTAAACTATGTCTATTTAGTAGGCTTTAGGGAAGCCCACATGTTCGATTTTTTGTTTCGTTCTTAACATAAGATATATAGTTTTATGTTTCTAAGTCTTTAGTCCAATTCTAAGCATACAACCATCATGCTAAGTCTAAATCGATAAACGTCCACCGTCATCATATCCAATGCCCACTGTAACATATTAAGTCCCTAGATTCCACCTTGACTTTTTAAAATTCTACATCAACCCTCTTTCTCTTTAACTTTATGTGGTTTAGACCTTGATAATTTTAACCTAAAACTTTTAGGTGTTACAAAAAGATCAAATATTGTAGTAGACAACTTTCTATTCAATGTTGACGAAATTTTATTACATTCATATAGAGGCATATATCGAAGATAACACACTATATGAGATGCAAGAACAAGAGAAAATTGGGGAGGACTGAAATTAAAAAAACATATTTATAAAACACGTAAGACAAGAATGGATTCATGGATTACTTCACTAATGATATACATAACAATTCAAGTACGTAAAACATCACGAGACAAAGAATAGAACATCACGTTCTTCATCTTCCTGTTTGAAAAGCACAACCTTATAGAGAAGAGGGTTGTGACGACCACTAGGTGTTGGTGGCTAGGTATTCTCCTCTTCTTTGATTTCACAAATCTTGTATTTTGTGATTAGGAAGAATCAAATATTTATATTGACTGATTCGTAGCGTTTTAAATTTAATATGGATATAAATTCCATCCTTGTCAGATTTATAAAATGTACTCAATATCTGATGCATATTTTGAAATTCTATATTATTTAAATAATAAAATTAAACTTATTCTGTTAAAATACAAAATTCACATGCATATCAACACAATTTTCTAAATTCAAATATTGTTAATTAACATCTAACAATTTAAATAATACATCTAATAATCTTAATTTCACAATTATTATTTATGAATACAACCTACGTGCTTCAAATCTTAGTATTGTTTACCATAATTATTTAAAGTTAATGGCCTGGAAGTATGAGATGAAAAAGACCAAGAAAGAATTATATGGTGAACCAAGCAAGAAGGTGACTAAAGCGGAAGATAAAGTATTCGAAGATTGATGCACAAGATGTTGTGAAAACAACCAAGAAGACTATTGATAAAGTCCAAACTAAAAGAAACAAAAAATCATGCAAATGATGATGAAAAGGAAGATGGTGAATTACCAAAAGACGATGACGATCTCATGTGACAAAGTATGTTAATTGAGAACTTTGAAGACGAGTTTGATCTCAATATGCTCAATGATGTTGATGATTTGGAGGACCTTACAATCCTTCTTCACAACCAATAAGTTTAGGAACCTAAGGGTGATCATGAAGTCAGGCTGAATGAAAATGGCATGGAAGCTCCTAATGATCATGAATTAAGGTGGTGTATTGACTCCTAATTTATGATTTGGGCTTAAGGGTATTATTAGCTAGTATTATCACATCGGGGAAACGATGCTACGATTATCGTAGCGGTTGCCTAAATCTATTACCCTCAAAGCGACGTTTGGGAATGTATAATTGCCTTGCATATGTTGACTGGTAAGGATATGTGAAAGCATTGTTGGTTTCTTGTTCCTCCTAATCTTTCTAATCTACCTTTTAATTACAATTTTCATCAAATTAAGTGTTGTTGATTTTATGGATTCAGTTTGTATTATGTATCGATCATGGCATCAAGGAACAATCCTAATGATCCAGGGAAGAACCAGGAGTAAATATTATATAACATACAATTCAAAACTTTGTGAATAGTAAATCGGTCCACGTACAACATTTCTTTTGTTTTCGATGAGAGAGATGAATCTGTAGATACCTTTGGGGATATTTGAAGATATGAAGTAGCAATAGGCGAGTGATAGTGTGATTGATGATATATAGATGATGAAGTTCTTAGCATATGCCTTCCATGATGTTTGCAAGTTTTATTTGTTTTTGAGTTGACGAAGTTAAGAATTGAGATGATGAAAAGATGGTGTTTGGGGATTTTGCACCCTTTTAAGTTTGAAGGCTTTTTATGATTGGAAAATTAGACTTTAACAATTTAAACTATAATATTAATTACAATAACATTTGACCGGTGATAATCCTAACTTTTATTTTTATTACCAATAATAATCCCAGTATAGCATATCTTATCTCTCTTTATTTTAGTGATGTGGTGTGTTACATGTTATGAAAATGAACAACACTTTTTTAACAAAAAATCATATGGAAAGTATGTTCCTCCGATTGAAAAATAAAAAACTAAACAAAAGCAATTAAAAAGATAGGAACAAACAAAATTAATTGGAAACTTACCTTTTAGAAATTTATTGGAATTTAGAAGATAAAAAATTGATTGGAAAGAAACATTCGGTTGAATACATTGGAGAAAAATCTATATCATATAACTGAATATCTTCAAAACATTGATTTTTTCTGAAAACTAAATTGAAAAAGTCCAAATAATTACCATGTAATTGCCACGTCATATGCCACATCATCATAAATAAACGAAGTTAATGATTTGTTTTACAGAGATTATTATGGGTAAAAAAAATTGAAAGTTGGTATTGACACCCGTCAATTTGATAGTTGGGATTAGTATTGTCCAATAGTTAATTGTTTGGATTATTAAAATTCAATTTTTCTTTATGATTTAATATATTAATTTACTCTCGAGTCAAATACGAGCTGACATCTTTTTTCTTTCATTTATTTCAAGACTTAATACTTTGAGTTGAGTAAGGTAATTACATAAAAATTTAGGGGTCATTTGGTTCGTAGAATGATTTTGAATGGATGAAAATCTTGATTAGAATTAAAATGTAAAAGAATCCCTTACAAATTCCATGGCATGTTTGATTGATTATTTTACCTAATGAATGGGAGTGTTTAAAAGACAAAGTAGACAAAGCTATGTTCATCGTCTACCCCCATCAATTTCTCCCTAACCACAATCTGCGACCATGTTGTCTTTGTATGTCGTTGCTGTCAATAATGTATTACGAGGCCCCCAACAATTTCTCCCCTAACATGAAATAATTACGAGGGAGGCAATAAATGGTTAAAAAGCGTTATTGTATCTTAGAAACAATAATGTATTACCTTCATAAAATTTTCTTATTATGGTAAATATTAGTTTTATAGTAATAAAGTTTTTGCATTATTTTAAACTATTAGTTTTGAAAATAGAAAACTTTGTTTATTATTCAAAAAGAGTTATAAATAAGTTTAGCTACCTATATCTTTAGCTTTATACTAGCTTTAGTAAACCCGTGTTTACACGGGTTAAACAAATAAAATATTAAATAAAATATAAATTATTAATTATAAAACAATATAAGAATAAATGTGGTGCTGACACGTGGCATTCCCATTTACCTTTTATTAAAGTAGAAAGATTTTAATAAAATAGTAACTAATGAGGACACAGGACAACACCAAATTTCCTCTCACTAGTTTTTTTCGCTTCTCTTTCCTATTAAATAATTAAAGTAATTACTAATAATATTATTTAATTTTTTTATATTAAAAAGAATTACATAATTTCTCCTACAAACTTAATCAATTACATATATATCCAACTTAAAATTTAATTTACATATATCTCCTTCTGAAACTTAATCAATAATATATATGCCAAATTAAATTTTTTATTACATATATCCCCTTCTAAGAGTTAGTATATTACATATATACCCAATTTAAAATTTTAATTACATATATCCCCTTTAAATATACATATTACATATTTACCTCATTTGATTATTTTATTAAAAATAACTTATACAATTAGTATTTTACTCTTATTTTTATTAAAATTTAAAATCACGTTTCTCTTTTTTACCAACTTTCAAGTTTTGATTATTTTTAATGTTTCAGTTACTAACTTTCGAAGTTTGATTAGGAAAAATCATCTCTTCTAAACATCTATCTGCCTTCAAATATAATTTCCAAAGTTGTGTGTTAAAAATTTAGCTGAATAATTTTTTTTGACATTTTTTGGCCACTAGTGCACATCGTAGGTGATAAGCATGTGGATGGTCATGAGAGAAGTCCAACATAATTAGTTTGCATCTGTTTCGAGTTAATTTCTAGTTTCGAGCTACTTGAATAGATTCACGAGAAGTTTGAGTCTAACGTTCAATGAATTAAACGGGTGGAAAAGCAAGATATGAGACCGAAGGATTACTCATAATGCAAAAAAAAAAAGAAAAAATAGATGTTCGGATCGTGTTGCATGATGGGATTGAAAGCATCTTGTAATTACACCGATGAATCTTACCATCGAAAGGTAAACATAGTATAAAGAAAGTAAAAAATATTAATATCAAATCATAAATAAATAAATATAAATCAAAATTTAGTTAAAAAAACTAGTTAAGAAATAAGTAAATACTTAACTTTATAGTTTTCATAAAAAAAGAATAAAACAGTAATTATATATGTTATTTTTAAGAAAGTGTATTTAAAAAGATAAATATGTAAAATTGATGTTTAACGTAGTGGATATATGTAATTAAAATTTTTGTTGGGGTATATAAATAAATGACTAAGTTTTGAAAGGAGATATATGTAATAAAAATTTTAAGTTGGTTATATATATAATTGACTAAGTTTATAGGGAGAATACGTAATTCTCCCATTAAAAATAGTTTTAATTAATCAAAAGAGATCATTTTATTATTGTAATTTCTAAGGAAATAAGTTTTTATAAAATAAGAAATTTTTCGAAAACATCAACAAAATTTTAAAGAAATATTTTAAAATTAGTGTTTTCAAAAAGTAAAATATTTATAAATAAAAAATAATTAAAACTTGAGAGTTATAATAAGGAAATTTTATAAATGTTAATTTTTAACTTGTTTATTTTGAGACAAAGTGTTTATTTTTTTTTTAGAAAAAAAGTTTAAAGACAAAAAGTTTAAAAAGTTAGATACATTATTTTATTATTTATAGTGATTACTCATACGCAATAATAACTTATCTAAGAATATTGCTTTATAAATAATAATTTTTTATTTTATTAATTAATTAATTTAGTTAACCTGTGTAATACACAAATTAACTAAAGCTACTATATATTTATCTTGAAGTAATTTACTAATCATCAACCTTAGAAATGTTTTATTTCCTTTCAAGGACTCAAAAGTTTAGAGAAAGCAACTAGAGAGAAGTAAAAAAAGAAGGTTTTTACTAGATGATTTACAAATGAGAAAGATGTCTTTTATGGGCAAGGAAATATGGATTCATAAAATAACATGACATAAGCAATGACATAACACACTTAATAATATCTAGCCTATGAGGTAAATGCTTACATCATCCAAGGATGATTTCATGTTTATATTATTCTTACATCGCACTCTTAAATATGATTACACAAAACATACTTAAAAAGATTCAAAATAAAACATACTAGAACCATAATCCTAGAATCTTCTTCATCTTCTACAACATTCTAGAATCACTTCCAATTGGAATCTAGGTGTCTCGGTATGCCTTCATACGGATCATCTTCTCTGACCAACAATCCTTTTGCTTTTATATGTTCACGCAAGCATTCATAATCATCTTTTGATGAAGTCAAGAAATCAACAGTGATTAAGCTTTTAATCTTCGTGTTGTCCTTGTTCTAGTCCTAAATATGATTCTTCAGCTGGTACCTGATCAAGTTCTGGTTTTACGCAGGGGATCTCAAAATCATGAACTTAATTGAAGAATTGGAGTTTGTTGTAGTGATCAATGATGGCCTTTTTCCATTCTTATGCTTGGAGATTATTTTCATCCCAAACATTTTCATCATTCTATATATTGATGGGTATAGTATGTATATTCATATGGTTTTCTTTAGCAGAGACTTTTGGAGTGACATCCACTCTCCAGGATAGCTAATCTTGTAGGAATAACTTGCTGGACTCATATCAGTCCACCCATGAATATAGGTGTGTAGGGCCTTGTATATTTTTGTTTTCAAATTCTAGCCTGGTTTCTTTAGAAGGATTATACAGTGTGGTTTGGGGGAGTGCATTAATGTTTTGATCCATTTTGAAGCTGGAAGATCCATTCAAGAACTTTTAGGGCATTTTTCTCTTCTTCAGGCAATATATCCTATTGGTTTTGAGATAAGTAGTCAACTTGTTTGGCACAATTAAAGGACATGGCTATGGTGTATGTTTCTAATAGGTTACTGATATGAAGTACATTCAAGAAGGGATTACTTGGGTGAAATTTAATGCGTTTCATGTAAGCACCATAGGTTTTAATATAGAGCGTGAGGAAGGTGGTATACTTCAAGAGGGACTTATCTTTAATAGCTTGTTCTGTGATCACTTCTATTATTTCTTTTAGGAATCCTTCAGTCTTTAACTTTTGACTGAGTGGACTTGTGCCTGAAGAATTTTAGGTACTCATGATGTATACTTTCTTTTGAGAATGTGGTCTTTTTGTGAGATGCGCGCTTGTGTTGGTCTTTTTTATATAGGTATTTTCTCTAGACTGGAGATTTATGTAATATTTCTTATTAGAAAAGTTCCATCGGGAGAAGCATCTCAAGGGCCACTTTTTTGCAATAATTGCATTTCATGAAAAACCTAATAATAAAGGTGGGTATTCAGATCTTATTACCATACTATAGCTAAGCCGATGTGTCTAAGATGTGCCATGCTTAGATCCACTCATGTTGCTGGCTTTTTTGTCCTAGCATGCAATAATAACATCTGTCTGGAGGGTTTTTTTTGTGTGACATGAGTATCATTAAAGTACAAATCCTACCATGCTTTTTCTTTCTAATAATATTCTTTTCTTCTTTTGGTGCAACAGGTTTTAGCATCTATAGCAGAGGGTTTCCCAGGTGACTTATGAGTCTAGGAAAGTGCTACCTTTGCAGTAGCGACAACATCTTTTCTGTCCTCATCTTTTCCGAGAATTTATGTAGTTTTCGTGTTTTGCTTTTTTGGTAAGAGAGTGCCTTTACTATGTAGATTGACATTGGGCCTGTGTTTGAATATGACAATTCATTTATCTCTAATTCTTCATCGCTAGAACTTGAACCATAGAATATGAAACAGATTGTTGCATCACCTGGTTCATCATCTAAGGAGTATAAGGACTCAAAATCCAAGACATCGACTGGTTCAATCTTGTTGATTGCTTCAATCGGTGCTTGTGTCTTTCTTCTGTCCTTTCAATCTTTTACAAAGTGGCCTCATTTGTTGCACACATAGCACGTGTCAGTATCTCGTCATCTTTTGGAATTTTTGATCAAGAACTTCCAGTTTTGTTTGATTTTTGTTTTCTTCTAACTCTTAGGGAATGGTGACGACTAGAAATTTGGAGTATAAGAATCCAAGATTTTTGGGAACAGCTGCATGAAGATTCTTCTTTACATTTAATCTTTAGGTGTTATCATTACATGCAGATCCAAGGCGTTTTCTTGCTTATTTAAACTTGACCAAGAACCTTTGTTGATTACATAATTTTGTTAGAGTATTGACTATCAACTGGTAGAGTTCTTCAAGTGAAGCTTGAGCAATTGTTTTGTTTTTTCTTTCCAAAGCTCTGTATGCTTCATTCGTGAGCGAATTTGGAAAGGAATTCAAGAACACTTGTTTGAGATTTATATCATGAACTTCATGATTGTAGTGAAACCTTTAAGGCATTCAGTTTTCTCAATATCTTTTGGATGGAATAGGCAACATTTCATTTTAAGAAATTCTTGCCAAGATCGGATTTATGTTTTATTGGATTTCTAATGAATTTATTATAGATTATGTTTATGAATTCTTCCAACGATTTGCAGGTAAGGACTTGCAGTTGGCTGTATTCTCCAAGACTGAGATACCAGTTTCTAAGTCTTCCTTGACATCTTGTCATAAATTGTTTAATGACGATCTCGATGTCAAAGTATTGGAGTTCAGCAGAAAACCTACTTAGCATCTCAACACTTCTTTCACACCATTTTAATGCGGGATATCATCAAAGTAAAATTGTATCTTTAAATCTGTACTCATTATCTTTTCTCTTGGTTGGGTTACAGTTTAAGAAGCAATATCATCGACTTTAGAGTAGTTTGTGTTTCTCTCAGTAGGCTCAGGTTCTATCATAAATAGATGATCAAAAGCTTATGTTGGAGCAATATCCACATATGTGTGAGGAGTAGAGTTTTTACTTGAATCATTAGTTGGATAATCATCTGATTTGTGAAACAAATGGTAGCTTTGCTTTTTGAACTTGGTTCAAGGAGTTGGGAACAGAAGAGATGTGATTTTCTTTCTTGATTGTTATTTTCTCCGGAACTGTCAAGGAGGCTGGCATGAAGTTGTCATTCGATTCCTGTTTATCTTGAGGAGGGTGTTCTGCTCTACTTAAGGATGGTTCCATACTCATATATTTTGTAAGGTTATATTAGAAGGCTGATACAACCAAAGAAGCCAAAACAACCAAGGAGCTTCTGGCATGCATGCACTGATGTACAAGGTAGAAGTTGCTTCGGAAGTTTTACACTCATCACATAAATTATTCTAAGTGTAAAATCTTTCGAAGCCAAAGTCCAAATCTTTTGAAGCCATAGATGAAGTCTTCCGAAGCTTCAAAGACAAAGTCTTTCGAAGCCAAATGAAGTGAAGACTGATTTCTTCTGAAGACAGAGAGGACATGCTTTCTCTGATCTACTTTTTCATAAAGCTGACTTAATTTCCGCTGCAACTCAGAAGACTCATCAACTTATATAAGTTGGTGAAAAGGTCCATGCTTTTGTAAACTGTAGATTATGGTCTTGGGTCTGTAACTTCCTACTTTGTACCTGTTATCCTTTTTATAATAGAAAAGTATGTGAGCTATGGCATGTCATAGTCACTAGTCAAAAGGCAATCTGCCTTTTGACTCTACATTGATTTGTTGTCTAGATTAGTGTTTCCAGCTGGCTATCTTATTATGGACGACTGTAGGACGTAGTATAAAGTATCTCATGTCCTTGTATTTCTTTTTATGCTTTGTAACACTTGTAATAGAACTGAGCGCAATATATAGCATCCTTGAAAACCATATTAGTCTATTCTTATTCTTAGTTCTATCTCAGTTACTTGTGTTCTTAGCATCATTTACATAAACCCGATTCCCCATTTGATCTGTTAAAGTATTCTAAATATCTCCTTATTGTGAGACTGATTGTATTGACTATCCCTTTAACTGGTCTTGCAATTGGTATCAGAGCTTTTTAGGCTCTTGATTGTAAGATCTTACCATCTTAAATCCCTTCAGTTTCACAAAACACTTAACAACTCAAATGGCAGCTATCACAAAGGCTGATATGGAAACCGATACTATGACAAAGTTTCCAATGATCCTGATGACTTTGATACTTGGTGCCAAAGAATGGAAGGCTTCATCAAGTCTTAAGACTTCAGGATGTGGGGATCTGTTGTCTATAGACCTCATGTACCATCCACTTCTTCAGTTGCTGGTGGTGGTGTTATTATACAAAAGGAAGTGGTTGATTATTCTGATGAAGACTGGATGAAGATTGACATGATCAAAAGGCCATGACCGCCCTCCAAACTACTCTTCCAAACTCTATCTATAGAGGCTTCAAGAAGTGCAAGTCTGCCAAGCAACTATGGGATGCACTAAAGATGATGTATGAGGGGTCAAATGAAGCAAAAGAGATCAAGAAGGACCTCTTGAAGTAGCAGTTTGAGAACTTCACCTTCAAGATAGGTGAAACCATGACTCAACAATACTTCAACTATGTTGAGATTGTGGATACTCTAACGGATGTTGGAGTAACTCTTGAGAACAGGGACATTATGAGGAAGTTCATGTCCTCTCTGCCCAGACAATGGACATACTATTGTGTGGTCATTAAGAGGACTGAGAACCTCAAGACACTTACTCTCACTGAGTTGTATGGTATCCTCAGTGGCTACCAGATGGAGATGAACATGCAAAATCCATCTGGTAACTCCAACAATCAGCAGAGTTCAGCCCTTCATGTGGTTGAAAGGGATTGCAGAGAACCACAACATCATCTCATCTGCTACCTTGACAACTCACAAAAGGGTCCATTCATCACCTTCTCAGAGACACCAAGAGAGAGCTACATCCAAGGAAGCCCATTCCTAGACACAAGCTCTTCACAAGCCTTTATGTCTACTGATGAAAGCACATGCAACTTTCTCTTTTTCCTTGAAGACATGGACTGTATCCATCTAGATGATCTGGAGTACATGGAAATAGTCCAGCAGATGGCTCTTCTCACTCACAGAGCCAAGAAGTTTTCCAAGAGGACAGGGAGGAAGTTTCCTAGCAATGCAACCAGTGAAAAGTTTGGGATGGACAAAAGCAAAGTGAAGTGTTACAACTGTAATCAAATGGGACACTTTGCTAGAGAGTGCAAGGCACCAAGGACAAATGGTGGCCAAGCACAAACCAGACCAAACTAAACTGAGGGAGCTCCCCAGAATAAGAAGCCTAAGTATCAAGCTGCAGTTGCTGTTGAAGTGGGAGGCTTTGACTGGAGCTTTCAGGTTGAGGATGCATCTCCAAACCAAGCACTGATGGCAGATCATGAAGAAGCCAAGGTATTGGAACATCCTTGTACACCTGAATGTATTGCTAAAGTTAACTGATATAGGTCCTATAACTTAAAGATGAGAACTGATCTTGAGTCCTTAAAAATTTCTAAAAGTTGATTTCAAAAGAGCTGAAAATGTTTACAAACTTAAAATAGAAGACTTCAAGTTGTCTTTGAAAGAAAATTATGTCTTCAAATCAAATAACTACTTATAAGAAATTTACTTTGGAAGAAATTCTAAGATATCTTCTGAAGCTTAAATATGCTTCTAAGTACTTACATGTATTTGAAGGACAATTTTCTTACGAAAGCAGATTTCAAGTTGTCTTTGGAAGAAAATTATGTCTCCAAGTCAAATAACTACTTATAAGAAATTTACCTTCGGAAGAAATTCTGAGATATCTTCCGAAGCTTAAATATGCTTTTAAGTACTTACATGTATTTAAAGGACAATTTTCTTCTGAAAGCATTAATGTCTCGAAAGATTTTGAGAAAACCATTTCAACTTTTAAGCATGAACATACCAACTACAGGACTCAGAAAAGATCTCATCACTAAGATAACTGAATGCCAGGCTGAGCTTGTGATCAGCAAAGCCAGGGCAGACATGTTCTTGAAGAAGAGACCTTCAAGAACATGATATCCTCATCCATGCATGCAAAAGTTTGTTATCAGAATAAGCAAGGATTAGGATCTACTGAGATAGCTCCTCCACGCACTCTATTATCTGTATGACCTCCAAGGTGTGGAACTTATGAAGATGAGCTTCCCTTCATAGACCACATTGATGAAGAAGATGAAGAGGAGATAGTGAAGGATGATTTTGAGAAGTGTGAAGAAGATCATCCTAAAAGGGGTCACTATTCTCCTGAGGAGAGAAAAGAATCTGGGATGAGCAAGTCTAAGAGAAAGAACTTGATCAGGAAAGCAAAGAGAAAATCAAAGAAGGCTCAGGAGATCAAGGCCATTTTCAACTCTAAGCAGAAACAAGCGTTTATCTCTATAGAATTTGAAGTGGTGAAGGCTGAAGACTCAACTATGAACTCTAGTACTAGGAGTTCTAGTTCATGTCCAACTCATTCCAGCAAAGAGAAGAAGGCTGATCAGCTGTGTATCACTGCTACACAGCCTGAACCATCCAGTTCCAAGAGCAAGGCTCACCTATGAAGCTTGCTGTATCATCTATGAAGATGAAGATGGAGGTGGAAAGTGATCAAGTTCAGTCTTTCTCTTGAAAGAAGACTCTCAGAAGGAAGCAAATGGATTGCATCATGTGTGGTAGTACTTCTCATCTTGCTAAGGATTGTGTCTACAATCCTAAAAGTACTATTTACATGATCAAAGAGAAAACTTCTAAGAAGAACTAGCTTCGAAAGGAAAATCTTTTCCCTTTAGAAGCTCCAAGGTGAAAAAGAAGACAAGTGAAAACTTGCCTTCGGAAGAAATTTGGTCTCGGAAGAAAGCAATGCTTCTGAAGTACTGAAGCCTGCTGTAGTCAAACCAAGATCTTCCAAAGGTCCAGTCTCCAAAACTTCTGAAGTATGTCAAAACTTCCAAAGTGTTGAAGGTCAAGTCCAATCTTTCAAAGATGGTATGGAAGTGAAGAATGACCAAGTGACTGAAAGTTCTTCATCAACAACTGCTAGTGATCCTCAAAGCTTGAACATAAGATCACTTACTGTTACATTGTCTTTAAATCACTTTGATAAGCCCAAGACCAAGGCCTGGGTTTTTGACTTGGGATAGATAAAGCTCGGCATCCTTAAAACTATAAGGAAGCCAACTGCTGGCTTCTTAGGGGTAGAAACAGCCCTTGTTCAAAAAAATGTTATAGCTCATTGCTCTAGGTGACAACCTAGCAGCACCAGCTAGTGTTAAACCCGCACCTTCTACTTCTCAACCACTAATACAGCCAAAAATAACCATCACCTACCAAAGAAAATCCAAATGAACCCCTGCACATGCTATTCAGTTTGTGCAGGCCCCTATATCATCACCCATACAGGAGGAAGTGGACACTAGAGGTCCCACTTCTCCTGAGGAGCAAACCACTCCCTCTCACCAATGATCAGTACTGAGGTTCCTCATGCTCAGCTTGATGAGCTCATAATGCCCACAGCCTTAAGCCTTTACTTAGAGTCTCAAAACTCTAATGAACAACATTCAAGGGAAAGTTACCATCCCCATCCTCTTGATCTAAACCAACCAATCCCAAACCTTGAATTCTATGATGATGAAGACGTGGGCTTCAGTGAGTATCTTGAGTCTCTCTTCTCCACCCCTACTCAAGGAGAGATGAGTACACCTGTTTCTCCTATGTCTAGCCCATATCATCCACCTACTACTGAGGTGAATCTCCCTAAACCTATTCAGGAGGTCATATGGAAGAGGCTCTAACTTCAGCAAGTAATTACATTATTAAGATCTCAACCATGGCAACCCTGCCTTTTGACACATCACTTGAAGTTTTCATGATGCAGGGGAAATCCCGCAGCCAAGAATAAAGTGCTGGTGATAAGGAAGAAGACCTTAGTCCTGTTCTTTCATTCCCCCATGATTCTTTTGATAAAGATGAGGGGAGTCTGAAACTAAAGGTGCAAAAATTGACAAAAACATGCACCTATTTAGTCTCAAAGATGAGTCACCTGGAATCTCAGGTGACTGTCTCACAAAGGAGGGTCAATGATCAACAACTTGAGATCACCGATCTCAAGGGCAAGTTAGCTGAGAGTCCACTCTAGAGAACTCAACCAGGTCCATTAGAACCTGTGGATGTGACAGACCCAACCCCAAGCTCACTTTGGCAAGAAGGTGATGCTACCAAAAAGGGGAGAAACTCCAAATAATCACAGAACCTGGGAGTTCTTCACAGAGTATGAACTTGGAGGATTCACCACCCTCACTTGCAATTGTCCATACTCAGCAACCTTCTCAAAGTCTACATGGATATGGACTTACTTGCTCAAGTCTATATGGATGTGGACTCACTCATACAAAGTTTGTGTGAGGAAGGTATTCCTAGAGCTATGTCTACCCCATCTCATTACTCTGAGAATCCAATCATGGGATGGAGGTATGACACTAATAGAAAGTCTCTAGTCATCTCTAGATCTCAGGGTCAACAGGAAATTTTCAACTTTTTCAACCTGAGCTTTTATGAGAGCATCCATCTGATTGATCTTTCACTTGTCAACCCAAGTCAAAACAAACAAGCTGTAAGATTAGCAGATAGTATTCAAGAAAGGGTTTTTGAAGAATACAAGCTGAGGTCAAGACTATAAAGACAGAGGCTAGCAGGTAAGGCTTTTGGTCAACTTGATATTGAGGTGGATGCAGGACCATGTGAAGGGTGGTCAATACAATCAGTCTCATAATGAGGAGAGGTTTAGAACATTTAACAGTACAAATGAAGAATTGGGTTTGAGTATGATGATACTAAGAACACAAGTAATTAGTGAGATAGAACTAAGAACAAGAACAAACAAGTATGGTTTTCAAGGATGCTGTATATTGCTCTCAAGTTCTATTACAAGTGTTTACAAAGCATATTAGAATTAAAAGGACCTGAGACACTTTATACTACATCCTACAATCGTCAATACTTAGAAAGACAGTTGGAAACACTAATCTAGACAACAAGATCAATGTAGAGTCAAAAGGCAGATTGCCTTTTGACTAGTGACTATGACATGCCATAGCTCACATCCCTTTCTAATATAAAAAGGTTTACAGGTACAAAAGTAGGAAGTTACAAACAAAGACCTTATTCTACTATTTACAAAATTTTGGACTTTTCACCAGCTCATACAAGTTGGTGAGTCTCCAGAGTTGCAGCGGAAAGTGTGTCAGCATTCTGTAAAATAGATCAGAGAAAGCATGTCTTCTCTATCTTCGAAAGAAATCAGTCTTCATAGCAAAATGGCTTCAGAAGACTTTGTCTCTGAAGCTTCGGAAGACTTCATCTTTGGTTTTGGAGGATTTGGACTTTGGCTTCGGAAGATTTTACACTTAGAGTATTTTCTGATGTAAAGTGTAAAACTTCTAAAGCACTTCTACCTTGTACGTCCAGTGCATGCATGCAGGAAGACCCTTGGTCATTTTGGCTTCTTTGGTTGCCTTAGTCTTATAATGTTTTGATATTATCTTACAAACTCCCCCTAGGCTGATGCTACCAAAACAGAGAAGTTCTTCAAATGTTGATAGTCCTCATCAGGATCAAGACCAAGCCTCTCTTCATTATTTGGTCAGGATCCCTCAGACTCCCATAGTATCTTCTCAATCATAGAGATCATGTAGAGGAAAATCAAGCATGTCTTGCCAGAAGTAGACATCTTGACCTCCTTGATCTCTGATGACATACCGTCTATCCGGATTAGCAGCAAAACTCTAGGACAAGATGGGTCTTCCAATGGCAAGAGGCTCTACTTGAATAGAAGTTGGTTGCGCAGCCTCTTCATGCCCTTCTCTAGGATGCTCTGACTCATCCTGAGGTGTGAAAATGGATGCCTTGGACTTTTTCTTCATTGAAACACTTTTCTTGGGCACCCTTTTCCTCCTCTTTGATGTTTTCAACTAAGAGGAGTGGTCTTCAGCACCAGATTGTTCTGTTGTGTCCCTCTCAGTTGGGAACTCTTCTCTCACAGGTTCAGGTGGAGAGAGAAGAGAACTCTGCTGCGGATCAAAAGATGAAGTTGGCTGGGATGCAGCTCTAGGATCAGGTTGTGTTGTCTCAGGGGGTTTAACCTTCACCTCAACTTCAGGTTGAGCTGGTGAAAGTCTACAAGCTCTCCCTTTTTGATCTTCTGCTTGATCACTCTTATATGCTCATCCATGGTGGATAGAGACATAGGACCAAGCCTCCTTCCAGAGAATCCGTACAGCTTCAAATACCTTATCATCCTTTGTCTATCTTCAGACTTCTTTTGGCTTTTGTGGATGATGGCCCTTGACCTTATAGCTTCTTCCCTTAACTTTCTTTTAGTAGCTTTTTTTTTTTTTTGTAGCTTTTTCCTCCAGCTACTTTAGAGGGAAGAAGTATAGCTGCCTGATAGAGTCCTGTGGCACTCAGGTAGTTGATCATATTCATTCTTTCAGCTTCCTTATCTACCTGAGGTTATGTAGCTGCCACAGTCTCTGTCTCGGGACTTTCTTGAACTGGGGAGAGGACAGGAGCATGTTTGTAGAGCCTTTTTCAGTCTGCTTTCTTCCTTGATCTTGAGGAGTAATGCTGCATCCTCTGTCTCTCTCCTCTCCTTTGACGACTCAGTGTCAGCCAGCTCATTCAACTCTTCTAAGGGGAGAGATATGAGTTCATAAAAGTAATAGTTCCTGGTCCCCAGGTAGTTTAGCCTGGCTGCCCTCAACTCATCATCTTGAGTGTTTGGCCTGGGGGCTTCCCGGATAGCAGCTTGCATGAAGCCTGAGGACCCTCCTGAACTCTCTCCCCTTAGCTTCCTCTTCCTCTCTCTCTTCTCCTCCTCTAACTCCTCAGAGGTCATTTTCCTCTTCCCTTTGTCACTCACAGGCCTTGGTGACCCAGGGTGGAGAGAGCTCTGGCCTTCATTGCTTGGTTAGCAGTCAAGCTCTAGCTAGAGAGAGGATATGAAGCACCTTCACCAGCTGGTGCCTCATTGAGGGTACTGGGTGCTGAAGGAGATCCTGTCTCAAGGTTCACAGGCTCAACTTCTGGGCGTTCAGTCAAAGCTTTCCCGTCGAAGCTAATCTCAGGGTCCACTTCAACATCCAGTTGACCAAAAATCTCACCTGCTAGCCTCTGTCTATATAATTTTGATCTTATCTTGAACTCTTCAAGCACCCTTCCTTGAATCCAATTTGCTAATCTCTCAGCTTGTCTGTTTTGGCTTGGGTTGACAACTAGGAGATCAACCAGATGGATGCACTCATAGAAACTCAGGTTTGTAAAATTGAAGATCTCTTTGATAAGTTCAAAAGGATTGAATCTGTGATGATTTCATGATGCAATGATCAATTCAAACACAAAGTAATCAAACACATGCAATTACATTAAAAAATTCATAGATTTCATTGATAGCAAATGCACAGGATGTAATGTGTAAGGGTTATAGTTCTTTAAACTGATTCTCACTATTTCTTAGATCTGAGATGACTAAGATCTAGTCTCTGATCTCTAGTCTTAAGTCTCAAGTCTACCCTGCACATTACATAAAATATCATATTTATACTATCAAGAAACTAAGGAACATATATTTACAAATAAGTCCCTATACTATGACAAAAAAACAACATAAAGACAAAATGTTAATCTTTTAATAAGTCTAACAATACTCCCCCTAAGATTACATTGTCTTTAGTCTTCAAAATAATCATTTGGTTATTCCTTTATCTTGAAAATAGGCTTCTCTTTATACATCTCTTGTTCCTTCAATGCTTTTTCAATTGCTGACTTAAACTTGCCTGCAAGAATTCCTTGTTCAGGCTTTGACACATTTGTTTTTATCTCCATCTTGTTCATAATTTACAGAGTCTCTTTAGATAATCTTGCAATATCAACATTAGCATAAAATTCAAGAGGTTTGGGATAATCCTTTGAGTGTATCTCCAATACTCCTTGGCTTGATATCCGCATAAACTCAATTGACTTGATATCCTTCTTTACAATCTTTGCATAGGCTAATGCTTTCCTTAAAGATATTCTTTCCATGGCTGCATCCATAACCTTGATAATCGACATAAAGTATTTACGATCATTCTCAGCCACTTCAGGTGATACCCGATCAAACTTCTGAATTGACAAAAATGAGATGTAACTTGGATGTAGAAGTTTTAATTCAAACACTCCAAACAATGAAATCATATCAAGATCCCAGTCGTCTAGGTTTCGAACTAACTTCAACTCGAACGTGTCAGAATTATAAAACCATCTTAAAATCAGTTTTGTCGTTTGAGTTCCATCGATTACCTTCAATCCAGGATTAGTAACCTTCTCAAAGAATTGGTCACTATATGCATCCAAAATTTTTTCTTCTTCTTCAGATTTATCACCCTTTTTCCTATTGCTTTTCAATGACTTGAAGTATTCCTTATCTTCTTAATCACATCTCGTTTTGAGAAATGATTCCATCCTTGACATACCTCGATTCAACAATTTAACAAAATTTTCACCTCTATTTGCCTTTGATGGATTGATCAACTTCAACTTGTTTAATTCTTTTAGATCTTGCACTGGAAGAGCAATAATGCTAGTGTAAAAGTGATACACATCGCAAATAGCATTTACGCGCTTAATTAAAAATGCATCAAATACATCATCATACTTCCATGCCATGATCTTCACATTCTTGGTATTATCAGGAACAATCATTGCATTTAGCAGTTCAGAGATTGATTGTCCTTTCTGTAGAACATTCCTTACAATATCACCTGTAGTTCTTGCTTTGTTCCATAATTGCTTTTGTTCAACAGATACTTCATAAGCTTGCTTTTCTTCAGGAAACATTTTCATCAATTCTTTCCTGCTTTCATGTTCATTCCTTTTCACTGCCATTGACTTGATCTCTTGTGGTTTTATAATTCTTGTTCTTTTAGTGATCTCCAAATATTGTGGATTGTCCATATCAAGCACGATCATTTTGTTGTTTTGTTTTTCAGTCTCTTGGAAACTTTTTACCAAATTCCTTAATGATTCGGCTTGTAATCTGTTTAGCTTCTTCCTAGGATAGTTTCTCGATTGCAGCCATAATCTGAGCTCAATTGTGTTCATGTTATCAGGGTCATGATGTAGCTCCGATGTTGAAAGTTCCTCAATGTTAATACTTTCATGTAGAGGATTCCATTCACCATGTTCAATGATAATCTCATTTGGATCCACAGGAGAAATTGACTCAGCTGTCACACACTTCTCATATTCTTCATTTATTTGTGACACTATGAGTCCATCCAAGAATACCCTGTTGTACTTTCTCTTTATCAAGTAATTATATCTCTTATTAACATCCACATGTATATCTTCAGATATAGTTTCAAATGGAGAATAACTTGCTTCAACAATATCTTCATCTTCTAAAACTTCATCATACCATGAATTAGAGACATCTGGTTCTAAATCTTCTAAGGCACCGATTATCTCTTGCACTTCTGTTTCTTCACTATCATGACTTAAAGTTTCAGATGCAGTCTTCTAAATTTTAGATGACGATTCAGCTAAAACTGATACATCAATATCATCTATCTTTCTTTTGCCTTTATCCACCTCAGATATCTTTTCAATATCAATCGGATTTACTTTAGCCATAATCATTACTTTAGGAGATGGAGATTTCAATCTTTCCTTCATACTTTCAAATTCTTCTTTCAATAACTCATTACTTTCTTTTCACTTCTTAAATTTTTCTTCCATGAGATCATAATCTTTAAGCATCACTTCAAAGTTTTGTAAATTTGCTTCTTTATCTTTTTCAAGATCAGCAATCATTAAATCTTTCTTCAACAGTTCCTCTTTCAATTTTTCATTTTCTTCCTTCAGCTTCTCAATTTGCTTAAGCTGATTCAAGTTTTCTTCTTTCAATGAATCAATTATCTGTTGAGTATTTACTTCCTCAGTAAGAACTGTGTCATGTTGACTTAACCTTTCAATTTCATCTGGGAGAACAGACTCAAAGGTTTCAACATTTTGAACATCATCATCAACTTCTTGTTGTACATCAGTTTCAACATTTTCTTCAATCATTTCTACTGATTCATCAACATTTTGAATTTCTTCATTCACACCTTCAACCTGTTCTACTTCAGGAACAATATCTTCATATACTTCTTTTATGACATTTCCTTCATTTCCATCATCATTGTCATCATCACTATCATCATCAGTTGAACTATAACTTTCATCATCAACATCTTCATCATTATTATCTTCATCTTCAGACTGTTCTTGTGGAACTTCTTCTATCAGATCATTAGGATCTACTGGCTCATCTTCAATCAAATGAAATGCTCTTCATTTATGTTTACTTCATCTCGAGCAACTGCTCTCATATATTCAAACAAAGGAATATTTTGAGCATCAGTGATCATTGCTAATTTTTTGTAAGTCATCTCAGTCATATTCTCCAATATTAAAATTTCTCCACTAAATCCATATACGAGGAAATCTGGATTAGCTTCATTAATAATCATTTGCAGAAATCTCAGGTACATCAAGTATTTGTTTCTAATACCCTTCTCCAAATTATAAATGAATCCATTCATTATCCATCTAGCCATGTTAAATCTTCTGTTTGTGGCTAATGCAACAATAGAAGATGCAATGTCTACCGGGAAAGAATTCCATCCGGCACTCCTTTTTGACATACTATGTTGGAAAATGTAACATAGAAGCTTCCAATGATTATACACTCTAGCTCTAAAGAATTGTTTCTTCGGAAAATGGTCTGGATGACCTATAGCTAGGAATGTTTTTCTAAGTCTTGTTCATCATTATGTCCCAACCTTAGTGCTTCTCTTATCGATTCCTCAGATACTTCGATCATACGATCATGAGTGTTAAATCCTCTAAGCACTTTTCTTCCAGCTTCATCTCGTTCAATTTCAGCAGTGTACCAAAATCTCTTGATTAATCTAGCATAGATCATAGGTTGGTAACACATGGCATACACATACTTAGTCCTTAATAATAATCTTATCATCTCTTCATATCTCGTAGCTTCACGAACATCTTCATCAAGAAATGCAGCTACATTGTGTTTGGTTCAAATTTGAGTTCAGCCATCTGAATGTATAAAACATAAAGAGAATTAGTCAATTGAATGTGCAAACTTAAAATCAAATTGTGAATATCAAATATGACCATAACACTCAAAAATTTTGTAAGTGTTTATACAACTTATTACTTGAATAAGTGTATATTGGTTACAATTTTGATTTAACCCAATTTGTTACATAACAAGAAATTTTGCATCAAGTAACTTGTAAATTTATTGAATTTTAAATGAATTATTATGTTTTAAATCTTTTAACCTAACTTTCACTTTGAAATATTTTCTAAGTGTTCATGTATACTATCAAAGACAAAATACATTCAAGTTGAAGTTTAAATGATTTCAACCATATCAAATTCACTAAAATTTTATTACAATCAGATTAATGAACAATTTTAATGATTAATTTGACATTTTTTGATGAAAAATTGAACAACTACCTATTCATATTCTGTTCTTATGAACATCCGTATGAACACTCAATCATCAAGAACAATTTTTGATGAAATTCGAATTTGATTATCACAAAATGTTCGAAATCAGACTTTAACAGTTATTCAATGTTCAACTTTTATCATCAATTCATGTTTTAGACATAAATTTCAAATTTTCAATTCATCTAGGGTTCGAAACGCCTGAACAGAGGTGAAAAGTCTATTCAAATTTGAACTTTAAACTTGAAATTAGATGTTGCTAAACATGAACTTACGTTTAGAATCAGTGAAACTATCAGTCGATGACAAGATTTAAACTGAAACAATCGATGATGATGAAATGGTGAATTGAAGGTTTGAGAGTATCGGGTGCTATGTTCAGAGTGTTAGTGAGTGAATGAAGAACTGAAATCACAAGTGTTGTATTTATACAAGTGAAAATTTTTAGGCGCATGAGCACTGTTTATGCGCATGAGAATGAATTTTACATAGTATTTAGGAGCGTGAGCACTGTTTGTGCGCATGAGGTTTATACGCATGGGCACTGTACAGACACAAAAGCACTGTTTAGGCGCTTGGGCACTGTTCAGGCGCATGAGACTAGATGAAACGCCCAACACTTGGTAATTTTTCACTTTAAATGTCTAACCCTTGGAAGTCTGGTACTCTTTAGACGCATGAGCAGAGATAATACGCCCAACACTTGACCAATTTTTAAGACACATGACAACTGTTTAGGTGCATGAGTTTGTCTGAAACGCACAATTGTGCAAATTTCTGAAAATTCACTATACTCCTAATTTAGACTTATGAGAACTGTTTAGGCGCATGGGATCCTTTTCATGAGTCTTGACACTTGAATTTTTCTCATTATCCATCTGAACACTATTTAAACACATTAATACTGATCACACTCAATTTTTCATCACTTAGTCAAAATTATTTGACTATCATTCAAAATTTTCATTAATATCCTTCTATTTTGACATTCAAACTTTTATTTTTTTTGTTTTTGACCATTATTTTTATTTTAAATTTTCAAAAATTAATTTCCTGTCATTTTAGTCTCTATTTAATTTTTACAAAAAACAAATAATCTCATTTTGTTTGCAAGAAGCTTTTCCACTAAATTTGAATTCTTTTTCAGGTTCATTTTTATATCATATCAAACAAACATATGCTTGAAATTGCAGCTTCATCCTTTCATCCAAAACACTTTATTTTTTATTTCTCTTTCACATTTTGAAAATCAATTATTTTCTCTTTTTTATTTTTACTCCCCCTAAACTTTTAAGTTTTACAAACTTAGAAGTTTCTTTGATTTTGCAAGAAGAGAAAACTAATCATTATCAACATGCCTGCACACAGAAAATCATACAAAAAATCAAAAATAAAGTAGAATAAAAATCTACTATATATAATTAAATCACATGCCTGTAGTGAGATCATATCAGTTAAGATCAGCACATTAAAATAAAATAAAATGATGGATAGTCATAGACAGTGATTAAATCCTGATCAAGTGTGTTCCAGGTCAGCATTTCTGCAGCAAAGGAGACACGAGATCTAAGGACAGAAAATGAGTGCATTTGGCAAGATACTCAACACACATACTTTTTCAATTCTTGGATTGATTAAGCTACGATTAGATATAACATTATGTAAGTCACACTTAGACTTAGAGAGTTCAACCCTCATCAAGATATGCAAGAAATCATTTTTCTCAACTTGTTAACCTGACATATACTTATAACCAGATCTCATGTTTAGATTGTGCACATTAGCATCTTTTGCATCAAGTGAGAATATCAAGGTCTGTAATGACTTAAAACAGAGGATATCTCGTCACTTCAGGTCTATGATGACTCATAACAGAGAAGTGAGTAGATGTTTTAAATTATTAGAGCTCAATGGTTATTCATATCACCACCAGGTGTGAGTTTATGACTTAACAAGCAATTAGTCTGAGAAGTCAGCACTACTCATTGGAACTAAAATAGACAAATATGAATGCATGATTGATTTAGTTTGATTACAAGAATTTACTTTTTCAGTATAATTGCATGAGCTTACTTGCATATCATATCTGATCACTTCAGATGTTAGACTCTAGAAGATTAGCTATTTGTCTTTGTAGGTTTTTTTTGTCATAGTATAGGGACTTATTTGTAAATATATATTCCTTTGTTTCTTGATAGTATATATAGGATATTTTATGTATGTGCAGGGTAGACAAGAGATTAGACATCTCAGATCTTAGAAAAAGTTAGAGTCAGTTGAACGAACTGTAACCCTACACATTGTATCCGTGCATTTGCTATCAATGAAATCTATAATTTTTATATGTAATTGCTTGTGTTTGATTACTTTGTGTGTGAATTAATCATTGTATCATGAAATCATCACAGATTCGATCCTTTTGAACCGATCAATTGTTATCAGAGCCTTCGGTTCAGTGAACAGAGCTTATCAACAATTTGAGCTCTTTGAATCACTTGAAATCTGTGATTAATTGCAATTTGATCTATTAATTGTTGATTTAATTGTTTTTCATCAATAGAAACATGATTTGAATCACAATTTTGTGTTCAATTTGTTCAAATCTGAGAAATTGATCGAATTAGTGTTTGAACTTTGTTCTTCATATTCGGACTGAAATTCAATCAGAATACTGATTTGTTGTTGTTGTTTGATCAAATTGAGGATTAAGATTGTTAGTCGACCTAATTACTACCTAATTGGAAGTTTTTAGATCAATTAATCAAGTTTTGAATATTTTCATAAGATCTGAGTTCGTTGAAGCTCATGAATTAGGCAAAATATGGTTGAAAACTGCTGAAAATTATCTAAGTATCTAGGCGCATTTCCACTATTTGGGCATTTTGATACTGTGTAGACGTTTCAGATCAGGCGTTTGACCACTGTTGAGATGTTTCGAGACTGTTTGGATACTTAGTGACTTTGCAGAAACAAAGTAATTCTAGGTGCATTTAAACTGTTTAGGCGGATTTGAACTGTTTGGACCCCAGGCGTTTAACAACTGTTTGGGCGCATTTCAACTGTTCAGCCGCATTTCAGTTGGGCGTTTTTCAGAATTCTACTAAGGCATTCCCTTGGGCGTTTCTACTTCAAAGTCAGGTGTTTAAGAACTGTGTAGGCATTTCACTACTGTCTAGGCGCTTGTCAACTATTCAGGCGCATCAGCTTTCAGACTTATCAGTTTACACTTAGAATTTTTTTTCAGAAACCAAAAATCCCAAAAAAAATAAAAAAATATTTTCATTTCATAGTTTTTAATTCAAAACTTAAAAATAACAAAAACAAGTCTTTTTCTTAAATTCAAAAATACAAAATGGTTAAGTTTGAAGATACTGAGAACAGGTTCCAAAGCTAAAGAACAGAGCTGATTTCAAGAACTGGTCTTTAAGATTGAAGCATCATCTAAATTCTATTGACACTGACTTATGGAAGTCAATAGAGAAAGGACCTCATATTCTGATTACATCTGATGGTCCTGATAGAGGATTTGTTTACACAAAAGACTCTCAAGAACCTTATCCTGAGGATGGTCTGCAAGGTGATGACTTAAGAAAAGTGAAGAATGATATCAAAGCTTATTCATTGATGTGTAAAGGATTACCATTGGAAGTCTTGACTAGACTTGATGGTTATCAAACTGGGTACACTATGTACAAAGCTTTGAAAATCATATGTGAAGGAGGTAAAGAGATACATGATCTCAAAAAGCAAAAACTTAAGAGGCAGTTGGAGTTATTTGAGCATATTTCTGGGGAAACAATAAATCAAATAATGAACAGATTTATGCAACTAACTACTGAGATGTCAACGGCTGGTATCAAAAATGATCTAAAAGATCTTAATTTCAGACTTCTCAATGCTCTTCCATCTTCATGGAAACAAACAGTAACATTGTTGAAGCATACTGAAACGTTCCCTATGGATCTTGATCTTTTGATTGCCAAGATTGAATCAGTTAAGATTGATGAAAGCTCAAGAAACAATGATAGAGCAGCATCAATGTCTCAGTATAAATATGTTGCATCTCCATCTAACACAGTGGAGAATGCTTTTATGGCAAAGGATGATAACTCACAAGAAGACGAAGCAAAGTTAAAGATGTTATTAACATCCTCTTACAGGATGATGAGTCTAAATCTGCTTTTACTACGTTTATGGCAAGTTTCAACCTTATCAAGGTAGTCATCTAACACAATTAGATCTTGTTTTGTAGGATTTGTTCGAGATGGATCCTGATGATGTGGAAGAGATGGACTTGAACTGGCAGATGGTGATGATTGCTTATAGAACCCAGAAACACTCATATGTTAATAGGAACTACAAGCTAAGTGCTAACAAAACTGTTGGCTTCGACAAATCAGAGTCAAGGTGTTTCAACTGTAACAACTATGGTCATTTCTCGAGAGAATGTAAAGCTGCAAGAAACCAAAGAGGAAATGGTCAAGCAGGTTCTAGCAGTCAAAGATATCATCTAAAGCAGTCAAAAGCTTTATCAGAGTCTTCCTATGCCAGAACGTAAGGATGATTTAAAAGCATCTGAAGAGCCAAAGAAAGCTCTAGTTGTTAGCATTAAAGATGGATATGACTGGAGTGCTTATGTTGAACAATTTACAGCTAATCTAACCTCTAGTTTATCTCTTGTTGCAGAAATTCAAACTGAAGATTAGTCAGAAGACAGTGATCCTAAGGCTGAAGGTAACTCAGAAAATGAAGAAGAAGAGTATGACTGGAGTGATAAATCTGATCCTAAAGAGGATTCAGAAAAAGTTGCACTAATGGCACAGTCAGATCAACCAAAGGTTGAAAATTCATTTTTCGACTCTGAGACTTCTTTTTCAAAGTATCCTGAAATTCCAGTTGAAGTAAGAGAAAAAATGTGCACTAAAGCTTGCTTTGAACAAGTAGAGTACTACAGAACTTATTCATATAAAATATATGACAAGCTCAAACAAGAGGAAGTAATGCATAACAAACTTAAAAACGATCACAAAATATCTGATGAAAAGATCCTCTCTCTACAAACATCATGGAATAAAACTTTGAAAGAACTGGAAATTGTTACAAAACAACTTAAAGAAATGATAAAGAATTTAGAAGAAGAGAAAATAGCACATGCTACAACACAGGTTGATCTTGCAAAAGTTAAAAGTTCAAAAACAATTGTAGAACAACTGGTAAGTGAGAGAAACGATAAACAAAAAATAGGTGTAGGTTTTACACATGAACCAATGCTTGAATCCATCACAAACACATTACCAGAAAACTTCAACACGCATGATCACTCACCTAAAAACAAAGCTAAGCTAAGAGCATTCCAAAATAAGAAAATGAATTTTGAGAGTGATTAAGAGAAAACGAATGTTGAGATATTTGAGGAACATGATTCTGAAAAGATTAAAAATGGTCTTCCGGTGAAAGTTAAATCATATGAATAACGACCAAAAACTAAGAAAATGTTTTTCCAAAAGAATCAGTTGTCAAAGAAGTGAGTGAAAAGAATGACAATCAAAACTCTAAAAATAAAGAGAAAGCAAAACAAGATGAAGAAACATCTGAAGATTCATTTTCCTACGGATTAAACAATCCTGATTTCATTAAATGGCAAAAAGAACAAAACGATAAATAAAATGCAAAAGAGTCGTCTACTGAAGATGTTCAATCCCAAAGCAAACAAAAATCATCAAGCTCAAGAAATCAAAGAAGGAGAAGGAAAAATGCTAAGTCTAACTCTTCTCAAAATAGTCAAATCAAAAGAACAAATCAATCAAATCAGCTTAAACATGTGAAATTTGCATATGCAGGTATTTTTGACATGAACAAAATTCCAGAAATCAAATCTAATCCAAAGAACAAATCCAACTCTGATCTGAAAACAGATTCAGATCCTAAGTCTTCCGCTGTCAATAAACGATTTGTATCTAAGGAGTCGAGGAATGATGTTAATGTAAAAATTTCTAAACTCAAATTTCAAAAGAACAAATTCACAAATCTAAAACAACAGATTAACTTTTCAACTCCTAAATCCAAACAAGGAACAAATGTGGCATCCACATCTAAAGTTAATCAACAATTATTTAAATTTCAAAGGTACTGTGAAATCTGTGATATGTACAATCATACGACTGAAGAATGTTTCTTTAATAGGTACTGTCATATATGTGATATGAAAAACCATTCAACAGCTCATTGTTATTTCAACAAATATTGTATCTATTATGATGAAAGAACTCACAAAACTGAGAATTGCTACTTCAGAAAGAACTCACCGAGGAATGGGTATGTAAATTCTCAATTAAGAAATGGATATGTCAATCCACAATTTCAAAGAAATCAAAGTGCTAGTTTTCAAAGATTGACAAAACAACCTTCCTTAGGCTTGAGATCTTTTTGAAGAAATGATTCTGTTTATGATAATTCTTATGCTGCAAAATCAAGGCAGTATAATCAAGAAAATTCATTCCACGATCTGTGAGAATGAATGGTGGGAAGTTTGGTACACAAAATTCTTTGTCTGATGGTTTGACATATCTTGATGATGATCTTGAAAAACATTACAATGTTTTAAGGACAAAACAAATCATAGATAATCAAAAATTTGTAAGAAACGAAATTGGTAAATTTGTCAATAATAAGCCTGATTTGAAAAAGCTTCACTTTAAAAAGTTTACCATTGTTGATAAATTTGGCAAGCCCAAGACCATCTCGGCTTGGGTTGATAACTCAACTTAATTCTTTTTGAAATGCAGGTACGCCCAAGAAGACCTATTAACACGTGGTATGTGGATAGTGGGTGTAGCCGGCATATGACAAGCAATCATGCCTTGCTTCAAGAGTTTAAGTTAAAGGATGGTACACATGTTGCTTTTGGAGGTGATGCAGGAGGAAAAATAATAGGCGAAGGAACTCCAGGTTTTCAAATTAGCAAAGAATGGGTAGTTGTTAAAGCTGTTTGAGATCGAGATGTATAAAAATTAGATATGTCTCAAGTTGATCCTTCTACAGAAACAACATGCTTAATTGCTCAAGCATCAAATGACGAAAGTCAGCTTTGGCATAGACGTCTCGGGCATTCCAATTTCAAGAACATGAACAAGCTTGTATCAGGAAATCATGTTGTAGGTCTTCCAACAAAGAAGTTTGCCACAACTGATCTCTACTCAGCATGTTTAAAAGGAAAGCAACACAGAGCGTCTTATAAGCCCAAGCAGATAAACTCAAATTCCAAACCTCTCCAGATGTTGCATATGGACCTATTCGGACCAACAAATATTCAGAGTATTGGAAAGAAATCTTATTGTTTAGTTATCATTGATGACTTTACAAGATTTTCTTGGGTTTTTTTTTGGCATGCTAAATCTGAAAAGGCTGAATTATTAAAAGAATTCACCATTAAAGTAGAAAATCAATTAGAACAAAAGGTCAAAATAATTAGAAGTGATAATGGAACGGAATTTAAAAATGCTAATATTGACATGTTTTGGGCAGAAATAGGTATTGCTCGTCAGTTCAGTGCTCCTAGAATTCCACAAGAAAATAGAGTTGCTGAAAGGAAAAACAAAACTTTTATTGAAGCAGCACTGTCTATGTTAGCAGATGCCAAAATTCCAATCACTTTCTGGGATGAAGCTATATCCATAGCGTGTTTTGTGCAGAATCGTTCATTGATTGTGAAAGATAAACAGAAAACTCCTTATGAGTTGATGTTTGGCAGGAAACCTAATATAGGTTTTCTTAAATCTTTTGGTTGTTTAGTTTTGATTTTAAATTCAAGTGATCAGCTAAGAAAATTTGATTCAAAATTTGATGAAGGATTTTTCGTTGGATATTCGTCGGTTTCAAAAGCCTATAGAGTTTATAACTCTAGGACAAATGTTATCCTTGAAACATTCAACGTTAAATTTCTTGAAAATTATTTTCCATCAGTTGCAAATGGTCCAGCTTGGTTATTTGATTTAGATTCATTATCAAACTCTTTTCATTCTAACTTGTTTGAATTTACAGGTGAGAAGAAAATCAAGCAGGAGATCTCGGTTCTTTCAGCGATGATTCTGATTCTAATGATATGGATGACTCAAGCCCATATTATCCATTTTTCTCATTTGTTAGAGATCCTATATTTCGGCCTCAACAAGCTCAAGAGCATCTCATTTCAGAAAATTCAAATGTTTCACAACCTATTCCTAATGATGGTCCTAAAATTATATAGCCTGAGTCCGGAACGTCATCGATTTCTGATGATGTAGTTGGTACTGATAATCTTGATTATTTATCAACTCACCGACACAAGTTCCTAATTTCAATCCATATTCTTTGAACGTATTGCATCAGCTTTCTGACTTGAACCAATCTAATCTAGATGTTCATGTTCAAGTGAACGAGATTCCAACATCTCGTGTTCACAAGAACCATCCAACATCTCAGATTATAGGTCCATTGAATGAGAGAACAATGAGAAGTCATTCAGAACAAGCAAATCTCTGCTTATACTCATATTTTCTATCTCAATTTGTTCCTAAAAACGTCACCGAAGCGTTAAAGGACAATAGTTGGATTGAAGCAATGCAAGAAGAATTATTGCAATTCCGCAAAAAGGAAGTGTGGAAGCTTATGGATTTACCTGAAGGAGAAAATGCCATAGGCACAAAATGGTTATTTAGAAACAAAACAGACGATCGGGGAATTGTTGTTCGCAACAAAGCGAGACTCGTTGCACAAGGTTACACCCAAGAAGAAGGAATAGATTATGATGAAGTATTTGCTCCAATTGCAAGACTTGAATCAATTCGTGTCTTCCTGGCTTATGCATCATTCATGAAAATCAAGGTGTATCAAATGGATGTTAAAAGTACTTTCTTAGATGGACCAATCATCGATGATGTGTATGTCAAGCAACCTCCAGGTTTTGAAGATTCAAAATTTCCTCATCGTATGTACAAGCTTAGTAGAGCATTGTATGGTCTACATCAAGCTCTTAGAATCTGGTATGAAACGTTATCACAACATTTGATCCAACATGGATACACGCGAGGGAAAATTGATCCTACTTTGTTTATTAAGAAGGACGCTGATGATCTCTTATGTGTTCAAGTGTATGTTGATGATATCATATTTGGTTCTACAAGTCCAAAGTTGTGCAATGAATTTGAAGAAATCATGAAGTTCGTTTTCAAATGAGTCCTATAGGAGAAATTAATTTTTTCCTTGGTCTTCAAGTGAAGCAGTCTGCAGATGGAATGTTTATCAATCAAGAGAAATTTGTTGATAAACTCTTGAAGAAATTTAAACTGCAAGATTGTCAATCCATAAGAACTCCAGCTGATGTAAATTCCAAGATTGAACCTGATCCGAAAGGAAAATCTGTCGACCAAACTTTATACAGATCCATGATTGGTTCTTTGATGTATCTTACTGCATCTAGACCTGATATAATGTATGATGTTTGTGTCTGTGCCAGGTACCAATCTGACCTAAAGGAGTCTCATCTAATCGCTTTTAAACGAATATTTAGGTATCTCAAAGAAAACCGGCTTTAGGGCTATGGTATCCTTATGAAGGAAATTTCGAGTTACATGGATATACAGATAGTGATTATAGGGGATGTTTTCAAGATCGTAAATCTACTACGGATGCTTGTCAGTTTTTAGGTCCCAGATTAGTCTCATGGCAATGTAAGAAACAATCAAATGTCTATGTTTCAACCGCAAAAGCTGAGTACATAGCTGCTTCAGCCATGATGTTCTCAAATCCTTTGGTTACAAAACCTGCTGGATTACGGGTTCAATTTTCTTTAAACTCCTATTTATATTGATAACACTGCTGCTATGTTTATTACAGCTAATCCTGTCCAACACTCAAAAACAAAACATATCGAGATTCGATATCATTTTCTCAGAGATAACTCTGAAAAAGGTTTAATCATTTTGATTTAAATTACAACTAAAAAACAGTTGGCTGACCTATTTACAAAAGCCTTTTTACCGGGTCGATTTGAATATTTGGTCGAGTCAATTGGACTTATTAATCATGTTTAAAAACTGGTTTTGAGTCAATTGATTACATCAGTTGTTTGATTGATTAAAAATGATAAGAACCCTCCCTTAGCTTAATCTTGAATATAGAAAAACTGTCAAAGTTAACTGCCTAATTGTATATATTATGCGTGTATGTTCAATAGAAAATGAAAAAACAAATACAAAAATAGAAAATTGAAAAATCAAAAGAGAAAAATATAAAACAAAATACAAAAATAGAGTTTTTCTTGATAGATAATTGTTTAGGACTGAATCTGTCTTTGCAATTTATGAGAAATGATAGATATATTAGTTTTGATCAGTTGCATACTTCACTCATTACTAAAGTCTGACATGATCAGATATGATATGCAGGTAAGCTCATGTAATTATACTGAAAAAGTAAATTCTTGTGATTAAACTAAATCAATCATGCATTCATGTTGGTCCATTTTAGTACCAATGAGTAGTGTTGCTTCTCAAATTGATTGCTTGTTAAGTCATAAACTCACACCTGGTGGCGATATGAATAACCATTGAGCTCTAATTAATTTAAAGCATCTAATCACTTCTCTATTATGAGTCATCATAGACCTGAAGTGACGAGATATCCTTTGTTGTAAGTACTTACAGACCTGGATATTCTCACTTGATGCAAAAAGATGCCAATGTGTACAATCTTAACATGAGATCTGGTTATAAGTATGTGTCAGGTTAACAAGTTGAGAAAGGTGATTTCTTGCAGATCTTTATGAGAGTTGAACTTTCTAAGTCTAAGTGTGACTTACATAATGTCATATCTAATCGTACCTTAATCAATCCAAGAATTGAAAAAGTAAGTGTGCTGAGTATCTTTCCAAGAGCACTCATTTTCTGTCCTTAGATCTCGTGTCTCCTTTGCTGCAGAAATGCTGACCTGGAACACACTTGATCAAGATTTAATCACTGTCTATGACTATCCATTAATTTTTTTATTTTAATGTGCTGATCTAAACTGATATGATCTCACTGTAGGCATGTGATTCAATTGTATATAGTAGATTTTTTATTCTGCTTTAGTTTGAATTTTTGCATGATTTTCTGTGTGCAGGTATGGTAATAATGATTAGTTGCTCTTCTTGTAATGAAAAAGAAACTTCTAAGTTTGTAAAACTTAATAGTTTAGGGGGAGTAAAAAAGAAAAAGAGAAAATAATTGATTTCCAAAATGTGGAAAAGAAATAAAAAATAAAGTGTTTTGGATGAAAGGATGAACCTGTAATTTCAAGCATATGTGTGTTTGATATGATGTAAAAATGAACTTGAAAAAAAATTCAAATTCAGTGGAAAAGCTTCTTACAAACAAAATGAGATTATTTGTTTTTGTAAAAATTAAATAGAGTCTAAAATGACGGAAAACTGATTTTGAAAATTTAAATTGAAATGTCAGAAAATGATAAAATTGAGGGTCATTAATGAAAATTTTGAATAATAGTCACACAATTTTGACTAAGTGTTGAAAATTGATTGTGAACAATTCTAATATGTTTAATTAGTGTTCAGATGGATGATGTGAAAATTATAAGTGTCAAGACTTATGGAAGTATCCTCATGCGCCTGAACAGTACTCTTAAGTCCAATTCAGGAGTATGGTGATTTTTCAAAATTTGCACAAGTGTTGGGCGTTTCAGACAAGCTCATGCACCTAAACAATTGTCATGTGTCTGAAATTTTGGTTAAGTGTTGGGCGTATTATCTATGCTCATGTGCCTAAACAATTCCAGACTTCCAAGGGTTAGACGTTTGAAGTGAAAAATTACAAAGTCTTGGGCGTTTCAGAGTTTTGGTCAAAGAAAGGTAACGACAAACATCTGAGAAACCTGGATCTTTCTCAGAGTCTAACAGGGCAACCTGATTATGTTGCTTGTGAAGATGCATGGAAAAATCAAGTTGGTTTCTGCGATCAACGTTGGCCATTTGAAGTAGCTTTCTGATGAAGGAAGATAAGAACGAAGGCGGTTTGTCGGTGAAATTAGGTTAGGGAATTTGCAGATGAAGAGGAGAGTGAGAAGAGGGGGAACCGTTGTATGAATATATATGAAATGGATTTGAGACAAAGTTAAAGCAAAATGATAAACTTTGAAATCCGGATGTCGATCCCACCTCTGAAAAAGTGCCCAAAAAGGTAGTTTTCTTGGAAATTGAAAATCTTCCAAAGATAAATTTGTTTTGGAAGTTTTGAGAAAAAGCTTCCGAAGCCAATTTGGCTTCGGAAGATATTCTTAAGAGTTGTGAAAATATGGCTTCAGAAGAAAAATACTTAGAGAATTTTTCTTCCGACACATATTTGGTTTCGGAAGATATTAGGACTTGGGAGTTTTATTCTAAAGAGAATAAATCTTTCGAGACTTAATTGCTTTTAGAAGATATTTGTCCTTCAAATACATGCAAGTACTTAGAAGCATATTTAAGCTTCAGAAGATATTCTCAGAATTTCTTCCGAAGGTAAATTTCTTATAAGTAGTTATTTGATTTGAAGACATAAATTTCTTTCGAAGGCAACTTGGAATCTTCCGAAGGAAAACATGTTGTGAAAAATTTTCAAAAATCTAAGGAATATCATTAAAAATTTTCTTCCAATATAAACTGGGCTTTTAAAGGTGATAAAATAGACAACTTAGGATACACAGGGTTTAGAAATAAAGTTTATTTATGTTTTAAGAAAATTTACTCAAAGTTAATCATTCGAATAGTTGATACAAAATATTTAAATCTCTGTTCATCAAAGGCTTTAGTGAACAGATCAGCATACTGTTCATTTGTATTAACTTTGACTAGTTTGATTAATCCCTTATCAAAGTTATTTCTAATCAAATGATACCTGATGTTGATGTGTTTGGTCCTAGAGTGCTGCACAGGATTCTCTGTAATAGAGATAGCACTATTGTTGTATATGTGGATGGGAGTCTCTTTGAAGTTGAATCCATAGTCCAGTATCTGATTCTGAATCCAAAGCACTTGAGCACAGCAGCTTGTAGCAGCAATGTATTTAGCTTTAGCAGTTGATGCAGAGACACATGATTGTTTCTTACATTGCCATGAGACAATCCTTTCACCAAGGAATTGATATCCCCCTGATGTAGACTTTGCAGTCTTGTTGCAGCCACCATAGTCACTATCTGTATAAGCATACAGATTGAAGTCAGAATTCTTTAGATACCAAAGGCCAAGCTTGGGATCACCTTTGAGATATCTAAGAATCCTCTTGACAGCAACCAAGTGTGACATCTTGGGGTTTGCTTGATATCTTGCACAGATGCATATGGCAAACATGATATCAGGCCTGCTGGCTATGAGGTACATAAGAGACCCAATCATAGCCCTGTAAAGATGCTCATCCACACACTCCCCTTCAAGATCAGGTCCAAGGGAGTGGTTTCTGGCTATGGGTGTCTTAGCAACCTTACAATTAGTCATGTTGAATCTTGTAAGTATGTCTTGTACATACTTTGACTGACTTATAAAGATGCCATTGTCAACTTGCTTCATTTGAATTCCCAGAAAGAAATTGAGTTCCCCCATGGCACTCATTTCAAATCTATTCTTTATCAGCCTCTTAAAGTCTTTGCAGAGCTTTGAATTAGTTGAACCAAAGATAATGTCATCCACATATACTTGAACCAGCATTAAGTCATTCTCTGTTCCTTTGATGAAGAGGGTTCCATCTATCGTACCCCTCTTGTAACCATGTTGATAGAGATACTGAGATAGTGTCTCATACCACTTTCTTGGAGCTTAGTGCAGCCCATAAAGAGCTTTATCAAGCTTGCAGACATAATCAGGATGATATGGGTCTGCAAAGCTAGGTGGTTGTTTGACATACACCTCTTCATCAATCACCCCATACAGAAAAGCACACTTGCCATCAAGTTGGTAGACCTTGAAATCCTTGGATGCATCAAAAGCCAGGAATATTCTTACTGCTTCAAGTCTTGCCATAGGAGCAAAAAAATCTGTGTAATCAATTCCCTCTTCTTGTGTGTACCCTTGAACAACTAGTATTGCCTTGTTCTTAATGACAAGTCCTCTATCATCTTTCTTGTTCCTAAAAACCCACTTGGTTCCTATGGTAGTCTTCCCATGAGGAAGAGGACATATGTTCCAAACCTTTGGTCTTTTAAATTGAAACAGCTCCTCTTGCATTGCTTCAACCCATATTCCATCTTTCAAAGCCTCATCAACTTTCTTTGGCTCTACTTGGGACAAGAAGCAAGAGTGTAGACAAACATTTTTATCATGGGTTTGTCCTCTTGTTCTCACCCCTGTATCAACATTTCCAATGATGTTTGTGGTGGGGTGTGACTTGTGGATCCTGAGTTGAGGGATCACAGCAAGTTGATTAGAAAGATCCAAATTAGAGAATTTTAGATCTGGCAATGGAGTATCACCCACCACATTAGCATACTTATCAAGTGAGACTTGATCCAATGAGTGTGTGACATCATTTATGTTGTCTTCTATGGAGTGGTTATCAGCATCAAGAAATTCTTGATCACTATCACCACCTCCATTTCCTTCTACATTTGAAGCTCTTTAACCTGAGTTTTGAACCTCTGAGTTGGAATTTGAAGGCATCTCAGATGTATCAGCTGAATTTGTCATGTTTGTGCTGATAGGATCTTCATTTACAGGGTTAGTTACCACTGGAGCTGAAGTAGTATTCTTGCTTGGTCTTCTTAGCTCAAATCTTGGGTCAGGATCTTCTGTTGATATGTTCCCTGTAGATCCTAAAACATCCTCACAAGACTTGTTAAAATAGTTGGTAACTAAATCAAGATCAAATAGCCAATCTAGACCAGAACATTTCACACTAGGAGTGTGCTCATTGAAAGTCACATTGGTTGACTCCTCAACTACTCTAGTTCTGAGATTGTATACTCTATAAGCCTTAGCCTAAGAAGAGTATCCAACAAAATTTCCATCATCTGATTTCTCAGAAAACTTGGCTACCTGATCTATGGTATTCAAGATGGTGCATGGACATCCAAATGACCTGAGGAAACCAATGAATGGTCTGCTTTTGTGCCACAGCTTATAAGGAGTTTACCATGAGTCTTAACTACTAAAACTTTATTCTACACATAGCAGGCTATACTAACAGCCTCTACCCAGAAGGTGATAGGTAGTTTAGAGTCAGATAACATGGTTCTTGCAGCCTCAATAAGTGTCCTGTTTCTCCTCTCAACAACACCATTTTGATTAGGAGTTCTGGGAGCACTATACTGTCTTGTAATACCCATTTCATCACAAAATGCATCAAGGATGTGGTTCTTAAATTCTATTCCTTGATCATATCTTATGGTCTTGACCTTGTGATCAGATTGATTCTCAATCTTCAGAATGAAATTCTTCAAGATCTTAAGAGTTTCATTTTTAGTTCTAAGGAAAAAGACCCAAGTGAATCTTGTGAAATCATCTCTGATCATTAAACAGTATGAGGTCCTTCCTAAACTCATTACACTGGTAGGGCCAAAGAGATCCATGTGTAATAAGTGTAGGGGAGTAGTGATAGAGTTCCTTTCCTTTGGCTTGTGAGACACTTTGTGTTGCTTCCCTTTCAGGCATGCAACACAATGATCATCACTTGTAAACTCTTTCTTTGGCATTCCAGTTACCAAATCATTCTTGATTAGTTTATTCATGTTTTTAAAGTTTACATGGCATATTCTTTTATGCCAGAGGAAAGACTCATCACTATTTGCTTTAGATAGAAAGCAAGAAACTTCTCCTGAGGGAGATGTTTCCTGCAAGTCCATCTTGTACATGTTACCTTTCCAGGGGGCTCTGAGTAGGATATGCTCTTGAGGAATGATCACCCCAGGCTTGAGAACAATGTACTCATGCTCAGTAAAGAGCATGTTGTGTCTTTGATCACAAAATTAGGATACACTCAGTAGATTGTATCCAAGCTCCTTAACAAAATTTACCTTCTTAATGGTGAGCTTACCATTATGACCATGCCCCTTCTGGTGATGTAACCACCAGCATCTCCTCCAAAAGCAACTAGTCCTCCATCAATTTTCTCAAAATTGTGAAGCAAAGAACCATTGCCAGTCATGTGCCTGGAACAACCACTATCAATGATCCACACATTTCCCTTGGTGTTTAGCTGTTCTTGCACAAAAAAAGTGGTTAGTTACACTTAGAAACCCAAGCCTTATTGGTCTTAGGCTTTTCAAAGTGATCTGAAGACAATGTAATAGTAACAGATCCTATATTCAAGCTTTGACGATCATTAGTTGCTGTTGATGAAGAAATTTCAGTCACCAGGTCTTTCTTCATCTTCCACACCATCTTCGAAATATTGGAATTGACCTTCAAAACCTCGAAAGTTTCAACAACTTCTGAAGTTTTGGAGACTGGACCTTCGGAGATCTTGCTTTCACTACAGCATGCTTTAGTACTTTGGAAGCATTCCTTTCTTCCGAGACCAAAATTTCTTCCGAAGGAAAGTTTTCACTTGTCTTCTTCTTCACTTTGGAGCTTTGAAGGAAACAGATTTTCCTTCCGAAGCTTGCTTCTCCTTCTTCTCAGAAGTTTTCTCTTTGATCATAGGGATGGTACTTTTAGGATTGTAAAGCAATCCTTAGCCAAATGAAAAGTACTACCACATATGATGCAGTCCGTTTGCTTCCTTCTGAGAGTCTTCTTCTGAGAGGAAGACTAAACTTGATCACTTTCTTTCTTCATCTTCACCTTCACAGATGACGCAACAAGCTTCTTAGGGAGAGGCTTGCTCTTAGAGCTGGATGGTTCAGGCTGTGTAGCAGTGGTACACAGCTGATAAGTCTTCTTCTCCTTGCTGAGATGATTTGAACCTGAACTAGAACTCCTTGTACTAGAGTTCATGGTTGGGTCCTCAGCCTTCACCACTTCAAACCCTATAGAGATAAACACTTGTTTCTGCTTAGAGTTAAAAGTGACCTTGATTTCTTGAGCCTTCTTTTCCTTTATCTTGGCTCTCCTGATTAAGTACTTTCTTTGAGAGTTGATCATCCCAGCTTCTTCATCTCTCTCCTTAGTAGAATAGTGTCCCTTCTTAGGATGGTCCTCTTCACTCTTCTCAGACACATCCTTTACTATCTCTTTATTATCCTCTTCAGCAATGGGGTCTATAAGGGGAAGCTCATCTTCACAAGTTCCACACCTTGGAGATCTTACAAATAAAAGAGTGTGTGGAGGAGCTATCTCAGTAGATCCCAGTCCCTGCTTATTTTGATAACAAACTTGTGCATGTAGGGATGAGGATATCATGTTTTTGAAGGTCTCTTCTTTAAGAATAATTTTTTCTGCCCGGGCTTTGCTGATCACAAGCTCAGCCTAGCATTCAGTTAACTTAGTGATGAGATCTTTAATTTGAGTCCTGTAGTTGGTGTGTCCATGCTTTAGAGTTGAAATGGTTTTCTCTAGATCTTCTATTTTCAGTTTATAATCATTTTCAGCTCTTTTGAAATCAGCTTTTAAGATGTTTAAGGACTCAAGATCTGATCTCATCTCTATGTTATAGGACCTATACTTATTGACTTTAGCAATACATTTAGGAGTACAGAGGTATTCCAATACCTTGGCTTCATCATGGTCTGTTATAAGTGCTTGGTTTGGAGCAGCATCCTCCACCTGAAAGCTCCAGTCAAAGCCTCCTTCTTCAGCAACTACAACATGTTGCCTGGGCTTCTCATTCTGGTGTGCTCCTTCAGTGTAGTTTGGCCTGGCTTGTGCTTGGCCACCATTTGACTTAGGTGCCTTGGACTCTCTGGAAAAGTGTCCCATTTGATTACAATTGTAACACTTCATCTTGCGTTTGTCCTGCCCAAACTTTCCACTGGACATATTGCTGGGAAACTTCCTCCCATTCCTCTTGTAGAACTTCTTGGCCCTGTGAGTGAGAAGAGCCATCTGCTAGACTATTTCCATATACTCCAGATCATTTAGATGGATACAGTCCAGGTCTTTAAAAGTGAAGAGAAAGTTGCCTGTACTTTCATCTGAAGACATAAAAGCTTGAGAAGAACTTGTCTCCTGGAATGGGCTTCCAGGGATGTAGCTCTCCCTTGATGTCTTCGGGAAGGTGATGAAAGGCCCTTTTTGTGAGGTTTTAGGGTACCAGATAAGGTGGTGTTGTGGTTCTCAGCTGTCCCTTTCAACCACATGAAGGGCTGAACTCTGTTGGATGCTAGAGTTACCAGATGAATTTTGCATATTCATCTCCATCTGGTAGCCACTGAGTATGCCATACAACTCAGTGAGAGTAAGGGTCTTGAGGCTTTCAATCCTCTTAATGACCACACAATAGTGTGTCCATTGTCTGGGAAGAGAGGAGATGAACTTTCTAATAATATCCCTGTTCTCAAAAGTTACTCCAACATCAACAAGAGTATCCACAATCTCAACATACCTGAAGTACTATTGAGTCATGGTTTCACCTGCTTTGAAGGTGAAGTTCTCAAACTGCTGCTTTAAGAGGTCATTCTTGTTCTCTTTGGATTCATTGGACCCCTCATAAATCAGCTTCAATGCATCACACAGTTGCTTTGCAGTCTTGCACTTCTTGAAGCCTTTGTATATAGAGTTTGGAAGAGTAGTTTGGAGGGTGGTCATGGCCTTCTGATCAATATCAATTTTCTTCCAGTCTTTATTAGAATAGTTGGCCACTTTCATGGGTATCATACCACCACCAGCAGCAGCTGAAGGGGTGGATGGTACATGAGGTCCAGAGACTACTGACCCCTACATCCTGGAGTCCTGGGAGTTGATGAAGCCTTTCATTCTTTAACACCAAGTGTCAAAGTCTTCAGGAGTGATCAGTGGGGACTTAGTCTTGGTACCAGTTTCCATGTCAGCCTTGGTGATAGCTGCCATTTGATATGTTAAGTATTTTGTGAGAATGAAAGGATTAAAGATGGTGAGATCTTACAATCAAGAACCTAAAAAGCTCTGATACCAATTACAGGACCGTGTGAAGGGTGGTCAATACAATCAATCTCATAATGTGGAGAGGTTTACTCAATAGTTTAAATGGGGAACTGGGTTTGAGTATGATGATACTAAGAATACAAGTAATTAGTGAGACAGAACTAAGAATAAGAAAAAACAAGTATGGTTTTCAAAGATGCTGTATATTGCTCTCAAGTTCTATTACAAGTGTTTACAAAGTATATTAGAATTACAAGGACCTGAGACACTTTATACTACATCCTACAACCGTCAATACTTAGAAAGATAGTTGGAAACACTAATCTAGACAACAAGATCAATGTAGAGTCAAAAGGCAGATTTTCTTTTGACTAGTGACTATGACATGCCGTAGCTCACATCCCTTTCTAATATAAAAAGGTTTACAGGTACAAAAGTAGGAAGTTACAGACAAAGACCTTATTCTACTATTTACAAAAGCATGGACTCTTCACCAAGTCATACAAGTTGGTGAGTCTTCAGAGTTGCAGCGGAAAGTGTGTCAACTTTCTGTAAACTAGATCAGAGAAAGCAAGTATTCTCTGTCTTCGGAAGAAATCAGTCTTCATAGCAAAATAGCTTCGGAAGACTTTGTCTCTAAAGCTTCAGAAGACTTCATCTTTGGTTGCAAAAGATTTGGACTTTGGCTTCGAAAGATTTTACACTTAGAGTATTTTCTGATGTAGAGTGTAAAACTTCCGAAGCACTTCTACCTTGTACATCCAGTGCATGCATGCAGGAAGACCCTTGGTTGTTTTGGCTTCTTTGGTTGCATCAGCCTTATAATCTTCTGATATTATCTTACAGTGGACCCTAAGATTAGCTTCAAAGGGGAAGCCTTGATTGAAGGCTCAGAATTTGAACCTGTGAACCTTGAGACAGGAACTTCTTCAGCACCCATTACCCTCAATGAGGCACCAGCTGGTGAAGATGCTTCACAACCTCTCTCTGGCCAGAGCTTGACTGTTGAAGCAAGCAATGAAGGCCAAAGCTCTCTTCATCCTGAGTCACCAAGGCCTATAAGTGATAAAGGGAAAAAGAAACTGACTTCTGAGGAGATTGAGGAGGAGGAAAGAGAGAGGAAGAGGAAGCTAAGGGGAGAAAGTTCAAGAGAGTCTCCAGGCTTCATGGAAGCTACCATCAGGGCTGCCCCCAGGCCAAATACTCAGGATGATGAGTTGAGGGAAGCCAGGATAAACTACTTGGGGACCAGAAACTACAATGTGGATGAACTACTCTCTCCCCTTAGAAGAACTGAATGAACTGGCTGACAAGGAATTGTCCAAGAAGAGGAAGAAGGCAGAGGATAGCATTGCTCCTTAAGAACAAGGAAGAAAGGAGACAGAAAAAGCTCTACAAACATGCTCCTACCCTCTCCCTAGTTCAAGAAAGTCAAGAGCCATCATCCAAAAGAGCCAAAAGAAGTTTGCTGACAGACAAAGGATGATGAGCTTCTTGAAGCTATATGGATTCTCTGAAAGGAGGCTTCGTCCAATGTCTCTATCCACTATGGATGAGCACATTAGAGTGATCAAGCAGAAGATTACAATGGGAGAGCTTGTTGACTTGCAATCTCCACCATGTCCAGCTCAACCTGAGGTTTTCAAGGTTAACCCCCCTAAGACAACACAACTTTATCTTCTGATCCATAACAGGGTCCTCTTCACTCTCCTTCTAAACCTGTGAGAGAAGAAAACTCAACTAAGAGAGACACAGTAGAATAACCTGGTGCTGAAGACCAGTCCTCTCAGTTAAAGGCTTCAAAGAAGAGGAAAAGGATGGCCATGAAGAATGTTTCCAAGAAGAACACCAAGGCATCCACCTCTACACCTCAAGATGAGTCAGAGCATCCTGAGGTAATGCAAGAAGAGGCTGCTAAACCAACTCCAACTCAAAGAGGAGCCTCTTGCAACTGGAAGACCCATCTTGTCCTGGACTTTTGCTACTAAGCCAGACAGGTGGTATGAACATCAAAGATCAAGGAGGTCAAGATGTCTATTTCTGGAAAGACATGCTTAATCTTCCTCTACATGATCTCCATGACATGAGAAGATATTATGAGAGTCTGAGGGATCCTAACCAGATGATAAAGAAATGTATGGTCTTGATCCTAATAAGGACTGTCAACATGTGAATAACTTCTTTGTTTTGGTAGCATCAACCTAGGGGGAGTTTGTAAGGTTATATTAGAAGGCTGATGCAACCAAAGAAGCCAAAACAACCAATGAGCTTCCTGCATGCATGCACTGATGTATAAGGTAGAAGTTGCTTTGGAAGTTTTACATTCATCACAGAAATTATTCTAAGTGTAAAATCTTCCAAAGCCAAAGTCCAAATCTTCCGAAGCCAAAGACGAAGTCTTCCAAAGCTTCAAAGACAAAGTCTTCCAAAGCTAAATGAAGTGAAGACTGATTTTTTCTAAAGACAAAGAGGACACGATTTCTTTGATCTACTTTTTCATAAAGCTGACTTACTTTCTGTTGCAACTCAGAAGACTCACCAACTTATACAAGTTGGTGAAAAGGTCCGTGCTTTTGTAAATTGTAGCTTATGGTCTTGGGTCTGTAACTTCCTACTTTGTACCAATTATCCTTTTTATAATAGAAAAGGATGTGAGCTATGGCATGTCATAGTCACTAGTCAAAAGGCAATTTGCCTTTTGACTCTACATTGATCTTGTTGTCTAGATTAGTGTTTCCAGCTGGCTATCAAAGTATGGACGGCTATAGGATGTAGTATAAAGTATCTCAGGTCCTTGAATTTCTTTTTATGCTTTGTAACACTTATAATAGAACTTGAGAACAATATACAGCATCCTTGAAAACCATATTAGTCTGTTCTTGTTCTTGGTTCTGTCTTAGTTACTTGTGTTCTTAGTATTATTTACTTAAATCTGGTTCCCCATTTGATCTGTTAAAGTGTTCTAGAACTCTCCTTATTGTGAGACTGATTGTATTGACCATCTCTTTAAATGGTCCTACATATTTTGAGGTCGTGTTTCGCGTTGGAGAAACCGTCTTTCTGGTTCATGCTTTAATCTGAGCCTGCTTTCTTAACCAGAGTGTCGTCAACAAGGAAGCTCGTGAGAAAGGTGATACCAGTAATGGCTGTGGGTTGAAGGATGTTCTGATGAATGTTATTGTTGACACTCTCCATGGATCTTCTTCAAAAGTAGAGATCCTCTATTGTTGATATCGTCTTTCCAGATCTACGAGTTACGTCTTGAGAAACTTCATCTCAGCTTCTTTCTCAATCAGACTTTGAGGGGTTTCTGATGTTGGATAGTTTTTTACTATTTGTAGGGTCTCATAATGAAGCTCACATATCTTTGACCTGAGTTCTTGTATGATGCTTTCAAGACCACACATCCTATTGACCAAAGCCTCTTGTGTTATTGACAGACTTCTCTACTGAGCCATGATGGTTTAAGTGCATGGTTCTATGCTATAACATTTTCACTTTGCCTGTTTTGGTTTCAGAAGAAGTAGTTGAACTTGAGGCACCATGAGGACCCATAACAGCAGGGGCTTGTATTTTCCAACAGTTCTTGGTCTTTTGCCGAGAATCTTCAAAACTGGTCAATGGTGGGAACTCAGTCTCGTAAGATGGTAATGAAGGTGCTGGGGTGAGGGTAAAGCATTCCCTGAGTTTACTTGGAGGGTGTTTCTGTGGTGAATGTTTTGTTGGTTTTGGATTTGGTTTTGGTTTAGGGTTACCATACAGGACATAGTAGTCAAACTTTCCTAATGGTTCACCAAGAGTACCAACATTTGGATCACCAGCTTCATATCTGTTCTATAAATCCTTCTGAGAGACTTTTTCTTGTTTTGTAATCTTCATCATCATATTCAAACTGGTATGCTTGGTTTAAGCAATCTTGGCAGTTGCAGAACACATCATATGGATGGTGTGTAGCTTGTGTTGGGGCTTGTACCGACTGTACCATATGGATTGATGAGAACACGTCTCTTCAATCTTGTTTTGCAAGCCTGACCTCAATAAGTCCATCTTGGTGATGGACAAAGTCGGGAGTCGTTGTGGTTTGAACCGGCACTTGGTGCATTTGTTCATAATTAGATATCCGTTTTTCAAGAAGAAGCTTGGATAGTTCATCTCTAGATAGCTTCCTAGGAACATAGGTGCATGTTGGCATTGAATTAGAATTAGCTTCTATAATTAGCGCATCGCCAGAGTTGTCTCGCTCGAGAACCAGGATGTCCAATGAGTTGTTCTGGACACGGTATGCCATTTGATAATGCAAGGTAGCCTAAAAAGTGTTGAATTGTTGTGTACAATTGATCAGATCTGGGCTTTCAAGGCTGTTAGCAGTGAATAGTCATTAAGAGGCATATTGAAGTTGAGATAGAAAGTGACAAAGATTGTACCGACGTTTAACGTGGTTTGGAAAGTACCTATGTAGGCATGCTGGTACTCCACAAATCTAGTAGCGACGAGGGCGATACGAGAGAATGCAGACAACCATTTTCTTCCATGGAAGGTAAGGGCTAATCTTATGGAACCAAAGTGGATATAGGTGTATCCTTGGGCTTGATAAATCCTTGGAAGATCTGGGGGGGGGGGTGGGAGGGAGTGACAAGGTGTTCGGAGGTTGTGGCACGGAGTTGGTGTGAATCAAACTTGAAGGTTTCGACAAACTTCTTGACTACTGGATTGGACGTTGAACCTATTAACTTTTTTACTTTTGTTGACAAAGAATTACTGGGTTTAGAAAAGATACTATAGGGTTTTACTAAGGACACACTAGTGAATGAGATTTTAGATTCATCAGACAAGTATGATGTTTCTTACAACTGATCAATCTTAGACAAAGAAGGCCTTCTGAAACTAGACATAGAACTATAATGAGACAAATATGTATCTTGGTTCGTAATTGGGTTGACTTCCACGTCAATTATCAAGTTTTCCTAGCCCATACGAAAAAGAGACTTTACTACGACCTCTTGTCGACTTACCCCTCGCACAACAGGCTATCTACGACTCGATACAAATCTAATATGTTGGACCTGTCTATTAGATAAGGTCTTGTAAGGTTGGTTTTTGATATGAGTGTCTTGCACTAAATCGACAGTCATAGAGCATACTATTCATCAATTTTTAGAAAGGGGTGTATGGCTAATCTATGAAGACCAGTAAGACTCGTGGAGAATCAGTTGTCATCATATCATGGTATGAAATTTACATGTTTAAATATTAGTTTGGAACTTAATTAATAATCTTAAACTGTTTAGTTTTATATTTTTTTTGTATAATTTTTAACCAATTGAATGTTACAGCCTTACTTCTTTTATCTTATAAATAATACCCAAATATATTATAAATAATACCCAAAACTTTTATGATTAAATGTGTATAGGTAGTAACTAAGTTATACTTTATAACTATAATTTTACTATAACTAAATGATTGATTAAATTTTTTAAACCTTATGATATGTTTTTTTTTTTTTTTTTTTTTTTTTTTTCCATAAATGGTATATTAACAAATATATTAGACTATTTTACAAAATACTTTTTAAATTTGTGAAATAATTTAGCAGTGAGAAAATCATGTTCTGTTTCGTATGAGCATGAGCAGTGAGATTTAATACCATGTAAGTTTTAAACATCTTTTTATATACAAGACATATGAAATCTAGGATCATTCCCAAATAATTAGCCCAAAGGATGTGGTGTTATCTTTCTCATCTACACATCCCTAATACACACTACTTCATTTCTACATTAGCCTCACGTCATTTGCTCGCTAAAAACACTATTCACTTTCTTTACTCTTCTGCAGATTTTGAATTCACGCTAAAAACAATTTTGGACGCTCATGCTCATTTCTTCTTCTTCTTTTGATGGAGACCGCACTTTTGATGATCCTCTTTAAACCTTGGCTTTGATACCATTTATTCCCTAGGATTAAATCAACAATAGGATAATATTTGGATGAACAATTGATAAGAGTATGCATAAGGATGTGCAGGGTCTAACGGAAACACACAATACATACTGAATTTCCACACTGAAATGTCAACATATGGTGGGGTCTTTATACCCTTACAATTGATGGTTACAAACTAATATAACTAACCCCTAAACTCCCGCTAATTACAGTGTTTGACTTTTTTGATTGACTTTTTACAAACATTAAGTTTGACTTCTAAATTAATGAATTTTTTGATTATTTCTAATTCCAACAAGCGGATCAGACGGGTCATGGGTTCACAGGCTGTGGGTTTTAGGTACAGGTCTGATTTGACTCCAAACTTACAGAGGAAAAATTCCATATTGTTTACATTTATTTTCTTGTTTTATTACAGTTGAGTTATAGTTTAATAATTATTATGTGAATTGGTCATTTTGACCGAGTAAATTAGAGAATATGTGGGAAGCATATTCATGATAGAGATCATGGGGTTAGGAGTTCACGTGGAGTTTCATTCTTTTAATTCCTTATATGCTAAGCAAGACTTGTTTATATAGTATTTATTTTTTCAATCAATCAAAGATAACACAGTTTGTGTTTCTGGAGTGTATGTTTGTTTGTTTAAACTAAAAGCCTGTACCAACATTTTCGTCAATCGTATCCCTAAACGTTTTAGATATATTGTACCACTACCAGAAAACAGCCAGTTTCCTACGAAATTTGCTTACTAAAACTCCTAAGTGAGTATGTTATCCAACAATTGTGTTTGCAGTAAAACTAAAAGCCATAAGAAACCAAACATGAAAGATGGAAATAACTTCTACCCAATGTATGTAATAATGTATATAAATGATCCTACTTTTAACTACAATCTTGTAAGCTCAAACGTAATATAAATTCTTACAATCTTATTAAAAATACAAACTTTTAAGAAACTTGTTTGGTCTTTCTCTTCATTGTTTTCTATTCTGCTACCAAGAGTTGTTAAGTGGCTTTTCTAGCAATGCCGAAAGGTATATCTCTCGTAGCTCCAGCCCTCTGTCTAACTTCTTCCCTACTACCCACTTTAACTTATTGAACCCAATGCTTTCGAGAAGTGGGGTGTAAACCGCTTCAAGTTGCTCCTCGACACAGAAGAAACGGTCAAGCCAAAACAGCCCACCAGGCCTGAGAACGCGATATATGTCGAAAAGCAAGAAGTGCAGCACCGTTGTGGGTATCCAGTTACTCAAAACATGCATAGAATGGACTATATCTAAAGTGTTATCAAAGAATGGAAGTCTCATAGAAATACTTATGTACATAGGCACTACACCTCTTGATGCTATAAAGCTACTAAAAGGACCATTTAAGTTCATTGAAGTTGTTACTATAGTTATATTCCTTTCCCTCATTCTTACTGCAAAAGTGGCCACACCCCCTCCTATATCTAGACCTATACGGATCGTCCCGGGCTTCTTGACGGCCAAAATATCATCGATCGCGAAGTCAACATCGCACATGTTGTTAGATCCAACCCACCGTGTCTTCTCTCTACCCAGAAGGTCAAAACAGTCTTTACAGTCATCGAACCCCTTTTGGGCTCGCTGGCGATTTATTAGACATGAGTAGTTCTTGCAAGTGTATGCTGTCCATACAACCGATGAGTCGGATGGTGTGGACCAGAAGCTTTCTGGAGTAGGGTCAGGTTCAACATAGTTGATCGGTGCAGCTGGGCGGCATCTGCGGCGTGGGAGTGGCTCACACCCTTTGAGAAGCAGCTTCTGTGCCAGAAGTTCATCATCTGGGCATGATCCGTTCACCTTATACGACATGTAACGTGTGATTTCGTCGCGGAAAAGGGTGCATGAGCTCCCAACTGGAGAGTGTAGTTTGTCCGAGTCGAAATTCGAGTTCATTCCAAAGGGGAGGTCTTTAGGTGATGTGAAGGTGTTGTATTCTGGTGGAAGGTCTGATGAAGGTGCATTTGTGTTATGTGCAGCGATTAGTGTGTTTCGACTCGGGTTTAACGAGCAAGATGAGTAAAAAGAGGCGGAGATCAACAAGGTTAAGAGATTTGATGACAAAAGGATTAAAAGATAGAACAAACGGGTGCTAAGAGGGGAATCCATGGTTGACTAGAAAGATTAAGTGTTTTTGTTGTATAATAACACAAACCCAAATAATAATTGTAACTATTAGTTAGTCAAGTTAATATGTGATTATTATATCTGTGAAGAGAGAATCATTGAAAAACATAGAGCAGGTATCATTTTTAATTCCCTTGTGAGATATAAGCGTGTGAAACAGGTAGGGGGTTAGTAGAGGTCAATCGTCAGCAACATTTAATGCAAGTACAATGAATTAATTAATCATCATTAATTAGTAAAACGTTACTTAAACCCTTTGCAGCTCAACGCTGAGCAAAAATACATGTGTGTTTGGTATCATTCCCTCAAATACATGATATATTGTTTTCAATTAATTTTGCTGCAATACAAAGCTGGAAACAACAATTGTTTTTATTTATAACTTAATGGCAAGCAAACATATATAATTATTAAAGAAAGTTAACAAAGAGCTAGCAAAATGAGGATTACAAGACAAGAGAAACGAGAAGTTAAAGTACACAATTCATTCTATTGAATAATGCTAAGATCACCCCTATAATTTTGACCCGTAGGAATACATTACCTTGATATTTTCCGCAACTCCGTCTTTTCTCCAAGGAGTACCATTAAATGTCACCTCATTTCTAGCCTTCTAGATGTATCACATTATAGCTATAGTAATCAAGTGACATGTTTCCTTGTAAGAAGCAACTCCTTAAGTATCATTGAACTCCGACCATGTTTCTTTGACAGATATTTCCTTGGCAGCCTATTCTTGTACCAAGCCCTAGTATTTTCCAATATGAGACCAGATAACAATGCAGTAACAAGTGATCCACCATCTCCTAATCCAAACCACAAATTGAACACATATGGTTAGGCACATTAAAATTTCTTTATAAAAGCTCCAATGTAGTAGGTAACCTTCCAAGGCCCTCTCTCACTGTAGAGTGCCATTTGAGAGTCGTTTTCAAGAGGGGTGCAACCATATGGCTGTAGGGCTAGAGATGTAGAAGGAGTAGTATGTTATGATTTGTGTGATCCATGTTACAAGCCCATGTGGCTATTTTGGGTGATTTTGAAGAGGTTCCGTTGAGTCTATGGAGAAAAGAATGATCTAAGTGATTGTGAAGGGTTCTGCGTGAGGCGTGCAACGTTGTGTGTGAAGCGAGGAAAGATCATGTGAAGAAGAGTTACGCGTGAACAGGTTCTTGGTGAACAAAAATGGTACACAATTTCTCTATGAAGTCATGAATATGATGAAAAAGAGAATAACTAATAGATTGTTTTTATATAGACATATTAAAAGAAAGAACTGAATATGGCTGGTAGGCAGTGTAAGGTTGGAGGCCTCACAATTGACTCGTCATATATAAATCATTCAACTTTAATAGCTTAGCGGCCATTTTTAAAACCACTTCATAAAAATATATATCAAAAGGAATAACAAAACATGTCTTAAAACAATACCCATTTCATAAAAGCAATCTAATAATTGAACACCATAGATGTTAGATTTGAGAACTCCTAGTAGCTACCATGATTATGCTTGCGCCCCCTCAACTATCTGCCTACCTACTATGCATATAAAGTCAACATTGCTGAGTGCGTTCTACTTATATAATATATATATATATATATATATATATATATATATATATATATGTGTGTGTGTGTGTGTGTGTGTGTGTATGTCTTTATTTATATAAAACAAATTTCTTTTTCCTTTTCATTCAAGAGACATAATTATATGTACACGTGTCATTCATTTCATATTACTAATTAAGTGTTCATTATCTTGTCTTTCATTCTTTCATTTCTTTTCACTTTTCAGGATCCACGGTACTACCATCCTAGCACAAATCCTAGATAAATATTAAACGATAGATCCCATAACCATTTGGTCTGTAGAAGTGCAAGAGCCCATTCACATGGCAGAGGATAACACATGTCAACGCCCTTGATGGCACCGATCACATGCATAAATTTGCGTACTGTCAGGTGAGATTGTGCATTGAATCTCCATTCCATTCCATTGTCATGCTTGGAAGACTTTTCATATGCATATAGGTACATTTAACGTTTTATTAGGTTCCAATGATCATTCTTCCTTATTTTTTACTTTATGCATAATACTTTACATTGTCATTACACATCATATATGCATCAACTAAGGTTCACAAGATAAGCAGGAATCATTATACGATCAATCTTTGGTCAAATTGGTCAACTTAAACTACCGAGTACTATGCATAGGCCTAGTATTCCTTGGTGCGAGAGCTAACCATGCGAATGCTACTCGTTGTGATAAATTAGTCATACAGAACTCTACCTTGCGAGAACTCTATATTGTGAGAACTCTTAACCATGCAAATACCCCATTACGAGAGAACTTATCATACGAAAACTTTAGGGACGTGGTACTACGATTCGGCTGGTAACTAACCCGAATTGAAAACTAGCTAACTGAATAATACACCGAGTGTATATTAGAATACAAATACGAGACCTAAAGAAGGGTACACTAACAACATGCATAGAGTGAAAACCATAATGTCTGGTTCATGCAAAGGCATAAAAAGAATCCATACTTTACTACCAAAAATACGACCTTTGTTATTGGAAATACCTAGTATTTTTGCTACCGAGATCTAAACACATAAAAATCCAACTTTATCATTAGATCTTAATCATACGACATACTAAATAAAAGATCTAGCATAAATCTACCCAAACATAAAATAGAAACCATACCTTGATTGGTTTTTCTTGAAATTTGTCTTTATAGCAACATCTCTCTCTCTATCTCTCTATCTATCTATCTATCTATCTATCTATCTATATATATATATATATATATATATATATATATATATATATACACACACACAGAGAGACACACAAATCAGGTAACTTGGGAATCAAGGCATTCCTATTGGAAGCTAATGGAACTTTTAGTGTATCCTATTTTCATATTTGACACATTCAACCCTCAATATTTATTAAAATGTCAAAACCTATTTGCACTTTCTTTTAAATAAGCTATAAATTTCTTGTATGTTACAGTCAACAATTGCTTTGAGGCAACAACAAAAGAAATGGAACATATATATTCATTTACGAAGAGGAGAAAAAGTTATTAGATGGTGATTTCATTGTTGCACGTGAAGTTAGAGCTTTGTCTTGAGATAATTAAGGAAGATATGGGACATATCAATTCTTTTATTTATGTAGATGAGAAAAAAAAGTATCAAATGGTACGTTTATGTTGCACGTGAAGTCAGAGCTTTGTGTTGAGATAATTCACGTAATAGTATGGGGTTGTATTATGTGCATGGTTTGTCAGCATTTTGTAGTACATATAGTTCACTTCGAAGGAGATAACAACAACTTGGATGTATGTGAACGGATCAAGCGGACAAGATATATGAGGCAAGGGATCTGTGTGGTTCAATCAAGAAGCAAGTAGTAAGAACCAAGATTAAGATTAAGGGGTAAATGTTAGATTAAATTTTAATCGAGCTAAAGTTGAAATAACGGGTCACCATCCAAGTCATGAAGTTGGATACGGGTCAACAAGTTATATATTAGGTTACATTTTTTTATGGTTTGTTAGAGTTGAATTAGTGTGTCTAGATAGATCATTGATTATGTTTACTTGATTGTGAGAATTAGTGGGTTAGATTATTTTACATGTTTTATGGGTTGTATATCTATTTAATGCTATTGTGTATGAATGAATATGCAGAGCAGGTGAGTTTTGAAATAGTAATTCTTTCTATTTTTGTGTTTATTTTGGGGTCTAAACCAACAACCAAGACAAATGAAAGGGAGAGTCCCATTCCACTAACCAATAATTCTTGCATGTCTTTTTTGTCTTCTTCTGGAACCTAACTCCATGAAGTTTGATTTTATTAAGATTGACTTATAGAACAAAAGCTAGATAGAAGCATCATAGTAGCCTTGAAATACCAATCACCTGGAAGAACTATGTCATCTAGAAAAAATATGTGAAAGAATGCTACCATTATTAGTCATTTATAACCATCAAACAAACCAAAAAAGTTGATGTTTGGGAGATATGTAAAGCCTTCGTTGCCATGATGAAAAGAAATGGGCCGAGCCAATTACCTTGCCTAACCATTCCTCCCTTTTTAGCTCAAAATCCCTAGGTGGTGCACCATTGATTAATATTGATGATAAGGTCTAGTTTAAGCAACCAAAAATAAGTTTCTAATATGCATATCCTCTATAAGGATACAAAAGTTATACCCTTTTTAAAACTTACTTATGACAACAATCATGAAATATTTTTGAGGCGGAATACTTTCAATGTCATTTTCTAAGGAATATCTATGAATCCGGCCTTTAACTGTTTAGACTTCCATCTAATGAACTAGCCATTAATTCACAATGGTTTTCGTTTTGATATGTTCCCATGGATCCAATCGACCATGAACAATTTAATTAACCTTTTATTCATGGATCTTAAACAGACAAAGATTAAGCATAGTAAATATTAATGATAAAGAAAATCACTATTGAATTCAAAATCATCCACAATATTACTGTTCTAGTTCAAAAACATTCACATACTAAAATAAATTATTTCAACTCATTAGCACTCCTAAGCCCTATCATTCTATCATGCACCTCATGTTTCATTTGTGATAAGGGCTTAGTGAATGGGTCTACTGGATTATAATCTTCATGTACTTTGTTTATTATGATGTCTCCATATTCTAGTATCCTTCATATATAGTGGAACTTCTTGAGTGTAAGTTTGGTGCTGTGATGTGAACTTAGCTCTTTTGTTTGAGCAATACCACCATTATTGTAACAAAAATATCATGATTTGTCTCTTAATACATAATACCATTTCAAGATCAGTCATTCTTCATCCAAGCAACCTCCATTATAGCATCTGATACTACGATATATTCGTAGTTGGTCATTTACTAAGCTACAACACCGTGTTTGGAATCTCTTACAAATTAATTCTATACCATTTAACGTGAATTCAAATCCTATTATACATAGCACCATTTCGAGATCAGTCATAAACTTCTTCTTTGAAGCAGCCTCCATTGTAGCATCTGATACTATGATATACTCATAGTTGGTCGTTTACTAAGCTACAACTCCCTGTTTGGAATCTCTTACAACTTAATTCTCCACCATTTAACGTGAATCCAAATCCTATTAGTGATTGAAAAGCGTAAGTGTAACACCTTACAGTGAGCTCTTCTTCCCCTCCTCATTATATTAAAAATATATCCTTAGTCCTTTTCAATTACCAAAGATTATCCTTAGGGAATAGATTTTTCTCAACTTGAGGTTGGACTAAGAAGGAGCTTTCTTAATCCTCTTAGGTTGCTTCTTGGATGGAGCGGATGATTTTATCTTGCCAGACTCACTGGTAGATGTAATGTTTGTTCTCAATCTTGCTGCTCTAGATTCTTTTGCTTGTTTGATTAGCAAAATTATGTTCCTTTTGACCAAAGCAACCTAATGTTCATTAGTTTTCTATTTAACCATATTAGCACATACATCTTTTGAGGAGGACCCCATCTTTGTTGTTTTCAAAAGCACTCTTTTCTATATTTGAATCTCAACATCAACTTCTTCCTCTGTAGTCATAGGCTTCTTACCTTTGTCAGGAGTGACATTAGGAATGGAAGCTTCAGTTGGTCTAACTACCAGAAGTTTGGTAGATACACTTGTTGCCTTACTATTTGAATAGGTTCAATGGCATATTTTTGAATTCTCTCAGCTTCATTAGTGAGTTCTAGGCCATTTTCCTCAACATTCACCTTAGAGTTAACCTTAACATCTGGCTGACCAAATATCACTTTAGCTAATTTCTTGAGTTTAGACACATGCATGTCTTCTTCATTTCTTTCCATCTTATCATCCATTATCTGATATTCTTTTGTGTATAACATCTATAAGGTTTACACTTAAAGGCTGATGCAACCAAAGCATCCAAAGAGCTCCCAGCATGCATGCATGAAGTATAAAGTAAAGTTACTTCGGAAGTTTTACACCATTCAAACGAAATAAGCTAAGTGTAAAATCTTCCGAAGCAAAATGACAAAATCTTCCAAAACCAAAGATGAAGTCTTTCGAAGCTTCAGAGACAAAGTCTTCCAAATCCAAAGACTGATTTCTTCTGAAGACAGAGAAGACATGCTTTCTCTGATCACCTTTTGACAAAAGCTGAACAACTTTTCGCTGCCACTCTGAAGACTCACCAACTTATATGAGTTGGTGAAAAGGTCCATGCTTTTGTCAACTGTAGATTATGGTCATTGGTCTGTAACTTTCTACTTTTGTACCTTTTATCCTTTTTGTAATTGATTAGGATGTGAGCTATGGCATGTCATAGTTACTAGTCAAAAGGCAATTTGCCTTTGACTTTACATTGATCTTGTTGTCTAGATTAGTGTATCCAGTTGGCCTTCAAACTATGGTCGGCTGTAGAATGTTGTATAAAGTGTCTCAAGTACTTGTATCCTTAAACAAGCTTTGTAACACTTGTAAGAATTTGAGAGCAATATACATCATTCTTGAAAACCATATTTGAGTGTTCTTGTTTTTTTTTCTTTTATTGTGTTCTTAGTATCATCTAACCGGTTCCTTATTTGATCTGTTAAGTGTTTCATATCTCTCCACCTTGTAAAACTATTGCATTGACCACCCTTCACCGGTCCTGGAATTGGTATCAGAGCATTTCAGGCTCTTGATTGTAAGATCTCACCATCTTGGATCACTTTAGTTTCATAGAACACTTAACTACTCAAATGGCAGCTCTTGCTAAAGCTGATATGGAAACCGGTACTATGAAAACGTCTCCATTGATCACTCCTGATGACTTTGATACTTGGTGCCAACATATGGAAGGGTTCATCAAGTCTCAAGACAGCAGGATGTGGAGATCTGTTGTCGAAGGGCCTCACATCCCAAATACCTCTTCAGCCACTGCTGGAGGTGGGATGATACCAAAAAAATGGCTGACTATTCAGAAGAAGACTGGAAGAAGATTGACATAAATCAGAAAGCCATGACTGCCCTCTAAAAGTTTGTTATCAGAACAGGCAGGGACTAGGATCAAGTGAGATAGCTCCTCCATACACACTCTTTTCTGTTAGATATCCAAGGTGTGGAACTTATCAAGATGAGCTTCCTTCCATTGATCCTATCCAAGAGAAGGATGAAGATGAAGAGGAAATGGTAATGGATGAACCTGAGGTGAGTGATAAGGGTTATCCTAAGAAAGGACACGATTCTCCTAAAGAGAAAAATGAATCAAGGATGATCAAGTCTGCAAGGAAGAACTTGGCAGGGCTACTAAAAGAAAATCCAAGAAAACCCAAGAGATCAAGGAAACTTTAAACTCCAAGCAAAAGTAAGTTTTTATCTCTGTTGGATTTTAAGTGGTAAATGTTGAAGACTCAACTATGGATTCTAGTACCAGGAATCCTAGTTCATGTCCAAATCATCCTGATCAAGAGAGGATGGCTAATAAGGTGTGCTGATCGGTTCAAAAGGATCGAATCTGTGATGATATCATAACACAGTGATCAATTCAAACACAAAGTAATCAAACACATGCAATTACATCAAAAAATTCATAGATTTCATTGATAGCAAATGCACAGGATACAATGTGTAAGGGTTACAGTTCGTTCACCGACTCTGTATTCTCTAGTCTTAGATGTCTACCCTGCACAATACATAAAATATCCTATTTATACTATCAAGAAACAAACGAACATATATTTACAAAATAAGTCCCTATACTATGACAAAAACACATAAAGACAAAATGTTAATCTTCGAAGAGCTTCAACTTGTGCACCACTGCTGCACAACTTGAACCATCTAGTTCCAAGAGCAAGCCTCATCCCAAGAAGCCTGCAGCATCATCTGAAAATGTGAAGAACAAAGTGGAATGTGATCAAGCTCAACCATCCACTCAAAAGAAGACTCTTAGAAATATGACAACTAAATGCATCATGTGTGGTAGTACTTCTCACTTTGCCAAGGATTGCATCTACAGTCGCAAAAGTACTATCCACATGAACAAGAAGAAAACTTCTTAGAAGAAGAAGAAAATAGCTTCGGAAGGAAAATCTCTTCCTTTCGGAAGCTCCAAAGTGAAGAAGAAGATAAGTGAAAACTTACCTTTGGAAGAAAATTTGGTCTAGGAAGAAAGGAAAGCTTCCGAAGCACTGAAGTCTGCTGCAGTGGATGCAAAAGCTTCTAAAGGTTCAGTCTCCAAAACTTCCAAAGTCATCAAAACTTCCGAAGTATTGAAGGCCAAATCTAGTCTTCCAAAGATGGTGCGGAAGATGAAGGAAGGCCATATGACAGAAAGTTCTTCATCAATAACAACAAATGATCCTCAAAACTTGAATATCGGATCAATTACTATTTCATTATCTTCTTTTCACTTTGACAAGCCTAAGACCAACATGGCTTGGGTTTCCAAATGTAACAAACCATCTCTTTATATGCAGGAATAACTCAAGACAAAAGGGAATGTATGGATCATTGATAGTGGTTGTTCCAAGCACATGACAGGCAATGGCTCTTTGCTTCAAAACTTTGAAAGAATTGATGGAGGACCAGTTGCTTTTGGATGAGAATCTGGTGGTCACATTATTAGAAGGGACAGGGTCATAAATGGAAAGCTTAGCATTAAGAAGGTAAACTTTGTTAAGGAGCTTGGGTACAATCTTCTGTGTGTATCCTAATTTTGTGGTCAGAGACATAACATGCTCTTCACTGAGCATAAGTGCATTGTTCTCAAGCCTGGGATGGTCATTCCTCAAGAGCATATTCTACTCAGAGCCCCCAGAAGAGGGAACATGTACAAGATGGACTTACAGGAAACATCCCCTTCAGGAGAAGTTTCTTGCTTTCTATCTAAAGCCAATAGTGATGAGTCTTTTCTTTGGCATAAAAGAATGTGCCATGTAAACTTTAAAAATATGAACAAATTAATTAAGAATGATTTGGTAACTAGAATGCCAAAGAAAGAGTTTACAAGTGATGATCATTGTGTTGCATCTCTGAAAAGGAAGCAACACAAGATATCTCACAAGCCAAAGGAAATGAACTACATCACTACACCTCTACACTTATTACATATGGATCTCTTTGGCCCCGCCAGTGTAATGAGTCTAGGAAGGACCTCTTATTGTTTAATGATCATAGATGACTTTACAAGATACACTTGAGTCTTCTTTCTTAGAACTAAGGATGAGACCCCTGAGATCTTGAAGAGTTTCATTCTAAAAATTGAGAATCAATGTGATCACAGGGTCAAGATCATAAGATGTGAATAAGGAACCAAATTCAAAAACCGAATCATTGATACATTTATGATGAAAAGGGTATTACAAGACAATATAGTGCTCCCAGGACTCTTCAGCAAAATGGTGTTACTAAGAGGAGAAACAGGACACTTATTGAAGCTGCAAGAACCATGTTGTCTGACTCCAAACTGCCCATCACCTTCTGGTAAGACTCATGGTAAGACTCCTTTTGAACTATGGCACAAAAGGAAACCTTTCATTGCTTTCCTCAGGTCATTTGGATGTCCTTGCACCATCTTGAATACCAAGGATCAAATAGCCAAATTTGATGAGAAATCAGACAATGGACATTTCATTAGATACTCCTCCCAAGCCAAGGCTTATAGAGTATACAATCTTAGAACCAGAGTAGTTGAGGAGTCAGTCAATATGACCTTCAATGAGCACACACCCAGTGTGAAAGGTTCTGGTCCTGATGGGCTGTTTGATCTTGATTTAGTTACCCACTGTTTTAACAAATCTTTTAAGCATGTTTCAAGATCTACAGGTACATTATCAATAAGAGATTCTGATCCAAGATTTGAGCTGAGAAGACCAAATGATCAAACTACTTCAGCTTTAGTGGTAACTAGCCCTGTAGTTGGAGATCCTATCAGTACAACCATGACAAATTCTTCAGCTGACACATCTGAGGTGCCTATAAATTCTAGTACAGAGGCACAGAACTCAGATGAACGCATTTCAAACATAGGAGGAGATGGAGGTGGTGACAGTGATCAGGAGTTTCTTGACGCTGATAACCACTCCATAGAAGATAACATCAATGATGTGACACACTCATTGGATCAAGTTTCTCTTGAGAAGTATGTTGATGTGGTGGAAAATAATCAAGCACTAGATCTAAATTTCACCAACTTAGATCTATCCAAACAACTTACTGTGATTCCTCAACTAAGAATCCACAAGTCCCATCTCATCACAAATATCATTGGAGATGTTGAGATTGGGGTAAGAAGAAGAGGACAAACCCATGACAAAAATGTTTGTCTTCACTCTTTTTTCTTGTCCCAGATAGAGCCTAAGAAGATTGAAGAGGCTTTGAAGGATGGAAGTTGGGTTAAAGCAATGCAGGAGGTGATTCTTCAATTCAAGAGACAAAAGATTTGGAATCTATGTCCTCTTCCTGAGGGGAAGACTACCATAGGTACCAAATAGGTATTTAGGAACAAGAAGGATGATAGAGGACTTATCATCAAGAACAAGGCTAGACTAGTTGTTTAAGGGTACACACATGAAGAAAGGATTGACTACACGGATGTTTTTGCTCCTGTAGCAAGACTTGAAGCTGTTAGGATATTCCAGGCTTTTGCTGCATCCAAGGATTTCAAGGTCTACCAACCTGATGTCAAGTGTGCTTTTCTATATGGGGTGATTGATGAGGAGGTGTATGTCAAACAACCACTAAGCTTTGCAGACCTAGGTCATCCTTATTATGTTTGCAAGCTTGACAAAGCTCTTTATGGGCTGCATCAGGCTCCAAGGAAGTGGTATGAGACACTATCACAGTATCTCTGTCAGCATGGGTACAAGAGGGGTACTATTGATGGAATACTCTTTGAAATGACTTGATGCTGGTTCAAGTTTATGTAGATGAGATTATTTTTGGGTCAACTAATCCAAAGCTCTGCAAAGACTTTGAGAAGCTGATGAAGAATAGACTTGAAATGAGTGCCATAGGGGAACTCAATTTCTTTCAAGGAATTCAAGTGAAGCAAGTTAACAATGGAATCTTCATACACCAGTCAAAGTATGTGCAAGACATACTTTTCAGGTTTCACATGACTGAGTTCAAGGTTGCTAAGACACTCATAGCAAGAAACCACTCCCTAGGACCAGATCTTGAGGGGGAGTGTGCTGATGAACATCTATACAGGGCTATGATTGGGTCTCTTATGTACCTCACAGCCAGTAGGCCTGATATCATATTCGCTACATGTATTTGTGCAAGATATCAAGCTAACCCTAGGATGTCGTGCCTAGTTGCTGTCAAGAGAATTCTTAGATATCTTAAGGGTGCTCCCAAATTAGGCCTTTGGTATCTAAAGAATTCTGACTTTAATATGCATGCCTATACAGGTAGTGACTATGGTGGCTGCAATATGACTGCAAAGTCTACATCTTGGGGATGTCAATTTCTTGGTGGAAGGAAGCATTACAAGAAACAATTTTGCGTGTCTGCATCAACTGCTAAAGCTGAATATATTGCTGCTGCAAGCTGCTGTGCTCAAGTGCTTTGGATTCAGAATCAGATGCTAGACTATGGATTCAACTTCAAAGAGACTCCTATCCATAGAGACAACAATAATGCTATCTCTATTATAGAGAATCCTGTGCAGCACTTGAAGACAAAGCACATCAACATCAGGTATCATTTAATTAGAGATAATTTTGAAAGGGATTGATAAAACTAGTCAAAGTTAACACAAACAAACAATATGTTGATCTATTCATAAAAGCCTTTGATGAGCAGAGATTTAAGTATCTTGTATTAGCTTTTAGGATGATTAACTTTGAGTAGATTTTCTTTAAACTAAACTCAAGATTATTTTTAATAATATGGATGTCTTAAGTTGTCTATATCATCACCATATAAGCGCTTTGGAAGAAACTTTTCAAAATAATATCCCTTAGAATTCTGAGAATTTTAATAAACTTTCTTTAGGAAGACATCAAGTTGTCTTTGGAAGAAAATTATGTCTTCAAAACAAATAACTACTTCTGAGAAATTAACATTAGAAAGAAATCCTGATATATCTTTCGAAGCTTATTTTTGTCACCAAGTACTATGTGTATTAAAGGACCATTTTCTTCCAAAAGCAATTAAATCTTGGAAATTTTATTCTCTCTTATGAATAAGATTTTTGGTATTTGATATCTTCCGAAGCAAAATTTATTTAGGAAGTAAAATTACTCTAAGTAGTTTTCTTTCGAAGCAAATTCTTAGAAAATTAAGGAATATCTTCCAAAGCCAAATTTGGCTTTGGAAGTTTTTCTAAAACCTTCCAAAGACAAATTACCTTTGGAAGATTTAGATTTCCAAGAAAACTAACTTTTTGGGCGCTTTTTCGGAGGTTGGACCGACATTCGGATTTCAAAGTTTATTCTTTTGCATTAACTTTATCTCAAAATCCATACCATATATATTTATACAATGGTTCCCCCTCTTTCACTATTCTCCTTCATCCACAAAGATTCAAACCCTAAATTTACCCACAAACCGACCTTGTTCTTACCTTCCTTCATCTCAAAGCTAGTCAAAATGTATTGGAACATCTCTGTAACCCTGAATGCATTACTAAAGTTAACATGTATAGGTCTTACAATTTGGAAGTGAGATCTGACCTTGAGTCCTTAAATATTTTAAAAGCTAATTTTAAAAGAGCTGAAAATGACTATAAACTTAAAATAGAAGATTTAGAGAAAACCATTTCAACTCTTAAGCATGAGCATACAAATTACAGGACTCAGATCAAAGATCTCATTAATAAATTGACTGAATGCCAGGCTGAGCTTATGATCAGCAAAGCCAAGTCAGAAAAATGTGTTCTTGAAGAGGAAACCTTTAAGTACATAATATCCTCATCCTTGCATACAAAAGTTTGTTATCAGAATAGGCAGGGACTAGGATCAAATGAGATATCTCCTCTACATACACTCCTATCTGTTAGATATCCAAGGTGTGTAAGTTTTTATCTCTGTTGGATCTGAAGTGGTAAAGGATGAGGACTCACCTATAGATTCTAGTACCAGGAATCCTAGTTCATGTCCAAATTATCCTGATCAAGAGAGGAAGGCTGATAAGGTGCGCATCACTGCTGCACATCTTGAACCATCTAGTTCCAAGAGCAAGCCTCATCCCAAGAAGTCTGCTGCATCATCTGAAAAGGTGAAGATGGAAGTGGAAAGTGATCAAGCTCAGCCATCCACTCAAAATAAGACTCTCAAAAGTATGACAACTGAATGCATCATGTGTGGTAGTACTTCTCACTTTGACTCTTTTGGATGATGGCTCTTGACTTTGCATCTTCTTCCTTCATCTTCCACTTAGCAGCTTTTTGTTGTTTTTGTACATGTTGCTCAAGCTGCTTGAGGTATTCAAATTTAATGTACTCGTATGGAAAGGGAAGAAGTGTAGATCTTTGATAGAGGCCTATAGCACTCAGGTAGTTAATCATATTTTGTCTTTCTGCATATTTGTCTACCTGAGGTTGTTGCATAGTTTCCACAGCCTCTGTCTCAAGGCTTTCTTGAACTAGGGACAGGGTAGGAGCATGCTTGTAGAGTTTTTTCTTCCTCCTTTCTTCCTTCATCTTAAGGAGTAGTTCTACATCCTCTGCCTCCTTCCTCTCCTTTGAAAACATAGTGTCATCCAGTTCATTTAATTCCTCAAAAAAGAGAGAGACGAGTTCATCAATATTGTTGTTCCTGGACCCCAAATTATTCAATCTTGCTGCCCTTAACTCTCTCCCCTTGCCTTCCATTTCCTCTCTCTCTTCTCCTCCTCAATCTCTTCAGGAATCATCTTCCTTTTACCTTTGTCATACATAGCTTGTGTGACTCAGGTTGGGGAGAGCTTTGCCTTTATTGCTTGGTTCTTCACTTAAGCTTTGGACAGAGAGAGGCTGTAAGACACCTTCACTAGCTGGTGCCTCACTGAGGGTAGTGGGTGTTAAGGGTGCTGAAGCACTTCCTGTCTCTAGGTTCATAGGCTTAACTGCTGGGCTTTCAGCCAAGGTTTCCCCTTCGAAGCTAATCTTAGGGTCTACTTTAACATCTAGTTGACCAACAGTCTTGCCTGCTAGCCTCTATCTATATAGTCTTGTTCTCACCTTGAACTCTTTAAACACCCTTTGTTGAATCCTATCAGCCAACCTTGCAGCTTGCCTGTTTTGACTTGGGTTGGCAAGTGGAAGGTCAACTAGATAGGTGCTCTTATAGTATCTCAGGTTAAAGAAGTTAAAGATCTATTGTTGACCCTAAGAGCTAGAGATTACCAGTGCTCTCCTTTGATCATCATTTCTCCATCCCATTATTGGATTCTCAACAAGGTAAGATAGGGCAGGCATAGCCCTTGGTATACCCTCCTCAAATAGACTTTTTATGAGTGAGTCCATATCAATCTTGACTTAAAGAGGTTGTTAAGCATTGACAACTGTAAGTGAGGGTGGTGAATCCTCTATGTCCATACTCTGAGAGGAACTCCCAGGTTCTATGATTATAAGTAAGACTTTCTCCCTTTTTTTGGTAGCATCACCCTCTTACATAGGGGAGCTAAGGGTTAGATCCACCACATCCACAGGTTCTTATGGGCCTGGTTGAGTCCTTTAGATGGGTCTCTCAGCAGGGTGAGATGGAGCAATCATAGACCTTGGTATACCCTCCTCAAACAAAACTTTGTATGAGTGAGTCCATATCAATATAGACTTGAGGAGGTTGTTGAGCATGGACAACTGCATGTAAGGGTGGTGAATCCTCTATGTCCCTACTATGAGTGGAACTCCCAGGTCCTGTTTCTGCTGCCACTCTGAAGACTTACCAACTTATATGAGTTGGTGAAAAGGTCCACGCTTTTGTCACTGTAGAAACTCCCAGGTTCTGTTTCCGCTGCCACTCTTAAGACTCACCAACTTATATGAGTTGGTGAAAAGGTCCATGCTTTTGTCAACTATAGATTATGGTCTTGATTGGTAACTTTCTACTTTTGTACCTTTTATCCTTTTTGTAATAGATTAGGATGTAAGCTATGGCATGTCATAGTCACTAGTCAAAAGGCAATTTGCCTTTTGACTCTACATTGATCTTTTTGTCTAGATTAGTGTATCCAGCTGGCCTTTAAAGTATGGCTGGCTGTAGGATGTATTATAAAGTGTCTTAAGTACTTGTATCCTTAAACATGGTTTGTAAAACCAGCCCGATTTCTCCATGCAACTACACAGACAACATAATCAGGTTGCTTTATGTATATGAGAAAGATCCTAGCTTCTCAAATGTTTGTTGCTTCTTAGATTTATCTAACTACTTTACCTCCCTCACCATAAATCCTCCACTATATGAAGATCAGCTTTTAGAGTTTTGGAGGACCTGCCAAGAGGTTATTATGGACGGGGAGAAAGCACTGTCTACCACAGTGCAGGGCAGAACAATTTTTATAACTCCAGCCACCATTCGTACTCATCTAAGTCTGGATTATGAAGAAGGAGAATTATCCTTCCCAAAATCTAATGTGAACCGGTTCTTCAGGTAGATGGGTTATAAGGGTGATTACTCTGTAAGAACCTTCAAGAAAGGGAAGTCTCTTCCTAATGGAAGTACCTCCTCTATGTTGTCATTCACTGTTTATCAAACCAACATGGCGGTTGGGATCAAATTCCAGAAGACCTTTCCTATATAGTCCATGGATTGGTACAAGGGGTCAAGTTCAGGTACTCATAATTTGTATATACTAATTTACTTGCAAACTTGAACTCCTTAGAATATTACATGTTCCCTAGATATGTCCAGTACATTCTTAACTATGATCTGGGCTCATAGTTAAAGGGAACAAGTAATGTTCTAAAATTAGGACAGATGAACCCTGGCATCTTCAAGACAATAAGAAAGCCAACTGTTGGCTTCTCAGGGGTAGAAACAGGCCTAGTCCTAAAAATGTTAGAGCCCATTGCTCAAGGTGACAACTTAACAACAAAAGATAATGTTGAACCCACACATTCCACATCTACACCACCCACAAAGCCACAAATCACCATCACCTACCAAAGAAAATCCAAACGAACCCCTTCACAACCTACTCAGGTTGTGCTGGCCCACAAATCACCAACCATGCAGGAAGAAGTGGACACTGGAGCTCCCACTTCTCCTAAGGAGCAAACCACTCCCATTCTTTCTATGATCAGTGCTGAGGTTCCTCATGCTCAGTCTAATGAGCTCACTACACCAACACTAGCCTTATGCATTCATTCAGAGTATCAAAACTCTAATGATCAACATTCAGGGGAAAGTTACCATCCCCAGCCACTTGACCTCAACCAATCCATACCTAGCCTTGAATTCTATGATAATGAGACATGGAATTCAATGAGTACCATGAGTCTCTCTTCTCCACCCTTGCTTAAGGAGAGATGAGTACTCCTAACTCACCCATGTCTACCCCACATCATCCACCCATAATTGAGTTGGACCTCCCTGAACCTGTTCAGAAGGCCCATATGAAAGATGCTCTCACTTTTGAAAATGATTACATCATTCAGACCTCAACTATGGCAACCCAGCCCATTAACACTTCTTTTGAAGCTGTTAGTGTGTAGGGGAAAACCAATAGCCAAGAACCTAAAGTTGGTGATAAGGAAGAAGACCTTGGTCCTATTCTCTCATCCCCTAGTGATTCTTCAAATGAAGATGAGGGGAGTCTAAAACTAAAGGTGCAACAACCGACTAAAACCTACACCTATTTAGTCTCAAAGGTCAGTCACCTTGAATCTCAGGTGACTACCTTACAAAAGAGGGTCAAAGATCAGCAACTTGAGATCACCGATCTCAAGGGAAAGTTAGCTAAGAGACCCATCTAAAGGACTCAACCAGGCCCATAAGAACCTGTGGATGTGGTGGATCTAACTCTTAGCTCCCTTATGTAAGAGGGTGATGCTACCAAAAAAAGGGAGAAAGTCTTACTTATAATCATAGAACCTGGGAGTTCCTCTCAGAGTATGGACATAGAGGATTCACCACCCTCACTTGCAGTTGTCAATGCTTAACAACCTCTTTAAGTCAAGATTGATATGGACTCACTCATAAAAAGTCTATTTGAGGAGGGTATACCAAGGGCTATCCCTGCCCCATCTTACCTTGTTCAGAATCCAATAATGGGATGGAGAAATGATGATCAAAGGAGAGCCCTGGTAATCTCTAGGTCTCAGAGTCAACAAGAGATCTTTAACTTCTTTAACCTTAGATACTATGAGAGCACCTATCTAGTTGACCTTACACTTGCCAACCCAAGTCAAAATAGGCAAGCTGCAAGGTTGGCTGATAGGATTCAACAAAGGGTGTTTGAAGAGTTCAAGCTGAGAACAAGACTATATAGAAAAAGGCTAGCAGGCAAGACTGTTGGTCAACTGGATGTTAAGGTGGACCCTAAGATTAGCTTTAAAGGGGAAACCTTGGTTGAAGCCCCAACAGTTGAGCCTGTGATCCTTGAGACAGGAACCGCTTCAGCACCCTTAACACCTACTACCCTTATTGAGGCACGAACTGGTGAATATGTCTCACAGCCTCTCTCTGGTCAGAGCTTAAGTGTAGAACCAAGCAAAGGCCAAAGCTCTCTCCAACCTGAGTCACACAAGCCTGTGAGTGACAAAGGTAAAAGGAAGATGACTCCTAAGGAGATTAAGGAGGAGAAGAGAGAGGAAGAGGAAGGCAAAGGGAGAGAGTTCAAGCAGGACCCCTGGCTTTATGGATGCTGTAATCAGGGCTACCCCCATGCCAAACACTCTAGATGATGAGTTAAGGGTAGCCACATTGAATTATTTGGTTCTAGGAACTACAATATTTATGAACTCATATCTCTCCCTTGGAGGAATTAAATGAACGGGCTGACACTAAGTTGTCAAAGGAGAGGAAGGAGGTAGAGGATAAAGATCATGTAAGAAAGGAGGAAGAAAAGACTTTACAAGCATGCTCCTACCCTCTCCCAGTTCAAGAAAGCCCTGAGATAGAGCTGTGGCAACTAAGCAACAACCTCAGGTAGACAAAGAAGCAGAAAGACAAAATATTATTAACTACCTTAGTGCCACAGGCCTCTATCATGCATCTGCATTTTTTCCCTTGCCATACAAGTACATTAATTTTGAATACCTTAAGAGATAACACAGTGTAGACCTAGTTCTAGACCAGAGCCAACTTTATCTTCTGATCCACAGTAGGGTCCTGATCCTTCTCCTTCTGAACCTGTGAGGGAAGAGGATCCAACTGAAGGAGATAATCAAGAACAATCTGGTGCTGCTGGCCGGTCTCCTCAGTTAAAATATATAAATAGGAAAAGGATGGCCATTAGAAGGGACAAGAAGAAGAAGAAAAAGTCCAAGGCATCCTCCTCCACACCTTAGGATGGGTCAGAACAACCTAAGAGTGATCAAGAAGAGGCTGCTCATCCAACTCCCATTCAAGTAGAGCCTCTTACTGCTGAGAGGCCGATCTTGTCCTGGATCTTTGCTGCTATTCTGGATAGATGGTATGTCTTTAGAGATCAAGGAGGTCAAGATGTTTACTTCTGGAAAGACATACTTGACCTTCCTGTGCATGATCTCTATGATATAAAAAGATACTATAAGAGTTTGAGGGATCCTAACCAAATGATTAAGAAAGGAATGGTCTTGATCCTAATGAGAACTATCCATAGATGAGTAATCTCTTCTGTTTTGGTAGCATCAGCCTAGGGGGAGTTTGTAAGGGTTACACTTAAAGGCTGATGCAACCAAAGAATCTAAAGAGCTCCTAGCATGCATGCATGAAGTACAAAGTAAAGTTACTTCAGAAGTTTTACACCATTCAAAGGAAATAGGCTAAGTGTAAAATTTTCTGAAGCCAAATGACAAAATCTTCCGAAGCCAAAGATATAGTCTTTCAAAGCTTTAGAGACAAAGTCTTCTAAAGCCAAGACAGAGAAGATATGCTTTCTCTAATCACCTTTTGACAAAAAGCTGAACAACTTTCCGTTGCCATTCTGAAGACTCACCAACCTATATGAGTTGGTGAAAACGTCCATGCTTTTGTCAACTGTAGATTATGGTCATTGGTCTGTAACTTTCTACTTTTGTACCTTTTTTCCTTTTTTTAATAGATTAGGATGTAAGTTATGACATGTCATAGTCACTAGTCAAAAGGCAATCTGCCTTTTGACTCTACATTGATCTTGTTTTCTAAATTAGTGTATCCAGCTGGCCTTCAAAGTATGGCCAGCTATGGGATGTAGTATAATGTGTCTCAAGTACTTGTATCCTTAAACATGCTTTGTAACACTTGTAAGAATTTGAGAGCAATATATATCATTCTTGAAAACCATATTTGAGTGTTCTTGTTCTTGTTCTTTTACTTGTGTTCTTAGCATCATCTAACCGGTTCCTTATTTGATCTGCTAAATGTTTCATATCTCTCCACCTTATGAAACTATTGCATTGACCACCCTCCACCGGTCCTGCAACATCTCTAACTAGGAGCTTCAACCGCTGACTGAGACTCTTGTCTAGATGGTATGGAAGAAGTATCACTTGCTGATTTTTCTAGTACTCCAACACCCTTAGATATAACTTTAAGGAATGAGGCTTCTTCCTCAACAAAGGTTTTTAGAGTTGCTTCCAATCCAAGTGCCAACTTTCTTTTTGAAGAGGACTCATCAGACCTAGGCCTTTTCTTTTAGGAGATGTTGGAGTACTTGATTTCTTTTATAGAGACATCCTCCTTCTATAGATCTTAACCTTCATGTTTAGATTGCTTATTATTATTCTATACTCTTTCTTTTTCTCCTCAAAGCTATCATATCCATGCTCATTCAGCAGAGCATTTAGTTTAACTTTAGCTTTTGACATGGTTACATATAAATCATTTCATATTAAGGAGAAAGAGATTTAATGAGTGCTATTGATTACTTCCTGAGCAAGTTGGAGAAATTCATCAGCTTGTTTAGGATCATCTTCCCCCTTTTTCATAGTATCATCTGACATTTAAGATGATACTATGAATTTAGAGGTACAAACATCTAAAAGTTCTTGTAGTGCTGATGGTTGTTTCACATAAAGGATGTCCGACTCTTGAAAATTGATTGTTTCATTGAGAGTGCTAACCTCAATTCAAGGTTAGACAACCTATTTGCTTACTCCCTTAGAATGCTGATTTGAGTTTCTAGATTAGGAACTCTAGCTGCTTCTCTTCTTAGAGTGGTGATCTCAAATTCAAAATCACCAATCCTATCTGCTGATGCCTTCAGTAGATAGCTCTTAAATTTAAGAACTGTTGCTCTTTTAACATATGTTTTTTGCCTTGTGTTCTCATTTTGTAGAGAACTTAACCTACTCAGTAGATCATTATCTGTCTATATCAGTTCCTGTATAATGAGTTGCAAACTATCATCATCCACAATTATATATTCCTTGAGAACAGATGAGGTCACATGCCTAACCTCCGCACCCTCTCCACCAAAATGTGCTTTCTTAGCACCCGGATTCCTCTCTTCAAGAAAAGGAAGTACTCTCAAAGTGAGTTGTCATGGTTAATGTCCTAGTGATGTTATCTGTCTTTAAATTAGTAGTAGAGACAGTCCCTTCCATATTGATATTTTCTCTCACTTTAAGATCAATATCTTTTGTTGTAGGACTAGGCCTAGATGTTTCCACGAGCAAATTAGTCACCATTATCTTTTAATATGGATTGGTAAAGATAGTGGATAATGCTAAAAAATAGTCTAGAAATCCTCATCCTAGGGAGTAGACATATGAGATGGCATTTAAGAAGTGGAAATGTTTGATGTTTGGAGATGTTAATTAATAAAGTGTTCTGAGTCTAGTTGAGGGATGAGTGGCTATGCTTGCATTTGCTCAGAAAGACTGAAGGAGTTCTTTAAGCATTTCTAAGGGGTGATTTGCATCTTTGACTTAGTTAGGACCATGGTATCCATCTTTATTTTTATGGTTGGTGGTGATTTGGGAGCTAGCACTATCTTAGTATATAGTGAAGAGGGCTGTGAAGGTGGAGGGTGCGAGAGCAATAGTGGAATGTTTGCCATACTATCACCATGAGGCTCAGTGACTTCCAACATCTGAGAAAATAAACGTGTTGATTCGTTTTAAAAAGTTATGGGTTGCTTACGTAAACTTGCAAAAATGTTTGATCTTAAAGGAGCGAGAAAATGTTTTTCCCCTGACTGCTCGGCAAATTACCCTGTTAATTATTTTGAAATATGTTGGATGAACCTTGGGTACATTAAAAAACTATTTTCTCTATCACCCCTCATATTGGCAGTCATATTATAGAAGATGAAGTTAGAGAACTTGCACCTTTATTGTTTCACTAAGTAGTGAACGACACTTGCTATATCCAACGAGGCTTGATCCCATCCCCCAAATTTGTTGGATAAGCAATGAAGAAAGATCTTTCTGAATAATCTCTAGTTATATGAGAGAAGTGCTTTCTTGTTAGATTGGGTGTAACAACAACTTCTATAAATCAATACTTAGTACATGCAAAATCTCTATTAACCACTTGACACAAACACATATATTGCAATACTTGAATAGCAATAACACTAGGAAATTCTTTTAGAATATTCACCTCATTATTTTTAACTGACTATAAGAGGGTAATAACAACAAAACAAGTGTGCTAAATAGCTAACCTTAAACAATACAATTTTGAGGTAGTTATACTACGAAAGTCAAACCCTCAAATTGATCCTTATCATACTTTAGGTTTAGGATCAGAGGCATACTACAAATATGTAGTTTGATTGGTTACAAGACACTATAGAATACAATCAGGAAATCAACTCAGCAGATTTTCAGTAGGTGGAGTGTCATAGTAACACCACTACTCTTTAGAATTGACACCTTGCCTACAAAAGTAGCGAATCACCATATACAACTACTAATTAGTAGATGCAGTGTGTATGCTAATTCACAGTTGATTTGGCAGATGAAGTGTTCAGCAGGTAGACTTATCTTCTGCACTTGGACTGGTTTGGCAAGAACTATCAGCAATTGGTGTTTGGTAGATTCATCCTTTAATATTCCAAAAGAATCCAATGCATGAAAATATATTAAAAAGATTAATCTTGCAATAATTAATGTCTAAAAAGTACAAGAGTGAGTGCGATTAATCTAAAACATCCTTCTGATTTACTCTTCATCTAGTACTTGCTAAGCCTAGATAAAATAACACTTGTTCAGCTTGGACCAAGACTTTTTATGATCTTCAAAACATGATAAATGCATAGATTCATACCCAAACAAAATTTAAAATTGGCTACAATGTTATAGTGCCTCCATTATCCACATCTCCTTGTCTAAGGAAGAATAGTTGGTATTGGTGGTCATGTCCAAGCTCCTTTACTTGCCTAAATTAAAGTTAAGGAAACTAACTATAGTTTAGAAAGTAAACAAAAATATAAACCAACTTTAAAACTTACATTAAATACATAAATTTTGTTAGAGCATGATTAGGGTTAACTGACAGTGAAAACATCAAAGAATATATGCTAGACTTTAATGATAAGAATAAACTCAACAGGTGCATGGTCTTCAAAAAAATCATCATAATGGAAAAGGATGATGACATACACATAGGTTTACCACTTCCCACCATTCTTAGTTTAATAGGATGCCTCCAAAAACTTAAAAAAATTAATAGTAGCCACTCCTACAAATAAGCCTTTGATAACCTTTCAATCAATTTCAAACAAAAAAGTTAAGAATTTTTGAAGATGTTAGCAAATAAATTAGATTGATATTCTTTGCTATTACACCTAAAGAAACAAGAAAAGTTTTACCAAACCACGAAAAGGGTTAATGGTAAAACATGACCAAAAGCAATAAATGTTTCTAAAACCTAACCTAGAGGTTGACATAAAAAGGATATAATTGAAAAAAGAATTAGTTGAGACTTAAAAGAAATAAATAGGCACCAAAATACATAAGAGAATCTTTAGGATGCATATCTACTCATACTAATAACCATTATCAAGAACTAAAATTATGATGAGAAGCACACACTAATAAACCAAAGACTTCAATATAAAAGATCATCACGTATTTCAAATAGCATGTTATAGAAAAGACTATCAAGGCACTAATGTCCAAAACCAAATTATGTTTAATTACTAATGTTGTGTAAAGAGTGTATAGATATGATTTCATATAATATTTTTAGGAAATTACACTTTTCGTCTTTTAAGTATGTTTGAGATTTCATCTTTTGTCCTTTAAAAGGTTTAGCTGCATAATCATCCTTTGTTTCAAAACTTGTCATTGTTTTAGTCCATCTGATTAAATTGTTAAAATTTCATGTGAAATATTTTTAAATGACAAACTACTCCTAAAGGTCAAAACTGTAATTTCCTCTAAACTAACAATCCCCATCATTACCACCACACGTACTATACAACCATAACCACAACCACAACCACCATCACCACCACAACGACAACAAATACAACCAGAAGTATATGTATATTAGAATCAAAGCTATTAAAAAGGAAAAGAAGAAATATCACTAATACATATTTTAAATACATATGTGTGTATCAGAATAGGAGTTTGATTTATAAAAAAAGTTTGATCGATGGTTGCTTGTGTTTTGGTTGAGAAGTCTGGTGGATATGGCGGTAGCAAGTGGAGGTTTAAGGATGTGCTAGTGGTGTTCTGGGGGGTTGCGATGGTAGTTTGGTGTGATTAGGATAAAGGTTGGGTATGAAGGGGTCAATGGTTACAATCATTGGGTTTAATGGGGTTTTGATCCGGATGAGGTTGGGTGTGAAGGGATTATGTGTAACACCCCGAAATTCTATTTAAAAGAAAACGAAAGGAAAAGTATCTAGAAGGAAAAGATGAAGGATACAAGTTGAAGGGGGTAAAGTGTACAAAGTACAAAACTTTAATATTATATTAATAAAATGGGTATGGCCACCCACTTCAAAGCATATCTGCTTTCTGTTCTCGGTCAAGAAGAAGAAGAAGAAAGGGGTGCTGGTTTTGGAGAAGAAGAAGGAAGGAAAAGTTGCAAAAGGTTAGTTTCTTGGGTTTATGTTCGGTTTTAGCTTAGTTTGCAGCTTGTAACCGAAGTTCTCGGTGTTTTAGAAGGTTGTTCTCGGGATTTTTGAGGCTGAAATCGCAAGTGGAGGTGTTTGGTTTGAAAAGCTGCTTCAAGGTGAGTTTCTAGATCCCCTTTTTACTAGTTTTCTAAGTGTTTGGGGCTGTTATGCATACCAGGCAGAAGGTTTCTAAACCCAACCGTGAGTTTCAGCATGATGTTCGATTGTGCTCTATTGATGTATGTTCTTAGATGTTTTCCTAGAATGTGTGTGATGTTTAGTTTGTTCTAAGTGTGTAGTATGATAGATCTAAGCCAAGGATGTGTTAGGATGATGATTGGAAGCTGGAAATAGCATAAGTTACATTGCAGGTTAGATAGTTCATCCGCATTTGCTACAGTTCCATCCGCATTTTTAACTGTGTCATCCACATTTGTTCTATCAGCATTTCTTTGGACACTTGGATATTTTCTGAAGACTTTCATCCGCATTGTTCATCCGCATTTGCTACAGTTCCATCCGCATTTGCTACAGTGTCATCCACATTTGTTACAGTGTCATCCACACTTGCTACAGTGTCATCAGCATTTCTTTGAATACTTAGAATATTTTCTGAAGGGTATTTTCTGAAGACTTTCGCCCACATTTGTTCTTGATCATCCGCATTTCTTTGGGGACTTAGGTTTCTTTTTCTGGAATTTTGGGAAGTAGAATTTAGTGCTAAGAAATGATGTTTCGGGGTGGTTTATGCTCATTTATGTTGCGTTTGCTTTGTGTGCTGCCATGATGATGTGGTTCCATGCTACGTTTATGTTGTGACTTTACATGGTATGATGTATGATTATGTACGTAAAGTATTATGTAATAAAGTGAAAGATAACGATAATGAAAGTGGAACGTAAAGAACGAATGAAAGTCTTGCAAGCGATGAATGGAGGCGAACGACCATGTTGTCGTCAGCTCAACTGTGTGCGGTTTAGCTAACCCGAAGGATGCACACGGGGAGTCTATCCTTGATATAAACTCAATGGGGGGTCTAATCCTTGAGGTTGACCCGAATGATGTCGTGATGCTCATCTCGGTACTGTGTCAGTCTTCGAACATGAGTTGGGGGTTGTTTACAGGCCCCGACACAGTATCAGTCTACGAACATGAGTTGGGGGTGTTGCAAAACGAAACGGGATCCTTGTCGCGTACTCTGGTACTGTGTCAGTCTTCGGACATGAGTCGGGGGTTTGTTTACAGGCCCCGGCACAGTATCAGTCTTCGGACATGAGTTGGGGGTATTGCATGAGACGGATCTAGATAGAAGTGAAAGATAATAATAATGGAAGTTTGAAACGTATGAAATGAATGAATGAGAATGAACGATGGTGTACGTTGAGAAAGATAAATGAATAATTATTATCAATGTGTACGTATGATGTATGACGACAATCGAGTGTAAAGTTTTGGTTCCAAAGAAAGTAAAGTATTTTATTTATAAAACTAGAACTCACTCAGCGTCGCTGACTTTTTGTATGCATAATAGTTGGCAGGTATTTTGTTGATGCTGAGGAGTTGCAGGCATGGATGCATACGCTACTGGGAGTGTTTTGAAGGCTGGCATCCATGTTTTGACATGTTAACGTAATTTGAAATATGAACGAGTGTTGTAATGAGATGAATTAACATGTTTTTTATTATTAATGAAAGTTTTTAAATTCCGCTGCAAAAGTGATGTTTGCTTTAAATATTCTATGCGATGACGGTCCAGCTGTAAGCGTCCCGGGAACGGGGCCTTACAAGTTGGTATCAGAGCTAAAGTTTTAAGTAAATTGGGTAAATATTTAAAAAAAAACCTAATCTTAAACTGAAAATGGGACGAAAGGAAAGGGATGTCAGTCCTAGTAGCTACATGCCTGCAGGTAAACATTTTATGTAAAAGTTTTAGGTAAAGGTTTTATGTAAGCTTTTTGTAAATTAATGTTAACCGGTATTATGTGCGCATGTTATGTGGCTTGTGTGCTTTTGTGTGGATTTAGATACTGATGTAGTCAGAATAGGGAATGCTTGGGGGATGAAGAGTAAAGTAAGTGGCTAATCACAACTGGCCACTGTAATTAGGGACTTACTATACTTGACATTAACTTAGCTATTACCTTGATTGACCATGTTGGTGTTTGAATCTTGTAGTGTTCATAGATGGCTGGTGGTAGATCTTCTAAGGCTTCTCGAGGTGGAGTGCGTGGTAGACGTGGTGCTGGAACACGTGCCACAAGGAGAGGAGTTAGGGATGCGGAGACGACTCCTATAGGTCCCGAGGTTCAGCAGCACGAGGGCGTTGATGAGAGCGCAAATTTGAGGGCCTCAGTGAAAGAGGCGGTGGTTGAGGAGGTTCATCAGGTCATGCAGACAATCTTACCGTCTGTAGTGACCGAAGTTATTCGTGCTATGAGGGATGACGAGCAGAAGGAGAAGGAGGAGAATAGGAGAACCGCCCGGCGAGGGGGTGAAGCTGGAGGTTCCGGGGATATGGAGCAACCCGATGCAGATATGGTTGTCTCCGATGATGACGAGGAGGCAGTGACGAGAACTACGAGGGGATGCAGTTATGGGGCATTCCAAAGATGCAGGCCCCCGATGTTTGATGGAAACGGAAGTGCTGCGGCTGCTCAGCATTGGGTGAGAGAAATGGAGGCGGTGCTTGACATCAGCGAGTGTCGTGAGGATCAAAAGGTGAAGTTTGCTACCTACTCTTTTGTGGATTTAGCCTTATGCTAGTGGGACAATATTGTCCAGGCTGAGGGTACCAGGGCAGTCGGGAGGATGAGGTGGAAGGAACTAAAGAGGTTGATGATTAAGGAGTTTTGTCCTCGTAGGGAGCTGGACAAAGTCGAGAGGGAGTTCCTGCAGCTGGAAGCGGGAACGATAACACACTTGCAGTACACCACGAAGTTTAACGAGATGGCAAGACTGGTACCAGATCAAGTGACGCCTATGTCACGGAAGATCAAGAGGTACATCCAAGGTCTGCCAATAGATGTCCGCAGACATCTGGTCACTACCCGACCAAGCACGTTTAGGTAGGCGGTCGATTTGGCGGGAAGGTTGTACGACGAGCGAGAGACGGTGGCGATGATGGACGAAGAGGAGGAGCGAGCCTATGATGGGAATGGAAGTGGAAGAAGGGGTGATGAAGATGGATTTGAGGCTGGTGATAAAAAGGTCAGGATAGGCAATCGGAGGATGGTAATTGGGGAAGTGAGGGCGTGCAAGAAGTGTGGAAAAGGCCACGAGGGAGAGTGCAAGTGGGGACTGAATGTCTGCTTCCAGTGCGGGAAGGAGGGCCACAGGGCAAGGGATTGCCTTATGGCTAAATGCTACGACTTTGGTGAGACTGGACATATGAGCAGAGACTGCAAGAAGATGAGGGCAGGAAGCTCCGGCGCAAGGAAGGATAGCAGAGGATGAAGGCTGAAGCAGGTGCCCTGACCGAGATTAGGCTGGAGCGGACTTCGACTTGATGTTAGGTATGTTTCTGGTAATTGAAATTGTGCATCTATGCTTTGATTATGGTGCTAGTGGTAGTTCGTTCCTGCTGCCTTGTGTTAAGTTACACGTTAGGAGTAGGAATATTGAAGAGCCATCGATGTAGAGATTGCTATGGGTGAGTCCACTAGGTTACCTATGCCCTAGAGAATTGCGCGATAGAATCGCGAGTGCGCTTGTTCCTGCTAGACTGTTCAGGATAGACTTGGGTGGATAAACCTATCCCTTCGGATGAGCTGGCTAGGGTTTGTGAGACAAACACCGAGTATTGCAAAAAGATGGATTGATCAACAGTGCCCGACAAGAGTTCGGTGCCGACCTTCGGCGACGGAGTAATGATAAAGACCTCGCCTTGGAAAGGGATCTTTCGAATCAGAAAGCAAGAAAAGTGGATACCGAGGCATATAGGGTCATTCTACATTGCTGCTCAAAAAGTAGAAGTGGCATACCAACTGGAGCTACCCGACGTGTTAAGTGGGACTCATCCGATGTTCCATGTATCTCATCTATGAAAGAGCTCAATCGAGGAGGAGATGATTATGCCACTAAAGGACACTGTGATGGATGAAAGATTCAACTACGTTAAGCAACTGATGGTCGTTTCTGATGGAAGGAAGTGATGGACTAAGGAGAATGGTGGTTTCACTTGTGCGAGTGCAGTGGAGCCCATAAGAGATCCAAGCCTAAGTGTAAGATCAAGGAAGAGGAGAGACAGCGTTACTCGTAACTATTCGAGAAGCGATAGGTTTTGGGGACGAAACCTATATAAGGGGGGTGGACTTGTAACACCCTGAAATTCTATTTAAAAGAAAACGAAAGGAAAAGTATCTAGAAGGAAAAGATGAAGGATACAAGTTGAAGGGGGTAAAGTGTACAAAGTACAAAAATTTAATATTATATTAATAAAATGGGTATGGCCACCCACTTTAAAGCATATCTGCTTTTTGTTCTCGGTCAAAAAGAAGAAGAAGAAAGGGGTGTCAGTTTTGGAGAAGAAGAAGGAAGGAAAAGCTGCAAAAGGTTAGTTTCTTGGGTTTATGTTCGGTTTTAGCTTAGTTTGCAGCTTGTAACCGAAGTTCTCGGTGTTTTAGAAGGTTGTTCTCGGGATTTTTGAGGCAGAAATCGCAAGTGGAGGTGTTTGGTTTGAAAAGCTGCTTCAAGGTGAGTTTCTAGATCCCCTTTTTACTGGTTTTCTAAGTGTTTGGGGCTGTTATGCATACCGGGCAGAAGGTTTCTAAACCCAACCATGAGTTTCAGCATGATGTTCGATTGTGTTCTATTGATGTATGTTTTTAGATGTTTTCCTAAGATGTGTGTGATGTTTAGTTTGTTCTAAGTGTGTAGTATGATAGATCTATGCCAAGGATGTGTTAGGATGATGATTGGAAGCTGGAAATAGCATAAGTTACGTTGCAGGTTAGATAGTTCATCCGCATTTGCTACAGTTCCATCCGCATTTGCTACTGTGTCATCTGCATTTGTTCTATAAGCATTTCTTTGGACACTTGGATATTTTCTGAAGAGTGTCATCCGCATTGTTCATCCACATTTGCTACAGTTCCATCCGCATTTGCTACAGTGTCATCCACATTTGTTATAGTGCCATCCACACTTGCTACAGTGTCATCAGCATTTCTTTGAATACTTAGAATATTTTCTAAAGGGTATTTTCTGAAGACTTTCGCCCACATTTGTTCTTGCTCATCCGCATTTCTTTGGGGACTTAGGTTTCTTTTTCTGGAATTTTGGAAAGTAGAATTTAGTGCTAAGAAATGATGTTTCGGGGCGGTTTATGCTCATTTATGTTGCGTTTGCTTTGTGTGCTACAATGATGATGTGGTTCCATGCTACGATTATGTTGTGACTTTACGTGGTATGATGTATGATTATGTACGTAAAGTATTATGTAATAAAGTGAAAGATAACGATAATGAAAGTGGAACATAAAGAACGAATGAAAGTCTTGCAAGCGATGAATGGAGGCGCACGACCATGTTGTCGTCAGCTCAACTGTGTGCGGTTTAGCTAACCCGAAGGATGCACATGGGGAGTCTATCCTTGAGATAAACTCAATGGGGGGTCTAATCCTTGAGGTTGACCCGAATGATGTCGTGATGCTCATCTCGGTACTGTGTCAGTCTTCGGACATGAGTTGGGGGTTGTTTACAGGCCCCAGCACAGTATCAGTCTACGGACATGAGTTGGGGGTGTTGCAAAACGAAACGGGACCCTTGTCGCGTACTCTGGTACTGTGTCAGTCTTCGGACATGAGTCGGGGGTTTGTTTACAGGCCCCGGCACAGTATCAGTCTTCGGACATGAGTTGCGGGTATTGCATGAGACAGGATCTAGATAGAAGTGAAAGATAATAATAATGGAAGTTTGAAACGTATGAAATGAATGAATGAGAATGAACGATGGTGTACGTTGAGAAAGATAAATGAATAATTATTATCAATGTGTACGTATGATGTATGATCACAATCGAGTGTAAAGTTTTGGTTCCAAAGAAAGTAAAGTATTTTATTTATAAAACTAGAACTCACTCAGCGTGGCTGACTTTTTGTATGCATAATAGTTGGCAGGTATTTTGTTGATGCTGAGGAGTTGTAGGCATGGATGCATACGCTACTGGGAGTGTTTTGAAGGCTGGCATCCATGTTTTGACATGTTAACATAATTTGAAATATGAACGAGTGTTGTAATGAGATGAATTAACATGTTTTTGATCATTAATGAAAGTTTTTAAATTCCACGGCAAAAGTGATGTTTGCTTTAAATATTCTATGCGATGACGGTCCAGTTGTAAGCGTCCCGGGAACGGGGCCTTACATTATGGTAGATAAAGATAGTGATGGATGCAGCTGCAATTCCATATTAGCAGTTGAAGGGTTTGATCTGATGGATATGGATCGATGGTGATGGAGGTGGAGGGCGATACTTCGATCGATTGGGGTAGTGGTGGTTTATAGTGTTTATGGAAGGGAACGATGGTAGAAAGCTGCAGGACTAGTGAAGGGAGTCAATGCAATAGTTTCACAAGGTTGGAGAGACTTAGAACACTTAGCAGATCAAATAGGGAACTGGCTAAATTGAAACAATGAACACAAGTAAGAACACAAGTAGTTGGTTACAAAGCTTAGTCCTATGGATTGGTACCTGAGATACTTTATACTACATCCTACAGCTGGCCATACTTTGAAGGCCAGCTAGAACACTAATCCAGACACAAAGATCAATGTAAAATCAAAAGATAGATTGCCTTTTGACTAGCGACTATGACATGCCATAGCTCACGTCCTTATCTATTACAAAAAAGATAAAAGTACAAAGTAAAAAGTTACAGATTCTAAGACCATAATCTACAGTTTACAAAAGTATGGACTTATCACCAACTTATATAAGTTAGTGAGTCTTTAGAGATGGCAGCGGAAAGTGGTTTAGCTTTTGTCAAAAGCATATTTAGAAAAAGCATGTCTTCTCTGTCTTTGGAAGAAATCAGTCTCTTGGCTTCGGAAGACTTTGTCTTGAAGCTTCGGAAAACTTCATCTTTGGCTTTGGAAGAAATGGTCTTTTAGCTTTGGAAGATTTGAAACTTAGTAAATTTCATTGAGTTGTATCAAATCTTCTGAACTAACTTTCCTTGTACTTTAGATGTGCATGTTGAGAGCTCTTTGGTTGCATCAGCCTCTAAGTATAACTCTTATAAACTCCCCCTAGGTTGATGCTACTAAAACTGGAGGATAACTTTGAGTCTTGTTGTTCTTCATCTGTTGACATTCCTCATCAAAATCAAGACCATTCCCTTTATCATTAGTTTGTCAGGATTCTTGAGACTCTCAGAGTATCTTCTCATGTCATAGAGATCATGCAAAGGAAGGTTGAGCATGTTTTGCCAGAGTACAAATCTTAACCCCTTTGATCTCTAGTGACATACCATTTATCTGGGTTATTAGCAAATGCCCAAGACAAGATAGGTCTCTCAGCAGCAAGAGGCTCTACTTGGATTGGAGTTGGATGAGTAGCCTCTTCTTGATCACCCTTAGGATGCTCTGACCCATCTTGAAGTACAGAGGTGGATGCCTTGGACTTCTTCTTATTTTTCTTCTTGTCCCTTTTGATGGCCATGCTCTTCCTCTTTCTGTATCTTAACTGAGGAGGTTGGTCTTGAGTACAAGATGTTTCTTCTTTGTCCTTCTTAGTTGGGTCCTTTTCCTTTATAGGTTCAGAAGGAGAATGATCATGATCCTGCTGTAGGTCAAAAGATGAAGCTGGCTGAGATGCAATACTAGGTTCAGGTTGTGTTGTCTCTTGGGGTTCAACCTTGACCTTAGCTTCAGGTGCAGCCTCTATGTATTCAAGATGCTTGAGGTATTCAAACTCTATGTATTCATATGACAAGGGAAGTAGATCTGCTGCCTGATAGAGGCTTGTGGCACTCAGGTAGGTTATCATGTTTTGTTTGTCTTGTTCCCTACCTGCATGAGTTTCTTGTTTAGCTCTAAAAGCCTCTGCCTCAGGGCTTTCTTGAACTAGAGAGAGGGTAGGATTTTTGTAAAGTCTTTTTATTTTTCTTTCTTCCTTAATCTTAAGGAACAACTCTGCAGCCTCAGCTTCCTTCCTCTCTTTTGACACTTCAATGTCAGCCAGTTCATTTAGCTCCTGCAGGGGAAGAGAGATGATTTTATCAATGTTGTAGTTCCTTAACTCTAGATAGTTTAATCTGGATGCCTTTAACTCATCTTCCTGAGTGTTTGGCTGGGGGGCAGCTCTGATTGTGGCTTCCATAAAGCTTGGGGTTTCATTTATTCTCTCCCCCCTTGCTTTCCTCTTCCTCTCCCTTTTCTCTTCCTCAATCTCCTTAGAGGTCATGATCCTCTTCCCTTTGTCAGTCTAAGCCTGTGTGACTTAGGGTTGAGAGAGCTTTGGCCTTTATCACTTGGTGTAGAACTTGAGCTCTGGCTAGGGACAAGCTGTGAGACACCTTCACTAGCTGGTGCCTCACTAAGGGTACTAGGTGATAAAGCAGTTCCAGTCTTAAGGTTCACAGGTTCCACTGCTGGGCCTTCAACTTAGGTTTCCCCTTCGAAGCTAATCTTAGGGTCTGTCTTAATATCCAGTTGACCAACAGTTTTGCCAGCTAGCCTGTGTCAATATAAGTAGGACATTCTTCTGAAATCTTCAAGCACCCATTGCTGAATCCTCTCAGCTAACCTGTCAGCTTGCCAATTTTGACTTGGGTTGGCAAGTGGTAGGTCAACCAAAGGAAAGCTCTCATAGTATCTCAGGGTTTGAAAATTGAAGACTTCTTGTTGCCCCTGAGATCTAGAGAGTGTCGGGGCTCTTTTATTTGTATCATACCTACATCCTATTATTAGATTTTCAACAGGGTAGGATGGGGTAGGCATAGCCCTTGTAATTCCCTCCTCAAACAAGCTTTGAATTAGGACATCCACATCAATGTGGGCCTGAGGAGATTGTTGAGTATGGACAACTACAAATGAGGATGTGAGACCTCTATGTCCATACTCTAGGTAGAACTCCTAGGTTCTGTGATTGTAGGTAGGACTTTCTCCCCTTTTTTGGTAGCTAAAGGTTAGGTCTACCATATCCACAGGTTCTTGTGGACCTGGTTGAGTTTGCCTGGCAGGTCTCCCAGCTAACTTGCCCTTGAGATCGGTGATCTCAAGTTGTTGATTAATGAACTGCCTTCGCAAGGTAGCCACCTAAGATTCCAGGTGTCTTACCTTTGAAATTAAATAGGTGCATATTTTGGTCAGTTGTTGCACCTATACTTGCAGACTCCCCTCATCTTCATCAGAAGAATCATGGGGGGATGAGAGAACATAACCAAAGTCATCTCCCTCACAACCATCTTGTAGTTCTTGGTTGTTGGATATCCCCTGCTTTATGATAGCTTCAAGAGAAGTGTCAAGGGGTTGTGTTGCCATGGTTGAGGACTTAATAATCTAATCACTTACAAAAGTGAGAGCCTCTTCCATACGGACTTCCTGAACATGTTCAGAAAAGCCCACCTTGGTTAGGGGTGGATGATGTGGGCTAGATATGGGTGTTTCAGGAGCACTCAGCTCTCCTTGAGCAGGTGAGGGGAAGAGAGACATATCAACCCATATCCTTATCATTATAGACTTGAAGGTCAGGGATTAGTTGGTTTAAGTCTAATGGCTAGGGATGGTAGCTATCCCCTAAAGGTTAGTCACTTGAGTTTTGAGACTCAGAGTGAAGGCTTAAGGTTTGGACAATTAGCTTATCAGGCTGAGCATGAGGAACCTCAGTACTGATCAATGAAGTAATGGGAGTGGTTTGCTCCTCAGGGGAAGTGGGAGCTCTTGGTTCCACTTCCTCCTGCATAGGTGATTGTATGGGTGCCTGCTTAATCTAAATAGACTGAGCAAGGGTTCGTTTGGATTTTTTTGAGTAGGTGAGGATTATTTGTGGCTGTGTGGGTGGTGCAGATATAGAAGGTGTGGGTTGAACATTGACGGTGATGTCAATTTGTCACCTTGAGCAATGAGCTCTAATATTTTTGGGACCAGGGCTGTTTCTACCCTTGAGAAGCCAATGGTGGTCTTTCTCATGATTTTGAAGATGCTAGGATACATATGTCCCAATTTAAGATTAGCACCTGTTCGCCTTAACTGTGAGCCTAGTTCACGGTTAAGAATGTGCTAGACATATCTAGGGAACATGTAGTACTCTAAGGAGTCCAAGTTTGTGTAGACAAACACGGAGTACTTGAACTTGACCCCTTGAACTATTCCATGGACTATATATGATAACTCCTCAAGAATCTAGTCTCATCCTCCATGTTTATTTGATAAAGAGTGAAGAGGAGGCACTTCTAATGGTAAAAGACCTTACCCTTCCTAAAGGTTCTGATAGTGTAGTCCCCTTCCTAGCCAATCTTCTGGAATGATTCATTCATAATAGATTTGGTAAAAGATAGCTTGCCTTCTTCATCATCTAGCCATAGATGAGTGTTGATTGTGGCTGGAGTGATGAACACTATCTTCCCCTGCACAGATGGAGATAGTGCTTTCTCACCATCCAAGATCACCTCTTGGTAGGTCCTCCAAAACTCTGGCAATTTTTTTTCATACAGTGTAGGGTCGATTGTTAAAGCGGTGAGGTAGGTTGATTGATCTTGGAAACGGCAGACATCTGAGAAACCAGGATCTTTCTCAGATGATAACAGAACAACTTGATTATGTCACCTGTGAAGATGCATGGAAAAATTAGGTTGGTTTCGGGGTTTAGGGTTGGCCATTTGAGAAAGCTTTTGGATGAAGAAATCTAAAAACCAAGAGGGTTTGTGGGTGAATTTAGGGTTAGAACTTTTGTAGATGAATAGGAAGAAGAAAAAGGGCGAACCATTTTATGAATATATATGGTAAGGATTTGAGACAAAGTTGATGCAAAAGGATATACTTTGAAATCCGAATGTCGATCCCACCTCTGAAAAAGTACCCAAAAAGTTAGTTTTCTTGGAAGTCTAAAATCTTTCGAAGGTAATTGGTCTTTGGAAGGTTTGTGAAAAACTTTCGAAGACAATTTGGCTTCGGAAGCTATTCTTTAGCTTTTCAAAAATTTGCTTCGGAAGAAAAATACTTAGAGTTTTTTTTCTTCTTAGACAAATTTTGCTTCGGAAGATAATAAATATCATAAATTTTATACAAAGAGAGAATAAAGCTTTCGAGACTTAATTGCTTTTGTAAGAAAATAGTCCTTCAAGACATATAAGTACTTGGGGACAAATGTAAGCTTTGGAAGATATATCGGAATTTCTTCCAAAGGTAAATTTCTTAGAAGTAGTTATTTGTTTTGAATACATAATTTTCATCAAAGACAACTTGATGTCTTTCAAAGAAAAACATATCTAAAATTCTCAATATTCTAAGGGATATCATTTTGAAAAGTTCCTTCCAAAGTAAACTGGGCTTATATAGGTGATGATATAGACAACTTAAGACACACATATTTGAAAAAAAAATTTGAATTTAGTTTAAGAAAAAAAATCTACTCAAAGTTAATCATCCCAATAGCTGATACAAGATACTTAAATCTCTATTCATCAGAAGTTTTTGTGAACAGATTAGCATATTGTTTATTTGTGTTAACTTTGACTAGTTTTATCGATCCTTTTTTTAAAATTATCTCTAATCAAAGGATACCTGATGTTTATATGCTTTGTGCTTTGTATTTGAGTGCTGTATAAGATTATCTGTAATAGAGATAGCACTATTGTTGTCTATATGGATGGGAGTCTCCTTGAAGTTGAATCCATAATCCAACATCTGATTCTGAATCTAAAGCACTTGAGAATAGCAGCTTGCAGCAGTAATGTATTCAACTTTAGCAGTTGAGGCAGATACATAGAATTGTTTCTTGCATTGCCATAAGACTATCCTCCCACCAAAAAATTGACATTCCCTATATGCAGACTTTGTAGTCATGTTGCAGCCACCATAGTCGCTATCTGTATAGGCATAAAGATTAAAGTTAGAATTTTCTGGATACCATAGGCCCAGTTTGGGAGCACCTTTGAGATATCTAAGAATCCTTTCGACAGCAACCAGGTGTTACATCTTGGGGTTGGAATGAGATCTTGCACAAATACATTTAGCAAAAATGATATCAAGCCTATTGGCTGTGAGATACATAGGAGACCCAATCATAGCCCTTTAGAGATGTTCATCCTCAGGATGAGGTCCTAGTGAGTGGTTTCTGGCTATGGGTGTCTTCGCGACCTTACATTCAGTCAGATGAAATCTGGTAAGTATGTCTAGCACATACTTTGACTAGTTTATGAAGATGCCATTATCAACCTTCTTCACTTGGATTCCTAGAAAGAAATTGAGTTCCCCTATGGCAATCATTTCAAATCTATTCTTCATTAGCTTCTCAAAGTCTTTAAAGAGCTTCGGATTAGTTGACCCAAAAATGATGTCATCTTCATAAACCAGCATCAAGTCATTTGCTGTTCCTTTAATGAAGAGTGTTCCATCAATAGTACCCCTCTTGTATCCATGCCAACAAAGGTATTATAATAGTGTCTCATATCATTTCCTTGGAGCCTGATGCAGCCTATAAAGAGCTTTGTCAAGCTTATAGACATAATCAGGTTGATCTGGGTCTGTACAGCTAGATGGTTGTTTGACATGCAATTCCTCATCAATCACCCTATATAAGAAGACACACTTTACATCAAGTTGGTAGACCTTGAAATCCTTGGATGCAGCATAAGCAAGGAATATCCTAACAGCTTCAAGTCTTGCTACAGGAGCAAAAACATATGTGTAGTCAATCCCTTCTTCTTGGGTGTACCCTTGAACGACTAGCCTTGCCTTATTCTTGATGACAAGTCCTCTATCATCTTTCTTATTCCTAAATATCCACTTGGTACGTATAGTAGTCTTCCTATGAGAAAGAAGACATAGGTTCCAAACCTTTTGTCTGTTGAATTGAAGCAGCTCCTCTTGTATTGCTTCAACCCAACCTCTATCCTTTAGAGCCTTATCAATCTTCTTAGGCTCAATATGGGACAAGAAACAAGAGTGAAGACAATTTTTGTCAGGGGTTTGTCCTTTTGTTCTAACCGTTCTCTCAACATTTCTAATGATTTTTATGGTGGGATGTGACTTGAGTGTCATCCACCATATCAACACACTTATCAAGAGAGGCTTGATCCAATGGTGTGTCATATTATTAATGTTGTCTTTTATGGAGTGGTTATTAGCATCAAAAATTCTTGATCACTATTACCACCTCCATCTCCTCCTATATTGGAAATTCCTTAATTTGAGTTCTATGCCTCTGTGCTGAAATTTATAAGCACCTCAAATGTATCAGCTAAAGAATTTGTCATTGTTGTGCTGACATGATTTCTAGCTGCAGGGCTAGTTACCACTAGAGCTGAAGTAGTTTGAACACTTGGTCTTCTCAGCCTAAATCTTGGATCAGAATCTCTTGTTGATGAGCTACCTGTAGATCCTAAAATATCTTCACAATCATCAAACAGCCAATCAAGACCAAAACCTTTCACACTGGGTGTGTGCTCATTGAAAGTTATATTGGCTGACTCTTTAACTACTCTAGTTCTGGGATTGTATACTCTATAAGCCATAGCTTGGGAAGAGTATCCAATAAAATGTCCATCATCTAATTTTTAAGAAAATTTGGCTATTTGATCCTTGGTATTCAAGATGGTGCAAGGACATCCAAATGATCTGAGTAAACCAATGAAAGGTCTCCTTTTATGCCATAGTTCACAAGCAGTCTTACCATAAGTCTTGACTACTAAAACTCTATTCTGCACAGACCAGGCAGTGTTGACTGCCTCTGCCCAGAAGGTGATGGGTAGTTTAGAGTTAGATAGCATGATTCTTACAGCTTCAATAAGTGTCATGTTTCTCCTCTCTGTAGCACCATTTTGATAAGGAGTCCTTGGAGCACTGTATTGTCTTGTAATACCCTTCTCATTACAAAATGTATCAAGAACTTGGTTCTTGAATTCAATTCCTTGATCACATCTTATGATTTTGACCTTGTGATCACATTGATTCTCAATTTTCAGAATGAAGCTTTTCAAGATCTCAGGAGTCTCATCCTTAGTTCTAAGGAAAAAGACCAAGTGTATCTTGTGTAGTCATCTGTGATCACCTAACAATATGAGGTCTATCTTAGTCTCATTACACTAGTGGGGCCAAAGAGATCCATATGTAATAAGTGTAGGGGAGTAGTGATAGAGTTCATTACCTTTAGTTTGTAAGACACTTTGTGTTGCTTCCTTTTCAGACATGCAACACAATGATCATCAATTGTAAACTCTTTCTTTGGCATTCCATTTATGACCCTAGCCCTTCCAATAATATAACCACCTGATTCTCCTCCAAAATCAACTGGACCTCCATCAATTCTTTTAAAATTTTGAAGCAAAGAGCCATTGCCTTTCATATGCCTGGAACAGCCACTGTCAATGATCCATACATTTCCTTTGGTCTATAGCTGTTCCTGCACATAAAAAGATAGTTAATTACATTTGGAAACCCAAGCCTCATTGGTATTGGGATTGTCAAAGTGAGCTGAAGATAATGCAACAGTAATTGATCCTATATGCATGCTCTGAGGATCAATTGCTGTTGTTGATGAAGAACCTTCAATCACAAGGCCATCCTTCATCTTCCACACCATCTTTGGAAGACTAGACTTGGCCTTCAATACTTTGGAAGTTTTGATGACTTTGGAAGTTTTGGAAACAAAGCTTTTGCATCCACTATAGACACTTTGAAAGCATTCCTTTCTTCCGAGACCAAATTTCCTTCCAAAGGTAAGTTTTCACTTATCTTCTTCTTCAATTTGGAGCTTTTAAAAGGAAAAGATTTTCCTTCCGAAGCTATCTTCTTCTCAGAAGTTTTTTTCTTGATCATATGGATAGTACCTTTGGGATTGTAGATGGAATCCTTGGAAAAATGAGAAGTACTACCACACATGATGCATTCAGTTGGCATGCTTCTGAGAGTCTTCTAATGAGTAGGAGGCTAAGATTGATTACTTTCCACTTCCTTCTTCATCTTTTTAGATGATACAACAGGCTTCTTAGGGTGAGGCTTGGTCTTGGAACCAGATGATTCAGGTTGTGAAGCAGTGGTGCACATTTAATTAGCCTCCTTCTCTTGACCAGGATGATTTGGACATGAACTAGGACTCCTGGTACTAGAGTCCATGGTTTAGTCTTTAGTATTTACCACTTCAAATCCAGCAGATATGAAAACTTACTTTTGCTTGGTGTTGAAAGTGGCCTTGATCTTTTGGGCTTTCTTTGATTTTCTTTTGGCTGCCCTTATGAAGTTCTTCCTTGTAGAGTTGGTCATCCCTAGTTCCTTCTTCTCTTCAAGAGAATAGTAACCCTTCTTAGGATAACCCTTGTCACTCACTTCAGGTTCATCTGTTGAAGCTCTTAGAAGATTAACATTTTGTCTTTATGTTGTTTTTTTTGTCATAGTATAGGGACTTATTTGTAAATATATGTTCCTTTGTTTCTTGATAGTATAAATAGGATATTTTATGTATGTGCAGGGTAGACTTTAGAGAATAGAGAATCTAGACATCTAGAGAGATCTAAAAAATAGTTAGAGCTAGTTGAATGAACTGTAACCCTTACACATTGTATCTTGTGCATTTGCTATTAATGAAATCTATGAATTTTTGGCTGTGATTGCATGTTTTTGATTAGTTTGCGTTTGAATTGATCATTGCGTTACGATATCATCATAGATTCGATCCTTTTGAACCGATCAATTGGTATCAGAGCCTTCGGTACAGTGATCAGAGCTTATCGACTTTTTGAGCTCTTTGGATCACTTGAAATGCGTGATTGATTGCAATTTGATCAATTAATTGTTGTTTTCAGTTGTGTTTCATCAATAGAAACATGATTTGAATCACAATTTTGTGTTCAATTCATTCAAATCTAAGAAATTGATAGAATTAGTGTTCGAACTTTGTTCTTCATATTCGGACTGAAATTCAATCAGAATACTGATTTGTTGTTGTTGTTTGAGCAAATTAAGGATTAAGGATTGTTAATCGATCTAATTACTACCAAATTGGAAGTTTTTAAATCAATTAATTGAGTTTTGAAGATTTTCATAAGATCTGAGTTTGTTGAAGCTGATGAATTAGGCGCATTATGGTTGAAAACTGCTGAAATTTGTCTAAGTATCTAGGCGCATTTCCACTATTTGGGCATTTCGATACCGTGTAGACGTTTCAGATCAGGCGTTTGACCACTGTTTAGATGTTTTGAGACTGTTTGGACACTTGGTGACTTTGCAGAAACAAAGTAATTCTAGGCGCATTTCAACTATTTAGGCGCATTTGAATAGTTTAGACCCCAGGCGTTTAACAACTGTTTGGGCGCATTGCAACTGTTCAGCCGCATTTCAGTTGGGCATTTTTTAGAAGTCTACTAAGGCATTCCCTTGGGTGTTTCTACTTCAAAGTCAGGTGTTTGTGAACTGTGTAGGCGTGTAGACGCTTGTCAACTATTCAGGCGCATCAGCTTTCAGACTTATCAGTTTACACTTAGAAATTTTTTTCAGAAACCAAAAATCCAAAAATATTTTCATTTCATAGTTTTTAATTCAAAACTTAAAACAATAAAAACAAGTCTTTTTCTTAAATTCAAAAATACAAAATGGTTAACTCTGAAGATACTGAGAACAGGGTTCTAAAGCTAAAAAACAGAGTTGATTTCAAGAACTGGTCTTTAAGACTAAAGCATCATCTAAATTCTATTGACACTGACTTGTAAAAGTCAATAGAGAAAGTACCTCATATTCTAATTACATCTGATGGTCCTGATAGAGGATTTGTTTACACAAAAGACTCTCAAGAACCTTATCCTGAGGATGGTCTGCAAGGTGATGACTTAAGAAAAGTGAAGAATGATATCAAAGCTTATTCATTGATGTGTAAAGGATTACCATTGGAAGATGGCTATCAAACTGGGTACACTATGTACAAAGCTTTGAAAATTTAAGATGGCTATCAAACTGGGTACACTATCAAACTGGATTACCATATGTGAAGGAGGTAAAGAGATACAAGATCTCAAAAAGCAGAAACTAAAGAGGCAGTTGGAGTTATTTGAGCATATTTCTGGGGAAACAATAAATCAAATGATGAACAGATTTGTGCAACTAACTTCTGAGATATCAACGGTTGGTATAAAAAATGATCTAAAAGATCTAAATTTCAGACTTCTCAATGCTCTTCCATCTTCATGGAAACAAACAGTTACACAGTTAAAGCATACTGAAAAGTTTCCTATGGATCTAGATCATTTGATTCCCAAGATTGAATCAGTTGAGATTGATGAGACCTTTAGAAACAAGGATAGAGCTGGTTCAATATCTTAGTATAAGTATGTTGCATCTCCAGCTAATACAGTGGAGAATGCTTTTCTGGCCAAAGATGATAAATCTCCCGAAGAAGAGGGTTCGCCGGAGCTGGTTTCTTTACAGATTCTTCTTACACAAGTGCTCCTATTTATGCAACTCAACCTCAATCTCAGTCTCCTCCTAAAACTCAAACTCCTAAACCTCAAACTGAGACTCCATCTTCTAACTCTGCTAAAACTAGCAAAGTTAAAGATGTTATTAACATCCTCTTATAGGATGATGAGTCTAAATCTACTTTTACTGCTTTTATGGCAAGTTTTCAAGCTTATCAAGGTAGTCATTTAACACAATTAGATCTTGTTTTGCAGGATTTGTTTGAGACGGATCCAAACGATCTAGAAGAGATGGACTTGAACTGGCAGATGGTGATGATTGCTTATATAACCCAGAAACACTCATATGTTAATAGGAACTACAAGCCAAGTGCTAACAAAACCGTTGGTTTCAACAAATCAAAGTCAAGGTGTTTCAACTGTAACCGCTATGGTCATTTCTCGAGGGAATGTAAAGCTCCCAGAAACCAAGGAGGAAATGGTCAATCAGGTTCTAGCAGTCAATGATATCATCAGCAGTCTCAAAAGACATTTCAAAAGCCTTATCAGAGTCTTCCTATGCCAGAACTTAAGGATGATTCAAAAGCATCTGAAGAGCCAAAGAAAGCTCTAGTTGTTAGCATTAAAGATGGATATGACTAGAGTGCTTATGCTGAACAATTTACAGATGATCTAACCTCTAGTTTATCTCTTGTTGCAGAAATTCAAACTGAAGATTGGTTAGAAGATAGTGATCCTAAGGCTGAAGGTAACTCAGAAAATGAATAAGAAGAGTATGACTGGAGTGATAAATTGATCCTAAAGAGGATTCAGAAGAAGTTGCACTAATGGCACAGTCAATCAACCAAAGGTTGAAAATTCATTTTCTAACTTTGAGACTTGTTTCTCAAAATATCCTGAAATCCCAGTTGAAGTAAGAGAAAAAAATGTGCACTAAAGCTTGCTTTGAACAAGTAGAGTACTACAGAACTTATTCATATAAAATATGTGACAAGCTCAAACAAGAGGAAGTAATGCATAACAAACATAAAAACGATCACAAAATATCTGATGAAAAGATCCTCTCTCTACAAACATCATAGAATAAAACTTTGAAAGAACTGGAAATTATTACAAAACAACTTGAAGAAATGACAAAGAATTTAGTAGAAGAGAAAATAGCACATGCTACAACACAAGTTGATCTTGCAAAAGTTAAAACTTCAAAAACAATTGTATAACAACTGGTAAGTGAGAGAAAAGACAAACAAAAAGCAAGTCTAGGTTTTACACATGAACCAATGCCTGAATCCATCACAAACACGTTACGAGAAAACTTTAACACGCATGATCACTCACCTAAAAACAAAGCTAAGCTAAGAGCATTCCAAAAAAAGAAAATGAATTATGAGAGTGATGAAGAGAAAATGAATGTTGAGATATTTGAGGAACAAGATTCTGAAAAGATCAAAAATGGTCACCTAGTGAAAATTAAATCTTATGAACCATGACCAAAGACTAAGAAAATTTTGTTCCAAAAGAGTCTGTTGTCGAAGAAATAAGTGAAAGGAATAACAATCAAAACTCTAAAAATAAAGAGAAAGCAAAGCTAGATAAAATAACATCTGAAGATTCATTTTCTTATCGATTAAATAATCTAGAATTTATAAAATGGCAAAAAGAACAAAAGAATAAAGAAAATAAAAAAGAATCTTCACCTGATGATGCTCAATCTGAAAGCAAACAAAGATCATCGAGATCTAGAAACCAGAGACGAAGAAAGAAAAATACTAAAGTTAAATCAACACAGAATGCAATTCAAAACAGTCAAATCAAAAGAACAAATCAATCAAATCAGCTTAAACCTATGAAATTTGTATCTGCAGGTATTTTTGACTTGAACAAAATTCCAGAAATCAAATCTAATCCAAAGAACAAATCCAACTCTGATTTGAAAACAGGTTCAGATTCTAAGTCTTCCGCTGTCAATAAACGATTTGTATCTAAGGAGTCGAGGAAAGATGTCAATGTTAAAAAATCTAAACTCAAATTTCAAAAGAACAAATTCAGAAATAAAAAAAAACAGATTCTTATGCTACAAAACCAAAGCAGTATAATCAATGAAAATTCATTCCACGATCTGTGAGAATGAATGGTGGGAAGTTGGTAATCAAAAATTTTCAAAAAATTTCTTCTAATGGTTTGAATTATCTTAATGATGATCTTGAAAAATGTTATCATGCGTTAGGGAATAAACAAATCAAAGATAATCAAAAATTTGTCAAAAACGGAATTGGTAAATTTGTCAATAATAAGCCTGATTTGAAAAAGTTTCACTTTAAATAGTTTACCATTGTTGTTAAATTTGGCAAGCCCAAGACCATCTCGGCTTAGGTTGATAACTCCACTTAATTCTTTTTGAAATGCAGGTACGCCCGAGAAGACCTATTAACACATGGTACGTTGATAGTGGGTGTAGCCGACATATGACAGGCAACCATGCCTTGCTTCAAGAATTTAAGTTAAAGGATGGTACACATGTTGCTTTTGGAGGTGATGCAGGAGGAAAAATAATAGGTGAAGGAACTGTATCCAATGGGATTATCAACTTTGATAAAGTCAACTATTGCTCACAGTTGAACTTTAATCTTTTAAGCGTTTCCCAAATTTGTGACAAATCTTATTCTGTTTTATTTGATGATTCATTTTGTTACATTTTGAAGTCAGGTTTTCAGATTAGCAAATAATGGGAAGTTGTTAAAGTTGTTTGAGATCGAGATGTATTCAAGTTAGATATGTCTCAAGTTGATCCATCTACAGAAACAACATGCCTAGTTGCTCAAGCATCAAATGACGAAAGTCAGCTTTGGCATAGGCGTCTCGGGCATTTTAATTTCAAGAACATGAACAAGCTTGTATCAGGAAATCATGTAGTAGGTCTTCCAACAAAGAAGTTTGCCACAAGTGATCTTTGCTTAACATGTTTAAAAGGAAAGCAACACGGAGCATCTTATAAGCTCAAGCAGATAAACTCAAATTCCAAACCTCTCCAGATGTTGCATATGGACCTATTCGGACCAACAAATGTTCGTAGTATTGGAAAGAAATCTTATTGTTTAGTTATCATTGATGACTTTACAAGATTTTCTTAGGTTTCTTTTTGCATGCTAAATCTGAAATAGCTGAATTATTAAAAGAGTTCTTCATTAAAGTAGAAAACCAATTAGAACAAAAGGTCAAAATAATTAGGAGTGATAATGGAACAAAATTTAAAAATGCTAATATTGACATGTTTTGTGCAGAAAAAGGTATTGCTCGTCAGTTCAGTGCTCCTAGAACTCCACAACAAAATGGAGTTGCTAAAAGAAAAAACAAAACTTTGATTGAAGCAGCACGGTCTATGTTAGCAGATGCCAAAATTCCAATCACTTCCTGGGATGAAGCTATATGCACAGCGTGTTTTGTGCAAAATTGTTCATTGATTGTAAAAGATAAACAGAAAACTCCTTATGAGTTGATGTTTGGCAGGAAACATAATATAGATTTTCTTAAATCTTTTGGTTGTCCAGTTTTGATTTTAAATTCAAGTGATTAGCTAGGAAAATTTAATTCAAAATCTGATGAAGGATTTTTCATTGGATATTCGTCAGTTTCAAAAGCCTATAGATTTTATAACTCTAGGACAAATGTTATCCTTGAAACATTCAACGTTAAATTTCTTGAAAATTCTTTTCTATCAGTTGCAAATGGTCCAGCTTGGTTATTTGATTTAGATTCATTGACAAACTCTTTTCATTCTAACTTGTTTGAATTTACAAGTGAGAAGAAAAATCAAGTAGGAGATCTCGGTTCTTTCAACGATGATGCTGATTCTGATGATATGGATGACTCAAGCCCAGATTATCCATTTTTCTCATTTGTTAGAGATCCTATATTTCAGCCTCAACAAGTTCAAGAGCATCCCGTTTCAAAAAATTCAAATGTTTCAGAACCTATTCCTAATGATGTTCCCGAAATGGTACAGCCTGAGTCCGGAACGTCATCGATTTCTAATGATGTAGTTGTTACAGATAATCTTGATTACTTTAACAACTCACCGACTCAAGTTCCTAATTTCAATCCACATTCTTCGAACTTATTGCATCAGCTTTCTGACTTAAACCAATCTAATCTATATGTTCATATTCAAGTGAATGAGATTCCAACATCTCGTATTCACAAGAACCATCCAACGTCTCAGATTATCGGTCCATTGAATGAGAGAACAACGAGAAGTAAATCAGAACAAGCAAACCTTTGCTTATACTCATGTTTTCTAGCTCAAATTGTTCTAAAAATGCCACTAAGGCACTAAAGGACAATAGTTGGATTGAGCCAATGCAAGAAGAATTATTACAATTCCACAAACAGGAAGTGTAGAAGCTTGTGGATTTACCTGAAGGAGAAAATGTCATAGGCACAAAATGGTTGTTTAGAAATTAAACAGACGATCGGGGAATTATTGTTCGCAACAAAGCGAGACTCGTTGCATAAGGTTACACCCAAGAAGAAGGAATAGATTATGATGAAGTATCTGCTCTAGTTGTAAGACTAGAATCAATTCATGTCTTCCTGGCTTATGCATCATTCATGAAATTCAGGGTGTATCAAATGGAAGTGAAAGGTGTTTTCTTATATGGACCAATCACCGATGATGTGTATGTCAAGCAACCTAAAGGTTTCCAAGATTCAGAATATCCTCATCATGTGTACAAGCTTAGCAAAGCATCGTATGGTCTACATCAAGCTCCTAGAATCTGGTATAAAACGTTATCACAACATTTGATCAAACATGGATACACGCGAGGGAAAATTGATCCTACTTTGTTTATTAAGAAGGATGCTGATGATCTCTTATGTGTTCAAGTGTATGTTGATGATATCATATTTGGTTCTACAAGTCCAAAGTTATGCAATGAATTTGAAGAAATCATGAAGTCTCATTTTCAAATGTGTTCTATGGGAGAAATAAATTTTTTCCTTGGACTTCAAGTGAAGCAGTCTGCAGATGGAATTTTTATCAATCAAGAGAAATTCGTTGATAAACTCTTGAAGAAATTTAAACTGCAAGATTGTCAATCCATAAGAACTCTAGATGACTTAAATTCCAAGATTGAACCTGATCCGAAAGAAAAATCTGTAGACCAAACTTTATACAGATCCATGATTGGTTCTTTGATGTATCTTACTGCATCTAGACCTGATATAATGTATGTTGTTTGTGTCTGTGCCAGGTACCAATCTGAGCCAAAGGAATCTCATCTAATCGCTATTAAACGAATATTCAGGTATCTCAAAAGAAAACTGGCTTTAGGGCTATGGTATCCTTATGAAGGAAACTTCGAGTTACATGGATATACAGATAGTGATTATGGGGGATGTTGTCAAGATCGTAAATCTACTAAGGGTGGTTGTTAGTTTTTAGGTCCCAGATTAGTCTCATGGCAATATACGAGACAAACAAATGTCTCTGTTTCAACCGCAGAAGCTGAGTACATAGCTGCATCAGCATGATGTTCTCAAATCCTTTGGTTACAAAACCTACTACTAGATTATGGGTTCCATTTTATTAAAAGTCCTATTTACATTGATAACACTGCTACTATGTTTATTACAGCTAATCCTGTCCAACACTCAAAATCAAAACATATCGAGATTCGATATCATTTTCTCAGAGATAATTCTGAAAAAGGTTTAATAATTTTGATTCAAATCACAACTGAAAAACAGTTGGCTGACCTATTTACAAAAGCCTTTTTACCAGGTCGATTTGAATATTTGGTCGAGTCAATTGGACTTATTAATCATGTTTAAAAACTGGTTTTGAGTTTAATTCAGGTGTTTGATTCATTAAAAATGATAAGAACCATCCCTTAGCTTAATCTTAAATATAGAGAAACTGTCAAAGTTAACTGCCTGATTGTATATATTGTGTGTGCATGCTTAATAGAAAATAAAAAAGCAAATACAAAAATAGAAAATTGCAAAATCAAAATAAAAAAATATAAAAAAAACACAAAAATAGAGTTTTTCTTGTTAGTTAATTATTTAGGACTGAATCTGTCTTTGCAATTTATGAGAAATGATAGATACATTAGTTTTGATCAGTTGCATACTTCACTCGCTACTACAGTCTGACGTGATCAGATTTGATGTGCAGGTAAGCTCATGCAATTATACTGAAAAAGTAAATTCTTGTGATCAAACTAAATCAATCATGCATTCATGTTTCTCCATTTTAGTACCAATGAGTAGTGTTGACTTCTCAAATTGATTGCTTGTTAAGTCATAATCTCACACCTGGTGGCGATATGAATAACCATTGAGCTCTAATTATTTATAGCATCTAATCAATTCTCTGTTATGAGTCATCATAGACCTGAAGTGATGAGATATCCTTTGTTGTAAGTAATTACAGACCTGGATATTCTCACTTGATGCAAAAAGATGCCAATGTGCACAATCTCAACATAAGATCTGGTTATAAGTATATGCCAGGTTAACAAGTTGAGAAAGGTGATTTCTTGCAGATCTTTATAAGAGTTGACCTCTCTAAGTCTAAGTGTGACTTACATAATATCATATCTAATCATACCTTAATCAATCCAAGAATTAAAAAAGTAAGTGTGCTGAGTATCTTGCCAAGAGCACTCATTTTCTGTCCTTAGATCTCGTGTCTCTTTTGTTGCAGAAATGCTGACCTGGAACACACTTGATCAAGATTTAATCACTGTCTACGACTATCCATTAATTTTTTTTCTTTTAATGAGCTGATCTAAAGTGATATGATCTCACTATAGGCATGTGATTCAATTGTATATAGTAGAATTTTTATTCTGCTTTAGTTTTGATTTTTGCATGATTTTCTGTGTGCAGGCATGTTAATAATGATTAGTTGCTCTTCTTGCAATGAAAAAAAACTTCTAAGTTTGTAAAACTTAAAAGTTTAGGGGGAGTAAAAATGAAAAAGAGAAAATAATTGATTTTCAAAATGTGAAAAATAAATAAGAAATAAAGTGTTTTGGATGAAAGGATGAAGCTGCAATTTCAAACATATGTGTGTTTGATATGATGTAAAAATAAAACTGAAAAAGAATTCAAATTCGGTGGAAAAGCTTCTTGCAAACAAAATGAGATTATTTGTTTTTGTAAAAATTAAATAGAGACTAAAATGACGGGAAATTAATTTTTGAAAATTTAAATAAAAATAATGGTCAAAAACAAAAAATAAAAGTTTGAATGTCAAAAATGTTAAAATTGAGGGAAATTAATGAAAATTTTGAGTGATAGTCAAACAATTTTGACTAAGTGTTAAAAATTGAGTGTGAAGAGTGCTAATGCGTTTAAATAGTGTTCAGATAGATGATGTAAAAATTACAAGTGTCAAGACTTATGGAAGTATCCTTATGCGCCTGAACAGTACTATTAAGTCCAGTTCAGGAGTATGGTGATTTTTCAGAAATTTACACAAGTGTTGGGCGTTTCATTCAAGCTCATACGCCTAAACAGTTGTCATGTGTCTGAAAAATTGGTTAAGTGTTGGGCGTATTATCTATGCTCATGCGCCTAAACAGTTCCAGACTTCCAAGGGTTAGACGTTTGAAGTGAAAAAGTACCAAGTGTTGGGCGTTTCATCTTGTCTTATTTGCCTGTACAGTGCCCATGCGTCTATACCTCATGCGCACAAACAGTGCTCATGCGCCTAAAAAACATTTGTGATTCTTTCATTCATTCACTTATTCACAAACTCAAACACTCTGATTCACTCACTCGAACACCTAATACACTCATTAATTAAACATTTGATTGTTACCTGTTAATCTTTTTGATATATAGGTACTACAGAATTTGATTGCCGAAGAGTCTTCACTCGAATTTATCAAAGTTGTTGCTGATTCACCTATTCATGTGCTAGATGAAGGTGGAAGATCAACAAAAATGCTAAAATCCTTTCTGAGATCTTGAATGCTTAGCAGATCATAGAATCTTTGAAAGAAGTTCAAATCTGCATTCAAGAAGGCTTTGAGAGAGTTAGAACTCTACAAATAGAAGCCCATGTTTAAGATCAAAGATGAGACAAAAGAGTTAAATGTGGACTAAAGACAATGTAAATCTTAGGGGGAGTATTGTTGAAGCTCTTAGAAGATTAACATTTTGTCTTTATGTTGTTTTTTTGTCATAGTATAGGGACTTATTTGTAAATATATGTTCCTTTGCTTCTTGATAGTATAAATAGGATATTTTATGTATGTGCAGGGTACACTTTAGAGAATAGAGAATCTAGACATCTAGAGAGATCTAAGAAACAGTTAGAGTTAGTTGAACAAACTGTAACCCTTACACATTGTATTCTGTGCATTTACTATCAATAGAATCTATGAATTTTTTGATGTGATTACATGTGTTTGATTACTTTGTCTTTGAATTGATCATTGCGTTACGATATCATCACAGATTTGATCCTTTTGAACCATCATCATCCTTCACTATCTCCTTTACATCTTCATCTTTCTCTTGGATAGGATCAATAGGAGGCAACTTACCTTGACAAGTTCCATATCTTGGAGATCTTACAAATAATACTTTGTGTGGAGGAGCTATCTCACTTGACCCTAGTCCCTACCTGTTCTGATAACAAATCTTTGCATACAAGGATGAGGATATGATGTTCTTGATGGTTTCCTCTTCAAGAACACATTTTTCTGTGGCTTTGCTGATCACAAGCTCAGTCTGGCATTTAGTTAACTTAGTTATGAGATCTTTGATTTGAGTCCTGTAGTTTGTATGTTCATGCTTAAAAGTAGAAATGGTTTTCTCTAAATCTTCAATTTTAAGTTTATAATCATTTTCTGCCCTTTTAAAATCAGCTTTTAAAATGTTATAGGACACAAGATCAGATCTCACGTCCAAGTTGTAGGACCTATACATATTAACTTTAGCAATGCATTCAGGAGTACAAAGATGTTCTAATACCTTGGCTTCTTCATGATCAACCATCAGTGCTTGGTTTGGAGAAGCATCTTCTACCTAAAAGTCTAGTCAAAGCCTCCTTCTTAAGAACAACATCAGTATGTTGTTTTGGTTGGCTTGGCTTCTTAGTTCTAGGAGCTGTATAAGTGTAGTTTGGTCTGGATTGTGCTTGGCCACCATTTTTCCTTGGTGCCTTACACTCTCTAGCAAAGTGTCCCATTTTACTACAGTTGTAACACTTCACCTTGCTTTTATCCAAGCCAAACTTTCCACTTGTCGCATTGCTTGGGAACTTCCTTCTTGTTCTCTTGTAGAACTTCTTGGCTTTATGAGTGAGAAGAGCCATCTATTGGACTATCTCCATGTACTCCAGGTCATCTAGATCAATGAAATCCAAGCCTTCAAGAGTTAAGAGAAAGTTTTCACAGCTTTCATCAGTAGACATAAAGGCTTGAGTAGAGCTTCTCTCTTGGAATGGGCTTTCTTGGATGTAGCACTCCCTTGGTGTCTCAGGAAGGTGATGAAAGGACACTTTTGTGAGTTCTCAGGGTAGTAGATAAGATGATACTATGGTTATCTACTATCCCTTTCAACCATATGAAGGGGTGAACTCTGCTAATTGTTGGAAGAGCAGCTTGATGGATTTTGCATGTTTATCTCCATCTGGTAGCCATTAAGGATACCATACAGCTCTGTGAGAGTAAGGGTAGAGAGGTTTTCACTTCTCTTAATTGCCACAAAGTAGTTAGTTCATTGTCTGGGAAGAGAGAACATGAACTTCCTCACAATGTCCCTATTCTCAAGTTTTACTCTAACATCCAATAGAGTATCCACATTCTCAACATGCCTGAATTATTGTTGAGTCATGGTTTCATCTGTCTTGTAGGTTAAGTGCTCAAACTGCTACATCATAAGGTCTTTCTTATTTTCCTTGGCTTCCTTAGACCCCTCATACATAAGCTTAAGTGCATCATGAGCTGCTAAGCAGTTTTACAGTTCTTGAAGCCTCTGTAGATAGAGTTTGGAAGAGTAGTTTGGAGAGCGGTCATTGCTTTCTGATCTACATCAATTTTCTTCCGGTCTTCCTCAGAGTAGTCAGCCATTTCATTTGGAATCATCCCACCTCGAGAAGTGGCTGAAGAGGTGCTTAGGATATGAGGTCCCTTAACAGTAGATCTCTGTGAAAATTCAATAATGATGGATTAAATATTGCAATCGTATTGTTGTCGTTTATCAGATCTGTGATGCGGAATCACACAAACCCATTGATGATTTCAAGTGAAGATCTATACAAGATTGTAAGGCCCTGATCCCGAAGACCCTACAGTTGATCATTCATAGCATCATTCATTATAAAAAAAAATATATTTAAATAAATTAACATGAGAAAGTATTGCAGCGGAATAGTTATTAAAAACCAATTCATGCATTAATAAATACTTTTTCCAAGTAATACATCGTTGATTAAAGTTATAAAAGAATACTTAGTTGTATTACAAAACAACAATATTATTTTTTGGATGAGATGGATGGCAGTCTTTGCTAGCCAAGTAGCTTCAACACCCCCCCATGCCATCCTCAACAACATCATTACCTGCCAACTGAAAATGCATATAAAAAGTCAGTGTTGCTGAGTGAGTTCTAGTTTTATAAATAAAATACTTTGCTTTCGTTAAAACTTATCCTTTACTTTTAATCGTGATCACCTATCATACATACAAGATAATATTTGTCTATCATAATCGTTTGTTTTCGTACTTTTCATTATTATCTTCCACTTTCTTCTGGACCAATGTCATATGCCATACCCCAAACATTGTGCACGAAGCGGGTACTGGGCCAAAGTCTATAAATAGACCCCTAACATTGTGCACGAAGCTTGACACCAATACCGGGGCCAGCGACGAGGGTCCCGTTTCGTACATATTAGTCAATCATAACCCCTGTGTGCATCCTTATGGGTTAGCTAAACCGCACATAGTTGAGCTAACAACCCCTCAATGAGTTGTGAACCTCCTTTCACTTTCTTGCAAGACTTTTCATTCGTTCATTACGTTCTACTTTCATTGTCATATTCTTTAACTTTTAATACAATAATACTTTACGTACAAGAGTATTAACACACCACGTAAGTCACATAATAACACGTAATATAGAACATCAACCACAGCCCACAATCATACATAACATTAACAGGCATAAACCACCAAAACATTCCAGAACGTAACACTACATTCTACTTCCTAAGATTCCTGAAAATCCTAAGTGCCCAGAGAAATGCGGATGAACATAAGCCAATGTGGCTGAATGTTCAGCGAATGCAGACATACAAATGCAGATGAATATCACAGAAAAATATTCTAAGTGTCTAAAGATACGTGGGTGAACCAAATGCGGATGAACAAGTCCAAAAGCAGATGAACAATACTAAATGCGGATGAACAAAATACTTGGCTATTGAACATAAAACCAATGCAGTTGAAGTTAAATAATGCGGATGAAGACCAGCAAATGCCGATGAACAAAAGACTTATGTGAGGGAACATTCAACCAATGTGGTTGAACGCTCAGTAAATGCGGATGTTCAAACCAACCTGCAATGAAACTCATGCTATTTCCAATTCTCAATCATTATTCTAATATGTCCTTTGTATCGATCTATCATGCTAAACACTTAGAACATAGATTACCACTACACAGCAATGAAGAAGGCATTTAAAACACATAACACACATAAATTCAATCGCAAACATTGAAAATTCAAATTTTAGTTTGTAAAACCTCAGTAAATATGCACATCAGCCCCAAACGAGTATAAAACAAGTAAAAAAGGGGATCTAGAATTCACCTCTAGCAGCTTTTGAGTAAGACTTCTTCAGACCGAGAGCAATTGGGAGTTCTACCACCTAATCACGCAAGCAACCAAACATAAAAGAACACATAAAAATCGGTTCAGCAGCTCGAATCCAAATAAAACCGAATAGAAAATGCAAGAAAACCTCACCTATAAGCAGCTCTTCCTCCTTCTCCCTCTAGAAACCGATTGTAGCTTCTTCCTTCTTCTTGCAGCCAAAAGCAAAGTCTGTAAAAGAAGAAGTGTGGGCTGCCATGCTTCTTTAAATCCGATAATGGGCAAGTTTGTCACTTGCACAACTTTAAGCCCTTGACTTGGGATATTTCACCTTTCTTTCTTTTTCTTTTCCTTTTAAGTTTTCGGGTGTTACAAGTCCACCCCCCTTATATAGGTTTCGTCCCTAAAACCTGTCACTCCTCGAACAGCTGTGGGTAATGCTTCCTCATCTCCTCCTCAGTTTCCCACATAGACTCTGATCCCTTCCTGTGCTTCCACTGTACTCGCACCAGTGGAAACACTTTATTCCGTAGCCTCTTTTCTTTTCTATCATTGATGGCTACTGGCTGCTTCATGTAATTGAGTTGTTCATCCACCCTAATGTCCTCCAGTGGCCCAATCATATCTTCATCGGCGAAGCACTTTCTTAGATGAGATACATGGATCATCGGATCCACTTAACTCATCGAAAGCTCCAACCTGTAGGTCACCTCTCCTACTCGAGCAATGATTCAGAAAGGCCCTATATACCTTGGGCTTAGCTTACCCCACTTTCTAAACTAGATGATCCCCTTCCAAGGTGAAACCTTCAACATAACTTTATCACCCACCTTGAATTCAATTGGTCTACGCCTCTTATCTGCTTCATAAAGGCCTTGATCTTCTCTAACTTTTCAGTCATAGCCTCGATCACCTCAATGCTCCCTAACTCCTTCTGCCCAATGTCACCCCAACATACGGGCATTCTACACTTCCTACCGTATAGCATCTGATATGGAGGCATACCAATTCTGGCATGATAACTGTTGTTGTATGAGAATTTGGCTAATGGTAAGTGTTCGTCCTAACTTCCTCCAAAATCAATGATGCATGCTCGGAGCATATCCTTAAGCGTCTGAATGGTTATTTCTGACTGACCATCTGTCTGAGGATGGTAAACTGTACTGATGTGCAACCTCGTCCCCATCGCATCATGGAATCTTTTCCAAAAGTTAGATGTAAACCGAGTGTCACGGTCAGACACTATAGACACCGGTACACCATGACGAGTCATAATCTCTTTGATGAACAGATCCGTCAACTTCTCAAATGAATACATCTCTCAGATCGGTAGAAAGTGAGCACTCTTCATCAAACGGTCAACTATCACCCATATGGCATCGTACCCCCTTGCCGTACGTGGTAACTTCGTAATGAAGTCCATGGTGATGTGCTCCCATTTCCACTCAGGTATATCCAAGGGTTGGATCCTCTCGTATGGCTTCTGATGCTCCGCCTTCACTTGCAAGCAAGTAAGGCACTTGCTCACATACAACGCTACACCGCGCTTCATACCCGACCACCAGTAGTCTTTCTTTATATCATTATACATCTTCGTAGCACCGGGATGAATTGAGTATCGAGTCTTATGAGCTTCATCCATGATTTGCCCCTGTAGGTCTCCATAACGAGGGATCCACATTCGTCCGAAGCGGGTTCTAACTCCGAGAGTGTTCACGCCAACTCCGTAACTAGACCATTCATCCTTTCGGAGTTAAGGCGATCTTCTTTCAACGCCTCATCTTGAAACTCCTTGACCTGTTTCATCACATCAGAGGTCATCACCAACTGGTAAGCTTTCACTCGGATCAGATCAGGTCTTTGCAAGATCATCTGAAGATTATGAGGCCGATGCAACCAACAAGCCAGAACAACCAAGTCTTCCATGCATGCACTAAGGAACAAAGATGAACTAGATTTGGAAGTCTCACACTCTCAAATTTGTCTAAGTGTAAGATCTTCCAAAGCTAACAGTTTAGAAGGAGTTACTTCAAAAGTTTCACACTCAAACAGAAAAATATTCAAAGTGTGAAATCTTCCGAAGCCAAAGACTAGCATCTTCCGAAACCAAAGATGAAATCTTCCGATGCTTCAGAGACAAAGTTTTCCGAAGCTGTGAAGGCTGATTTCTTTAGAGGACAGAGAAAATATGCTTTCTCTGAATCAACGTTTGATAAAGCTGACACACTCTCCGCTGCCTGCTCTGGTGGTTCACCTACTTTACACAAGTTGGTGAAACTTTCATGCTTTATCAAAAACTAGGAATGGTCTTTGTCTGTAACTTACCTTATTTGTTTCTGTAGACTTTTTGTATTAGTAAAAGTCAATGAGCTATGGCATGTCATAGTCACTAGTCAAAAGGCAATCTGCCTTTTGACTGTAGATTGATCTTGTTGTCTAGATTAGTCAAATCCCAACTGTCTTTACATGTATGTGACGGTTGTAGGTTGTAGTATAAAAGTGTCTCAGGTCCTTATAATTTATTTATGCTTTGTAACACTTGTAAAAGAACTTGAGATCAATATACAACAACCTTGAAAACCAATCTTGTGTTGTTCTTAGTTCTGTCTCTTTATTTTACTTGTGTTCTTAGTAGCATCTGTTTTAAGTTACCAGTTCCCTATTTGAATTGTTAAGTGATCTAAGATCTCTTCTCAGTGTGAAACTAAGTGTTAAGTACCCTTACCTAGTCCTGCAATTGGTATCAGAGCATTCCAGGTTCTTGATTGTAAGATCTCACCATCTTTAATCCTCTTAGCTTCACACATCACTTAACTCTTTAAATGGCAGCTATCTCTAAGGATGATATGGAAACTGGAACCATGACAAAGTCCCCACTGATTACTCTTGAGGATTTTGACACTTGGTGCCAAAGAATGGAAGGCTTCATCAAGTCTCAGGATTCCAGGATGTGGGAGTCTGCTGTCGATGGACCTCAAGTACCATGCACTTCTTCAACTGCTAGTAAGTTCCAAAGAACAGGGATATTGTTAGTAAGTTCATGTCCTCTCTTCCTAGACAATGGACACACTACTATGTGGTCATTAAGAGGACTAAAAACCTCAGACCCTTACTCTCACTGAGTTATATGGGATACTCACTGAGTTATCTGGTAACTCCAGTACTCACCAGAGTTTAGCCATTCATGTGGGTGAAAGGGATAGTAGAGAACCACAACATCATCTTATCTGCTACCCTGAAACTACACAAAAGGGTCCTTTCATCACCTTCCCAGAGGCACCCAGAGAGAGCTGCATCCAAGGAAGTCCCTTCCAAGAGACAAGTTCCTCTCAAGCCTTTGTCCCTACTAATGAAAGTTCAGGAAACTTTCTCTTCACTCTTGAAGACCTGGACTGCATCCATCTAGATGATCTGGAATATATGGAGATAGTCCAGCAGATGTCTCTTCTCACTCATAGAGCCCAGAATTTTTACAAGAGGACTAGGAGAAGGTTTCCTAGCAATGCAGCCAGTGGTAAGTTTGGGCTGGACAAAAGCAAAGTAAAGTGTTACAACTATAACCAGATGGGACAGTTTGCCAGAGAATGCAAGGAACCTAAGTCAAATGGTGGCCAAGCATCATCCAGGCCAAACTACACTAAAGGAGGGCACCAGAATGAGAAGCCAAGACAGCAAGCTGCAGTTGCTATTGAAGAAGGAGGCTTTGACTGGAGCTTCCAAGCTGAAGATGCTTATCCAAATCAAGCACTCATGGCTGACCATGATGAATCCAAGGTATTAGAACATCTTTGCTCTCCTGAAAGTATTGCTAAAGTAAACAGATACATGTCCTACAAATTAGAAATGAGATCTGATATTGTGTCTTTAAACATTTTAAAAGCTGATTTTAAGAGAGCTGAAAATGATTATAAGCTTAAAATAGAAGATCTAGTGAAAACAATTTCAACTCTTAAACATGAGCAAACAAACTACAAGACTCAAATAAAAGATCTTGTTACTAAGTTGACTGAATGCCAGGTTGAGCTTGTGATCAGCAAAGCCAGGGCTGAAAAATGTGTTTTTGAAGAAGAGACCTTCAAGAACATCATATCCTCATCTCTGCATGCAAAAGTCTGTTATCAAAATAAGCAGGGACTGGGATCTACTGAGATAGCTCCTCTACACACTCTATTATCTGTAAGATCTCCAAGGTGTGGAACTGGTAAAGATGAGCTTCCCCTTATAGACCCTAGTGTTGAAGAGGATAAAGAGGAGATGGTAAGGGATGACTCTGAAATGAGTGCAGAGTGTCAATCCAAAAAGGGTCACCATACTCCTGAGGAGAGTAAGAAGGCTGGTATGACAAAGACAAAGAAGAAGAACTTGATCAGAAGAGCAAAGAGAAGATCAAAGAAGGCTTAAGAGATCAAGGCCACTTTTGACTACAAGCAGAAACAAGTGTCTATCTCTATAGGGTTTGAAGTGGTAAAGGCTGAGGAATCAACTACAAACTCTAGTACTAGGAGTTTTAGTACTGTTCCAACTCATTCTAGCAAAGAAAAGGCTGAATTGCTGTGTACCACTGCTACACAGTCTGAACCATCCTCCTCCAAGAGCAATTCTATCCCTAAGAAAATTGCTGCATCATCTGTGAAGAAGAAGCTGGAGAAAGAAAGTGTTCAAGTTCAGTCTTGCTCTCAGAAAAAGACTCCCCGAAGGAAGCAAATAGACTGCATCATGTGTGGTAGTACTTCTCATCTGGCTAAGGATTGCTTCTATAATCCTAAAAGTACTATCCACATGGTCAAAGAAATGGATTCTAGGAAGAAGAATGAAGAGAAAGCTTCGGAAGGAAAATCTGTTTTCTTCGGAAGCTCCAAAATGAAGAAGAAGGCAAGTGAAAAATTGCTTTTGGAAGAAAAATTGGTCTCGAAAGAAAAGAATGCTTCCGAAGTACTGAAGCTTGTTGTAGTGAAAGCAATATCTTTCGAAGGTCCAGTATCCAAATCTTCCAAAGCTGTAAAAGCTTCTGAAGCTTTGAAGGTCAAGCCAAATTCTCCAAAGGTGGTGTGGAAAATGAAAGAAGATCGTGTGACTGAAGATTCTTCATCAACAACATTAAATGATCCTCAGAGCCTGAACATAGGATCACTTACTGTTTCATTTCCTTCAACTCATTTTAACAAACCCACGACCAATGAGGATTGGGTTTCCAAATGTAACTAAATCATCTCCTTTTGGGTAGGGACAACAAAGGCAAACAGAAATGTATGGATCATTAATAGTGGCTGCTCTAGGCATATGACAAGCAATGAGTCCTTACTTCAAAACTTTGAAAAGTTTGATGGAGCCAGTTGCTTTTGGAGGAGATGCAAGAGGTTACATCACTGGCAGGGGCATGGTCTCAAATGGTAAGTTCAACATTGAGAAGGTAAACTTTGTCAAGGAGCTTGGATACAATCTTTTGAGTGTGTCCTAATTTTGTGACCAAAAACATCACATGCTCTTTACTGAGCATAAGTGCATTGTTCTCAAGCCTGGGGTTGATATTCCTCAAAAGCATATTCTGCTTAGAGCCCCTAGAAGAGAAACATGTACAAGATGGATCTACAGGAAACATCTCCCTCTGGAGAAGTTTCTTGCTTTCTGTCTAAAGCAAATAGTAATATGTCTTTCCTTTGGCATAAAAGAATGTGCCATGTAAACTTTAAAAACATGAATAAATTGATTAAGAATGATTTGGTAACTAGAATGCCAAAGAAAGAGTTTACTAGTGATGACCACTGTGTTGCATGCCTGAAAGGGAAGCAACACAAAGTGTCTGACAAGCCAAAGGAAATGAACTCTATCACTACGCCCCTACACTTGTTACATATGGATCTGTTTGGCCCCACTAGTGTAATGAGTCTAAGAAGGACCTCTTACTGTTTAGTGATCACAGATGAATTCACAAGATTCACTTAGGTGTTTTTCCTTAGAATTAAGGATGAAACCCCTAAAATCTAAAGAACTTTATTCTGAAAATTGAGAATCAATCTGATCACAAGGTCAAGACCATAAGATGTGATCAAGGAACTGAATTTAAAAACCAAATCCTTGATACATTTTGTGATGAAAATGGTATTTCAAGATAATATAGTGCTCCCAGGACTCCTCAGCAAAATGGTGTTGCTGAGAGGAGAAACAGGACACTTATTGAAGCTGCTAGAACCATGTTGTCTGACTCTAGACTGCCTATCACCTTCTGGGAAGAGGCTATCAACACAGCCTGCTATGTGTAGAATAGAGTTTTAGTGGTTAAGACACATGGTAAGACTCCTTATGAATTGTGGCACAAAAGGAGACCATTCATTGGTTTTCTCAGAACATTTGGATGTCCTTGCATCATCTTGAATACCAGAGATCAAATAGCCAAGTTTGCTAAGAAATCAGATGATGGATACTCTATTGGATACTCTTCTCAAGCTATGGCTTATAGAGTATACAATCTCAGAACTAGAATCATTGAGGAGTCAGCCAATGTGACTTTCAATGAACACACACCCTATGTGAAAGGTTCTGGTCCGGATTGGCTGTTTGAACTTGAATTAGTTACCAACTATTTTAACAAGTCTTATGAGAATGTTTCAGGATCTACAGATAACAGATCAACAGAAAATATTGTTCCAAGATTTAAGCTAAGAAGACCAACCAAGAAGACTACTTCAACTCCAGTGGTGACTAACCCTATAATTGAGGCTCCTATTAGCACAAACATGACAAATACTGCTGATTCAACTGAATTGCCTTCAAATTCTAGCTCAGTGGCTCAGAATTCAGGAGAAGGAACTTCTAATGCAGGAGGAACTGGAGGTCGTGACAGTGATCAAGAATTTCTTGATGCGGATAACCACTCCATTGAAGACAACATGAATGATGTCACACACTCATTGGATCAAGTTTCTCTTAATAAGTGTGCTGATGTGGTGGGAGACACCTTATTGCCTAAACATAATTTCTCTAATTTAGATCTGTCCAACCAACTTGCTGTGATCCCTCAACTTCAGATCCACAAGTCACATCCCAACACAAACATCATTGGAAATTTTGAATCAGGGGTAAGAACAAGAGGACAAACTCATGATAGCCATGTTTGTCTACATTCTTTTTTCTTATCCCAGATAGAGCCAGAGAAAGTTGATGAGGCTTTGAGGATGGAAGCTGGATTGAAGCTATGTGAGATGAGCTGCTTCAAATCAGAAGACAGAAGGTATGGAACTTATGCCCTCTTCCTTAAGGGAAAAGTGTCATAGGAACCAAATGGGTATTCAGGAACAAGAAGGATGATAGAGGGATTATCATCAAGAACAAGGCTAGACTAGTTGTCTAAGGATACACTCAAGAAGAAGGGATTGATTAAACTGATGTCTTTGCTCCAGTTGCTAGACTTGAAGCTGGCTTATGCTACATCCAAGGATTTCAAGGTCTACCAGCTTGATGTGAAATGTGCTTTTCTCTATGGGGTGATTGATGAAGAAGTTTAAATCAAACAACCACCTGGCTTTGTAGACCCAGATCATCCTGATTATGTCTGCAAGCTTGATAAAGCTCTATATGGACTGCATCAAGCTCCAAGAAAGTGGTATGAGACACTATCAACATACCTTTGTCAACATGGATACAAAAGAGGTACTATTGATGGGACTCTCTTCATCAAAGAAATATGGAATGACACACTGCTAGTTCAAATATATGTAGATGACATCATCTTTGGTTCAACTAATCCAAAGCTCTGTAAAGACTTTGAGATGCTGATGAAGAATAGACTTGAAATGAGTGCCATGGGGGAACTCAGTTTCTTTCTAGGAATTCAAGTGAAGCAGGTTGAAGATGGCATCTTCATTAGTCAGTCAAAGTATGTACAGGACATACTTACAAGATTCAAGATGACTGACTGTAAGGTTGTAAAGACACCCATAGCCAGAAACCACTCCCTTGGTCCTGATCTTGAGGTGGAGTGTGTTGATGAACATCTCTACAGGGTTATGATTGGGTCACTCATGTACATTACTGCTAGCAGGCCTGATATTATGTTTGCCACATGTATATGTGCAAGATATCAAGCCAACCCCAAGATGTCACACCTAATCACTGTCAAAAGGATTCTCAGATACCTCAAAGGTTCTCCAAATCTAGGCCTTTGGTATCCAAAGAATTCAGACTTTAATCTATATGCTTATACAGATAGTGATTATGGTAGTTGTAACATGACTGCAAAGTCTACATCTGGGGGATGTTAATTCCTTGGTGGAAGGATAGTCTCTTGGAAATGCAGGAAGCAATCCTGTGTGTCTGCATCAACTGCTGAAGCTGAATACATTGCTGCTGCAAGCTGCTGTGCTCAAGTGCTTTGGATTCAAAATCAGATGCTAGACTATGGGTTCAACTTCAAGGAGACTCCCATCCATATAGACAACAACAGTGCCATCTCTATTACAGAGAATCATGTGCAACACTCAAGGACCAAACACATCAATATTAGGTATCATCTTATTAGGGATAATTTTGAAAAGGGATTGACCAAACTAACCAAAGTTAACACAAATGAACAATATGCTGATCTGTTCACAAAGGAATTTGATGAACAGAGATTTAAATATCTTTTATCAGTTATTGGGATGATTAACTTTGAATAGATTTTCTTTAATAACTTAATCAACTTTATTTCTTAAAATTATGTGTCCTAAGTTGTCTATTAGATCACCTCATAAGCCCAGTTCTCTTTGGAAGAAAACTAACTTCTAACTGATATTCCTTAGATTTGTGAAAATTTATCTTCAAAAGAACTCAAATTTCCTTTGGAATAAATTTATGTCTTGAAATCATTTAACAGCTTATCTAAGATTTACCTTCGGAAGAAATTCTTGGAGTATCTTCCGAAGCTTAAATTTGTATATAGGCACTTAAATGCATTCAAAGAACAAATTTATTCCGAAAGAAACTAAGTCTCAAAAGACTTATTCACTTCTTCCGAAGCCAAATTTTCAAAATTCTTTGAAATATCTTTCGAAGCAAAAACTGCCTTTGGAAGCTTTGCTACAAAGCTTCCAAAGCCAAAATTGTCTTTGGAAGTTTTATAACTTCCAAGAAAACTAACTTTTTGGGTGTACTTTTTCAGAAGTAGGACCCACTTGTGGATTTCAAAGTTTATCTTTTTGTCATAACTTTATCTCAAATCCACAGCATATATCTTCCAAACGGTTCTATTTCGTCTCTCTACTCTCACCGATCCTTACCTTAAATTTACCCTCAAATTTCATCTTCTTCTTTCTTTCATCACTGTAAAGTTTCCTCAAATAGCCAACATTGATCGTCACAACAACCCTGATTTTTCCATGCACCTACACAGGCAACATAATCAGGTGGCCATGTTATAGTCTGAGAAGGATCCAAGCTTCTCAGATGTGTGTAGGTACCTTTCTTCATCACACTACTTCACCTCCCTTACAATTGATCCTCCTCTATATGAGGATCAGTTGCTTGAGTTCTGGAGGACCTGTCAAGAGGTCACCCTGGACGGGGAGAAGGTACTGTTTGCTACAGTGCAGGGAAGGACAATTTTCATCACTCCGGCCATCATAAACACCCATTTGCAGTTGGATGATGAAGCAGGTGAGTTGTCCTTTCCCAAATCTTCTGTCAACCACTCCTTTCAGCAGATGGGCTATGAAGGTGACTTCTCAGTCAAAACCTTCAGGAAGGGGAAGGTCTCATCTCAATGGAAATACCTCTTCCATGTCGTCATTCACAGCCTTTCTAACAAGCATGGAGGATGGGATCAAGTTCCAGAAGACCTCTCCTTTATAGTCCATAGGATGGTACAAGGGGTCAAGTTTAGGGTCTCTCAGTTTGTATATACTACTTTACTTGCAAACTTGGACTCCTTAGAGTACTACATGTTCCCTAGGTATGTTCAACACATTCTCAACTGTGAGTTGGGACCACAGTTGAGGGGAACAGGTAATATTCTTAAAATAGGACAAATGAGGCCCGGCATCTTCAAAATCTTGAAAAAGCCAACTGTTGGCTTCTCTGGGGTAGAAATATCCCTTGTCCCAAAAATGTTTGAGCTCATTGCTCAGGGTGAAAACCTAGCAGCACCAGCTAGTGTTGAACCAACACCCTCCACCTCTCAACCACCTTAAACACAGCCTACCATCACTCTGAGTCTTAACACTCTAGTGATCAACCTTCTAGGGAAAGCTACCATCCCCAACCTCTAGACTCAAACCGCCCCATTCCCAGCCTTGACTTCTTTTATGATGAAGATTTGGGCTTCAGTGAGTACCATGAGTCTCTCCTCTCTTCCCACACTTAAGGAGAGATAAGTACTCCTGCTTCCCCAATCTCTAGACCACATCAGCAACCCCCTACTGAGGTGGATAGTCCTGAACTTATTCAGGAAATCCATATGGCAGAGGCTATCACTTTTGCAAGTGATAACATTACTAGGATCCTTACCATGGCAACCCAGCCTCTTGACACTTTGCTGGAAGTTGTTATTAGGCAGGGGAAATCCAGCAGCCAAGAAACCTATGCTGATGGTGAGGAAGAAGACTTAGGTCCAATTCTCTCATCCCCTAATGATTCTTCATCTGAAGATGAGGGGAGTCTGCAACGAAAGGTGCACAAATTGTCACATCTTTGCACCTATTTTGTTTCAAAGATAGCTCACCTAGAATCTCAGGTGACTATCTTACAAAAGAGGGTTAATGACCAGCAACTTGAGATCACCGATCTCAAGGGCAAGATGGCTGAGAGACCCATGAGGACAACTCATCCAGATCCACAAGAACTTGTGGATGTCATGCTTCAATCTCCCAGCTCACCTATACAAGAAGGTGATGCTACCAAAAAGGGGAAGGAAATTCTGATAATCACAGAACCTGGGAGTTCTTCCCAGAGTATGGACATAAAGGAATCACCATCCTCTCCTGCAGTTGTTCATACTCAGCAACCTCCTCTGGATAGTGATCTGAACTTGCTCATCCAACAACTGTTTGAGGAGGGAATACCAAAAGCAATGTCTGCCCTTTTTGAGAACTCAATCTGGGGTTGGGGGTATGACAGCAATAGGAGAGCTCTTGTGATCTCTAGAGCTCAAGGTCAACTAGAAGTTCTCAACATTTCACACCTGAGTTTCTATGAGAGCATCAACTTGGTAGATCTGCCACTTGTCAACCCAAGTAATAACAGACAACAGCAAGATTGGCAGAAAGAATCCAAGACAGGGTGCTAGAGGAGTTTAAATTGAGATCAAAATTATATAGACATAAGCTAGCAGGTGAGATCTTTGGTCAATTGGATGTTAAGGTAGACCTGGAGATTAGCTTTGAAGGGAAAACCTTGACTGAAGGCCCAGAGGTTGAACCTGTAAACCTTGAGACAGGATCTCCCTCTGCACCCACTACCCTCAGTGAAACACCAGCTGGTGATGCTGTTTCACAACCTCTCTCTGGCCAGAGCTTAACAGCTAAACCAAGCAATGAAGGCCAAAGCTCTCTCCAGCCTGAGTCACCAAAGCCTGTGGATGACAAAGGCAAAAGGAAAATGACTCTTAAGGAGATTGAGGAGGAGAAAAGAGAGAGGAAGAGGAAGCTGAGGGGAGAGAGTTCAAGTGGTTCCACAGGGTTTATGGAAGCTGCAATCAGGGCTGCCCCCAGGCTAAACACTCAAGAAGATGAGTTAAGGGTAGCCAAGCTAAACTACCTAGGAACCAGAAACTATAATATTGATGAACTCATCTCTCTCCCCTTAGATGAATTGAATGAACTGGCTGACACAGAGTTGTCAAAGGAGATGAAGGAAGCATACGATGCAGCATTGCTCCTTAAGCACAAGGAAGAAATGAGGCTGAAAAGACTCTACAAGAACATTCCTGTCCTCTCCCCAGTTCAAGAAAGTCATGAGCCAGAGACTGTGGCCACTGAACAACCTCAGGTAGCAACTAAGGAAGAAAGACTAAAGATGATCAGTTTCCTGAGTGCCACAGGTCTCTATCAGGCAGATGCACTTCTTCCCTTACCATCTGAATACATATTGTTTGAATACAATAAGCAGATGGAAGAAAAAGTTAAAAGAGAAAAACAAGTTGAAAAGAAAAAATTAAGGGAAAAAGCTGCAAAGTCAAGGGCCATCATCCACAAAAGCCAAAAGAAGTCTGCTGACAGACAAAGGATGATGAGCTTCTTGAAGCTGTATGGATTCTCTGAAAGGAGGCTTGGCCCTATGTCTCTATCCACAATGGATGAGCATATCAGGGTGATCAAGCAAAAGATAAAGAAGGGAGAGCTAGTGGACTTGCATTCTCCACCAAGTCCAGCTCAACCTGAAGTTGAGGTGAAGGTTGAACCCACTGAGACAACACAACCTTAACCTGGAGCTGCATCTCAGCCAACTTCATCTTCTGATCCATAGTAGAGTCCTCCTCTTTCTCTTTCTGAATCTGTGAGAGAGGAGATCCCAACTAAGGGGGACTCAACTGAACAACCTGGTACTCAAGACCAGTCCCCTCAGTTAAAATCATCAAGGAGAAGAAAAAGGACGGCCAGAAGATCAACCTCAAAGAGAAAAAGAAGAAAGGCATCCACCTCCTAACCTTAGGATGAGTCAGAGCATCCTGAGGGAGTGCATGAAGAGGTCTCTCAACAAACTCCAATCATAGTAGAGCCTCTTGCTATTGGAAGACAAATTATGTCATGGTCTTTTGATGAAGATCAAGACAGATGGTATGTCATAAGAGATCAGGAAGGCATGCATGTCTATTTCTTAGAAGACATGCTCAATCTTCCTTTGCATGATCTCTTTGACATAAGAAGGTTTTATGTTAGTCTGAAGGATCCAGACCTAATGATTAAGAAAGGTATGCTGAGGATCCTAATATGCACTATCAAAATCTAAAGAACTTTTCTTTTTTGGTAGCATCAGCCTAGGGGGAGTTTGTAAGATCATCTGAAGATTATGAGGCTGATGCAACCAACAAGCTAGAACAACCAAGTCTTCTATGCATGCACTAAGGAACAAAGATGAACTAGCTTTGGAAGTCTTACACTCTCAAATGTGTCTAAGTGTAAGATTTTCCAAAGCTAACAGTTCAGAAGGAGTTACTTTGGAAGTTTCACACTCAAACAGAAAAATATTCTAAGTGTGAAATCTTCCAAAGCCAAAGACCAGCATCTTCCGAAGCCAAAGATGAAATCTTCTGAAGCTTCAGAGACAAAGTCTTCCGAAGCTGTGAAGACTAATTTCTTCAGAGGAAAGAGAAAATATGCTTTCTCTGAATCAACTTTTGATAAAGCTGACACACTCTCCGCTGCCTGCTCTGGTGGTTCACCTACTTTATATAAGTTGGTGAAACTTCCATGCTTTATCAAAAAGTAGGAATGGTCTTTGTCTGTAACTTACCTTACTTGTTTCTGTAGACTTTTTTTATTAGAAAAAGTCAGTGAGCTATGGCATGTCATAGTCACTAGTCAAAATGCAATCTGCCTTTTGACTATAGATTGATCTTGTTGTCTAGATTAGTCAAATCCCAACTGTCTTTACATGTAAGTGACGGCTGTAGGTTGTAGTATAAAAGTGTCTCAGGTCCTTATAATTTCTTTATGCTTTGTAACACTTGTAAAAGAACTTGAGATCAATATACAACATCCTTGAAAACCAATCTTGTGTTGTTCTTAGTTCTGTCTCATTAATTTACTTGTGTTCTCGGTAGCATCTGTTTTAAGTTACCAGTTCCCTATTTGAATTTTTAAGTGATCTAAGATCTCTCCTCAGTGTGAAACTAAGTGTTAAGTACCCTTACCCAGTCCTGCAGCCTTGCCCGGATGGTAGTGGATCTCACAATCATAATCCTTGATCAACTCTAACCACCTCCTTTGCCTCATATTGAGATCCTTTTGCTCGAAAAAGGACTTCAAACTCTTGTGGTCAGTGAAGATAGTGCACTTCGTCCCGTAAAAGTAGTGCCTCCAAATCTTCAATGCAAAGACCACAGCCGCCAACTCCAGATCATGAGTAGGGTAATTAGCCTCATGGGTTTTCAACTATCAGGACGCATAGGCTATTACCCTCACTCGCTGCATTAACATGCAACCCAACCCTGAATAAGAAGCATCCGAATAGACCACTAAGTCATCGCTCCCTTCGGGCAACGTCAAGACAGGAACTTAAGTCAATCTCGTCTTTAGCTCATCAAAAGCATTCTCCAGTTCTTGACCCCATACAAACATACCTCCTTGCGGGTCAACTTGGTCAATGGTGAGGCTATCTTAGAAAAGTCTTGGATGAATCTCCTGTAATAGCCTGCCAAACCCAAGAAACTATGGATCTCGGATGGCATCTTTGGAGTCTTCCATTGCATCACCGCCTCCACCTTTTCTCGGTCCACCATAATCCCTTTAGAATTAACCACATGACCCAAAAACTAAACCTCGCGCAACCAAAATGCGCACTTGGAGAACTTAGCATACAGCTTCTCACTTCTAAGCATCTCTAATACCTCGTGAATTTGACCGGCATGCTCTTCTTCGCTCTTCAAATAAATTAGGATATCATCGATAAACACAATCACTGATTTATCCAACATCGGCCGACACACCCGATTCACGAAATCCATAAAAGCAGCTGGTTGGTTAAACCGAAAGACATAACGAGGAATTCGTAATGCCCGTATCGCATCTGAAATGCGGTCTTCAGGATATCCTATTCTTTAACCTTTAGCTGATGATAACCAGATCGGAGATCTATCCTAGAGAACCAACTAGCACCTTGGAGCTGATGAAACAAGTCATGAATCCTCGATAGTGGATACCGGTTATTCACCATCAACTTGTTCAACTCATGGTAGTTGATGCACATCCTCATGCTACCGTCCTTCTTCTTTACAAACAAGACCAAAGCACCCTAGGGAGAGATACTTGGTCGGATGAACCCCTTATCCAGCAACTCTTGCAACTGGGCCATCAGTTCCTTCATCTTGGAGGGAGCCAGTTGATACGATGCCTTGGCAACAGGTTGGGCACCAGGTATCAAATCGATCTGGAACTCGATCTCGCGGTCCAGTGGTACACCATGTAGATCCTCCGAAAATACATCTGGAAAGTCACACACAACCGGTACGTCAGTCAATCGTGGTACTAACGCATCCACATCCTTCACGTAAGCCAGGTAGGCACTACATCCACGCCTCATGCACTTCTCTGCCACCACCATTGAAATTACATTCGGAACCGTACTGATCCTATCGCCGTAAATCATCACCGAACTCCTATTAGGCGCGGTCAATCGAATCATCTTCTTGCAACACAGAATATTTGCCTCATAGGATGCTAGCCAATCCATGCCTAGAACCACATCGAATCCGCCTAGGGGCATCATGAATAATTTAGCAGAGAACCTATGGCCTTCCAACTCTATGTCACACTCCTCTATCAGATCAAAAATTCTGGTAGACTTACCAATGGCAGTTTCTACATCGAACAGCTCATCAATCTTTCTACTCTAATGGGCAACTTATCACAAAAGGCAGTAGAAACAAAACTCTTACTAGCACCAGAATCTAAAAGCACAGAGGCACAGATTTGGTTTACTAGGAAGGTACCTGACACAACATCAGGGTCCACCCTAGCCTCCTCCCGGGTCATAGTAAATGCTCTGGCTTTTGCCATCTGCCCTTCCTTCTCTTTCTTGATCCCCTTTCTCGCCTGGAGTTCTCAGCCCTGGGTTTCTTGTAATCCCTGCTCAGATAGCCCTCTTCACCATAGTTGTAGCACCTCATCACCCTACAATCCCTTCCCATATAACCAGGCCTCCCACATTTGAAGCAGATGTTCAGTCCCCACTTACACTCCCCCATATGTTCCTTCCTGTACTTACTACACCTCTTCGTCCTGTACCCACCAACACTACCCTTCGGTCATCCACCCTTGCCTTTTTGTTGTTTGGCGTGCAACCACCATGGCCAAATCATTTCCTATTCTAGTTCCCATCACCACCACCCTTCTTACTCACTTCCACTACTACCATTTCCTCCCTTTCATCATACAACCTCCCCGCCAGATCAACCACCGACCTAAACGTACTCTGCCGGGCGGTGATCATGTGCCTATGGATATCCGCCGGCAGACCCTTGATGTACCTCTTGATCTTTCTTGACACAGGCGTCACCTGATCTGGTACCAGCCTTGCCATCTTGTTGAACTTAGTCGTGTACTACTGGTGTGTCATGGTTCCCGCCTCCAACTGTAGGAACTCTCTCTCAATCTTGTCGAGTTCCCTATGAGGACAAAACTCCTCGATCACCATCTTCTTTAGTTCACTCCACCTCATTCTCCCAATCGCCCTGGTACCCTAGGCCTAGACAATATTGTCCCACCAGCATAGGGCTTGCATTTGCTGATATGAATGAGTGGGTAGCAAACTTCACCTTTTAAACCTCCCTACATTCGCTGATATCCAACACATCCTCCATTTCTCTCACCTATCGGTAAGCAGCAGCGTTCTTATTTCCATCAAAAGTCGGGGGCTTGCATCTTTGGAATGCCCTATAGCTGCACCCCTTTGTAGTTTCCTGCACTGCTCCCTCTTCCTCTTCGTCACTGGAGACAGCCATCACAATTTCTGGTTGCTCCCCTTCAATTGAACCTCTTTCCTCGCCCCCTCTCCCAACAATTTTCTTCCCCTTCTCTTTCTCTTTATTTTCATCCTCCCTCATAGCACGAATAACCTCGGTCACTACAGAAGGCAGAATCGTTCTGATGACCTGATGAACTTCCTCTACTACTGCCACCTTCATAGAGGCTCTCAGGTTAGCACTCTCATCACCGCCTTCATGGTGATGAAGCTCGGGCTCTGCAGGAGTCGTCTCAGCAGTCTTAGCCTTGTTCCTTGTGACAAGTGGTCCAGCACCACGATCACCCTGTACTCCACCTCAAGAAGCCTTTGAAGATCTACCAACAGCCATCCTCTAAACACTATAAGATTCAAACACCAACATGGTCATTCAAGGTAATAGCTTAGATAAAGTCAAGTAGAGTAAGTCCCTAATTACAGTGGCCAGTTATGATTAGCCACTTATTTTACTCTTCATACCCCAAGCATTTCCTATCCTGACTACATTAGTATCCAAATCTACTAAGAGCACATAAATCAGATAGCACACGCACGTAATACTTGTTCACTTTAAGAAAATAAATTACCTGATGGCACGTAGCTACTTGGGCTAGCATCCTTCTATTCAGTCCCATTCTCAGTTTAAGTTTAGGTTTTGAAAATAATTTACCCAATTCTCTTAAACTTTGGCTCTGATACCAACTTGTAAGGCCCCGATCCCGGAGACCCCACAATTGGTCATGCATAGTATCATTCATTATAAAAAACATATTTAAATAAATTAACATGAGAAAGTATTGCAGCAGAATAATTATCAAAAACCAATTCATGCATTAATAAATACTTTTGCCAAGTTATACATCGTTGATTAAAGTTATAAAATAATACTTAGTTGCATTACAAAACAACAACATTATTTTTTGCTTGAGATGGATGCCAGTCTTTGCTTGCCAAGTAGCTTCACCCCCCCCCCTCGTGCCATCCTCAGTAACATCATTACCTGCCAACTGAAAATACATATAAAAAGTCAACGTTGCTGAGTGAGTTCTAGTTTTATAAATAAAATACTTTGCTTTCTTTAAAACTTATCCTTTACTTTCAATCATGATCACCCATCATATATACAATTAGATAATATTTATACATCATAATCGTTCGTTTTTGTACTTTTCATTATTATCTTTCACTTTCTTTTGGACCAATGTCATATGTCATACCCCAAACATTGTGCACGAAGCGGGTACTGAGCCGAAGTCTATAAATAGACCCCTAACATTGCGCACGAAGCCTGACCCCAGTACCGGGGCAAGCGACAAGGGTCTCGTTCGTACATATTAGTCAATCACAAAGATTAACCCATGTGTGCATCCTCATGGGTTAGCTAAACCGCACGCAGTTGAGCTAACAACCCATCAATGAGTTGTGAACCTCCTTTCAATTGCTTGCAAGACTTTTCATTCGTTCATTACATTCCACTTTCATTATCATATTCTTTCACTTTTAATACAATAATACTTTACGTACAAGAGTATTAACACACCACGTAAAGTCATATAATAATACGTAATATAGAACATCAACCACAGCCCACAATCATACATAACATCAATAGGCATAAACCACCAAAACATTCCAGAACTTAACACCACATTCTACTTCCCAAGATTCCAGAAAATCCTAAGTGCCCAGAGGAATGCGGATGAAGATAAGCCAATGCGGTTAAATGTTCAGCAAATGCGGATGAAAATGTCAGAAAAATATTTTATGTGTCTAAAGATACGCGGGTGAACCAAATGCAGATGAACATGTCAAAATGCGGATGAACAAGTCCAAATGCGGATGAACAATACTAAAGGCGGATGAACAAAATACTTGGCTATTGAACATCAAACAAATACGGTTGAAGTTAAACAAATGAGGATGAAGACCAGCAAATGCAGATGAACAAAAGACTTATGCGAGGGAACATTCAACCAATGCGGTTGAATCGCTCAGTAAATGCGAATGTTCAAACCAACCTGTAATGAAACTCATGCTATTTCCAGTTCTCAATCATCATTCTAATATGTCCTTAGTATCGATCTATCATGCTAAACACTTAGAACATAGATTACCACTACACAGCAATGAAGAAGGCATTTAAAACACATAACACACATAAATTCAGTCGCAAACATAGGAAATTCAAATTTCAATTTGTAAAACCTCATTAAGTATGCACATCAGCCCCAAACGAGTATAAAACAAGTAAAAGAGGGGATCTAGAACTCACTTCTAGTAGCTTTTGAGTAAGACTTCTTCAGACCGAAAGCAATTGGGAGTTCTAGCACCTAATCACGCAAGAAAAAAACAAGCAGTCAAACATAAAAGAACGCATAAAAATCGGTCCAGCAGCTCGAATCCAACTAAAACCGAACAGAAAATGCAAGAAAACCTCACCTACAAGCAGCTCTTCCTCCTTCTCTCTCTAGAAACCAATTACATCTTCTTCCTTCTTCTTGCAGCTGAAAGCAAAGTTTGTAAAAGAAGAAGTGTGGGCTGCCATGCTTCTTTTAAATCCCATAATGGGCAATTTTGCCACTTGCACAACTTTTACCCCTTGACTTGGGATATTTCACCTTTCTTTCTTTTTCTTTTCCTATTAAATTTCTGGGTGTTACAAAGATTTAGTGTGTGATGATGAATGAATGATGAACAGTCAAGAACGCATTCATAAATATTTCATTCATTCATATGTATGTTTGATGCTAGGAGATTACAAAGGAGTTTGTAAGAAAGTTCTCTCTCACACACACTCAGCCTAGTTGTTTCTCTCTAGACTAATTCTCTTTTGACTAATGTTTAAGAATGCTTCCATAGAGTATAAATGACTACAATTAGTCTATTTTACTCTTTACATAAATGAATAAAATTACATTTAAGACCAAATGATTACACAAATATTCTTCTACATCTGACAAATTCTTTGTTGCTGATTCGTGACTGCTGGGTGCTGACATCATTCAGGACGACCGCTGATGTTGATTATTGACTTTGACCATAGTTGACCAAGTTTGACCTTGGTCAATTTTCTTTGTTTTGATCATATTTTTAGCATAGCTTCACTATGTCAGTTTTGGTAATCATCATGAGATTCAACACTTAGGTTTTGGTAAGTATCATCTTCAATAGTCCAACAATACTCCCCCTAAGATGATGCTACCAAAAACTCATGATTATCAAAACCTTGGATGTTGATTGATGTGTAGTCTTGGAGTGTAGTCTTCGCCCCCTTTTTGGTAGCATCTTCTTAGAAGCTTTAGAAAAAGGAATTGAGAAATAAACTTTGTTTCGACACATAAAGACTTTGTTTTAGCACTTGATGGATGTTTCATCAGCTTGATCTTCTAGTCTTATTTTGAAGACTTGAAAATACACCCATTTACATACATTGTGGATTGCACAGGTAGCAATATAAGTAGCTTTATCTCAACTTCAGAAGTGAAGGAGAAGCATCAGACAATCTTCAGACTTGACATATACTCTCCCTCAACAAAAGCTTTAGAGGGTGAGGAACTTTTATGTATGAGACACCAAGAGAAGGATTCTTAGTTCTCAGCAACTAGCAGAAGATCTTTGATGGAAGCAGGAGTGTTAACTTAGCATCTTGAACTGAATGAGAAATTCAAGCATCTTATTCAATTCATCACCTGCATAAGTCTAAATCCTCTCGGTAGAGGTATTGCAAGGAAGTTTCACTCCTATATCAATAACACATGTAAATCTGCCAAAACTAAAAAAAGTACTAAAAATGACAAATCTTTTTTGAATTTTAGATTTTTCAAAATTATGATATTTACAAGCATGAATCCTTCAACTACAATGAGATCATACTAATCCAAAATCCTCTACATCTAAGAATTTAAAATTGGAATAGACATAGACAAAGAACAAAATTGATTGTAAGTATGTTTGTCCATTTAAACTCTTGCAAGGATCTATTTTTAACACTTTGTGATATTTATCATGTTTAGGTTTGATTAGATATGCTAATTGAATACCCCACACTCAGAAATATGGAAGAATAACCCTCCTCAAGAAATGCAAGGTGACATTTTATCACAACTTGAACCAGGCTACTTAGAGTATAAATTCTCATGATATGATCCACTTTAGGATTATTTTACACTTCACTTTGGATGTTGATCCTTATTGGATTCTTTTGGCTTTGATCCACATTATGATTCTTTTCTTTGCCTTTTTGGCATGCATCAACACTTTTAGTGCAAGGTCAACTAGGTATGTGCTCAACACAACAGAAGTTTTCCTTATGTTTACTCCAGGTCTGTATTTACATACAACAAAGGAGAAACATATGCTTTTATCAATGAGAAATTTATAAACCATTTTCGCATGGTGTGTTTAGGTAACCACACAAGCAAACACTTGAAAAGTCATTGCTTATCAATACCCTGAGATGGTTTTGGTCCACAATGCATATTGAGTTAGTTCATCATAAATATGTTTATCTTGAACCCATGCTGAGCCTACTGGCATATCAAACAGAGCCTTGTCAGTCTTTAATGATTTGAAAAATAGATGCAGAAGATAGTAGATGAGTGTACTATCATTTCTCATGTAAATGTAGGAAGATTCAAAAATAATTACATAATAGTAATATTTTTGGACTTTTCTTGATTTTCTAATTTTTAGGATTTTTGGTTTTGAGAAAATAAAGAGATGGCATATGTGTTATCAAATCAATAGAGATCATCAACTATTAGTCAATGTAGCAATGTAATCAGACTAAGTAGATGGAATGAAACATCGGTTGTTTCTTGCATTGCCATCATAGTTTTTGTAAATGATTGATGTCCTGCATTGAATCATGGTTAATTTCCATTCCATTTGGCTCAGTTGCATCATAAACATCATGAGCAGGAAGAACATTCTTGTCATGGGAAGGGATCAGCCACTGCTAACTTTTCTTGGCTGGAAAGCCTCCATAACTATCCCTATCACACTAGCAAATCAGTTAGATATTTCAACCCAGGCCATTACTGTCTCGAGCTGTCCATTAGCATCTTTATATATGACTTGCTTATATGTGTATGATTTTGCTTTATCTGATGATGTATCAGATTCAGCTCCTGAAATTGTTTTCTTTCTCCAACATTGTTTTGATTTTAAACCAACTGACCAACTTTAGCTTGCTTAACAAAAGTAGTTTGTTTGGCTTTTGAAAATCTTTTGGTTGGTTTAGAAAATTTATTTTTCTTTTGAATGTTTTATGAAGGTGTAGCAAAGGATCTTTGTCTTTGATCATGTTTGTTTCTCTTGGACCTGTAATCATATTCATCATAAGAATTATAATCATGATTATAATAATTTGATGGATGTGATCTTCTATGATAGCCATTATGCCAAGCATTATTCATATATCTATCATACTAATGTTATGTGTATGATCTAGGATAATGTCTTTATGCCCAATAATCATGAATATCATAATGTTTAAAATCATACACATGTCAATGAGATCAAGGAGAAGAGTGGCGATGACGTCTGTTGTAGTACTGTGAGTACGACTCTGATGGATGATAAGATCTTTGACCTCTTCTGTGTTGTGATGTTGGAGAGTTGTTGTATGAACACTCTGAAGTGGTATGATTCTCCATGTCATAATTTAAGCATTAAGGAGTAGGTCTGGATCTTCTTCCCTTAGGCTTGGATGATGAAGTTGGATTTGATTGGAACTTCATAGCCTTTTGTCTTGGTTGTTTTTGTTTTTTTCTCTTATGAGGACATATATATATATCACTCTCAGTGTTTTTACACTCAGATGTGTTGTGTGAATTTGAATTGCATGTCTCGTAGAGAATTGGTTGTTGTTTTGGAGTTTCTAATGTAGCTTTTGAGGTTGATGGTTGGTTTGGATCAGGTGTAGAAGACTTGGTCTGACTTTTCTTCTTTCTTTTAGATTTGGTTTTCTTCCTCTTGACCTGTTCTTTGATTTCTTGTACCTCAGTCTTCTGCTTGTTCTTTAACTCCGTCTTGATCTTTGCCTTTAGTTCAGCCTTAGTTAATTCTTGTTCAAGAAATCTAGCTGATTTGAATTTCACATAGAGAACCATAGCCTTTTGTTTGTTGTTAGGCTTTGCTGCTTTGGTTTTCTGTGGTTGTGTTTGGTTTGGATTGATTTCTTCAATGACATGATTAATACATGTCAATGTTTGTTTGTTTGGTAGGTTGGTTTCTTCATCACTGTCATCACTTGCAGGATCTCCATCTTGACCATCACAGGAATAAAAGGTTTCATTCTGTGGTGATTCAGGTTTGAGGTATAGCTTTGATGCTGTTTTAGGAGAAGTGATTTGAGTGATAGTTGATGGTTTGTCTGTTGGAGGATGATCATGCATATTTGAATCTTCTTTGACTGGAGTTGTCATTGAAGTTGGCATTTCTGTGTAGTTATCATTGTAAGGAGGAGGAACAACATGGTATGTAGTTCCAGCACTCTTCTTCTGATCTCTTTGTGCATCAAGTACTTCTTCCAACTTGTTAGTAGTCAGCTTTAAATTCTCAAATTCAACTTCTGTTGATGCCTGATCTGCTTTTGTCTTTGTTAAAGACTCAGTGAGTCTTGTAATTTGAGCTTGGAGACTAAATCTTTCTCCAAGGAGTTTGTCTGCATCCTTCAAAAGAGAATTGATTTTATCTTCAAAGGCTTTATGTTGTATCTTTAATTCTGCATTTGTAGCCTTTTCTATATTGATTGCTTGATTTAGGCACTCAATGTGATGTTGCAAGTCATTAATTGTTTTGGTTGTACTTGCTTCTAATATTTTGGCTTTAACTTCAGCCTTTGTGTTTGTTAATTTCACAGAGAGTTTAGTTGCTTTAGCATTTAGCTTGTGGTTTTCTTTAAGTAATTTATCAACTTCTTTCTCTAGTGAATGATTTGATTTGCAGAAGTTTGTAGTTCCTCTGCATGTGAAGCTCTTTCCTCCTTTATCATGTATGATATATTGTTGCAATATTTCTGATATGCCTGTACTTCATCTACGCATGCTGATGAGCATACATTGATCTTTCTGTCTTCAGGAATTTCAGGCAATGGAGGAATGTTTGTGTTATTGATGTTTGTGTCTTTTGCAAGCTCTGCAGTTAACTCTTCAAGTTTGATTTGTTGTTGAACCATTTTGTCTTGCAACTGGTTCATCTTTTGAGCTAAACTAATATTTTGTTGATTCAATGTCTTGATTTGTGCTAGATCATTTCTTTGAGATTGTTCCAACTCTAACCTGCATTATATCAAATCATTAGATAATGTGTTGTTTGAGTTTGCAAGATCACATAAATGTAAGTGCATCAGTTCTTACTCAATGTGACTCACGTACAACTGAATGTTCGTTTTGTCAAACAATGAATTGTTGTTATTGTTTGATATGCTGCTGCTGTTTGGTTGGTTGCAGCTTTTGTTTGATTTGCTACTGTTGTTTGAGTGGTTGTAGCTTTTGTTTGACTTGCTGCTGTTGTTTGGTTGGTTGTAGTTTGGTTTGCTTTGTTTGAATTCATGAAACCTCTTTCTACCTACAACAAGAAAGATAGCTCGGATTCTTGAAACACGAGTGTTAGTGAATGATGTTAAATTTTCAATTTTGTTTTGAAATAAAAATGATTTGAAAATCTGTTTTGTGTTTAAATCAAAATCAAATTTAAACTTTAATCGAATACACAGAACGTCGATACTCAATTTAATTAGATCGAACTCAATTTAAACTTTAATCGAATATTTGGATCGCCCCAATTAAAATTAAATGAATGATTTAAAAATTTGAATTTGTTTGTTTGAAGTATATATAAGGTCCAACGAAACAAAAGAAAATCAAAATTGATTATGTGATTGAATATATAACATGATCAAACTGAAAGGTAAAATAAAACACAATTGAATCTCAATCTCAGCAGACTCTCGATGCTCTGTCTCTCTTTCTCTTCGGTGAACCCCCAGCTAGTCGTCGACAAAGGTTTAGGTGGCGATGGTTGGGAGAGGTTGAAATCAACGTTGATTAGTGATTGGTGGTGGCCGGTGCTTCTTTGGGGAGTGTTGGAATCCAGCCGATGTTAATCGATAGTCGACTGTTCGTAGTGAGTCAAAATTCTCAGCGGTAATGGTTGATTTCACAAACTCAGTGTGTATCAGTCGGAATCAAACATAATTTGAAAATTGTTCATGATGATTGATCGTCGATGGTGTGGTTATAGTTGATGGGTGTTGACACCAACGGTGGGGGTTCATCTGCTATGGACAGATGCAAGGACAGTCTGTCCATTGTAGGTATGTTTATGTTCTTTACACATCCACTATGGATGAGTTGTGTATGTCCGCTGTGGTTTCAACTCGTCCGCTGTGGACAGATGCAAGGATGGTGTCAGCTGCTTGTTGGGTGTGTAATTCAATGTCCACTGTGGACTGATTATGTGATGCGTGTGTCCGCTGTGAAATGTAATAAATCAACTGTGAAAAGTTTTAGTTTCATCAGCTGTGGATGATTTGTTCATCAGCTGTGAATACTTAGAAAATTGGAAGTTTGTCAGCTGTGAACTTAGTGTATTAGCTGTGGATGTAACAACTATGAAAATATTGCATCAGCTGTGGAAATAATGCATCAGCTGTGAAAATATTGCATCAGCTGTGGATGATAGAACACTTGGTAAAAAATTGAATTCTAAGTGAACTTTGTGTATTCTTTGTAAAAATTCGATTATGAATGGAATTTCACTTGCAAATACACAAATTGATGTCTGAATGATTTTTGAATGATTGAATGATGAACAAACGAATCAAAATCTGGATTAAATCATAGATATGACTGATTTTGAGATTTCAAAGCAGTTTGACTTTGAAAAAGTCAAACTTCATGTTCTTGAATGAACAAACTTTTGATTCTTGGGTTTCAGATGGAATTTGATAAAATCAAAGGTTACAATAGCTATAAATAAGTGATTCTAAGCTAAAACAACAATCAATTTCATCTAATCATCACCTAAACTTGGATTTAGATGATGAACACATGAAGAACACAATGAAGAACAATATAAGAATCAATGTTCAAAAATGAATGATTTGGGTGTTGAAAATGGTAAACGAACCTTAGATTTGATGTTTTTAAGCTAAAACCACTATCAATTTTAGCTAAACAACATCAGATTCATGATTTTGATGATTTTTCCTCAAGAACAGTGAATTTTTCTCAAGAACACAAAAATTTCTAAAATCATCAAATTCAAGAGTTGTGGTTGTTCAATTGATGTTAAACTCTGCAGATGTGTTAGTTATTACAAACTAAAGCTATTAGAAGCTTAAATTTGATCAAACAACAATAAAATCAAATTTTCATGTTCAAGAGCATTTGAAGACTTGAAGAACAAGTTTGCTTAAATCTTCAAATTAATGGCTTAAATGAACTTCAATTGATGTGAAAACTTGCAGGACTTCACGAAATAACAAATCTAAGCTACTGGTAGCGTGATTTTATCAAAAACAACAACAATTTGCACATCAAACTTGTGGTTCAAATTTTTGAGAAAAATTTGAAGAATAAGGAAACAAGGCTCTGATACCAACTGTGAAAATTCGATAATGATGGATCAAATATTGAAATCATATTGTTGTCATTTATCAGATCTGTGATGCAGAATCTCATAGACCCATTGATGATTTCAAGTGAAGATCTATACAAGATTTAGTGTATGATGATGAATGAATGATGAACAATCAAGAATACATTCATTAATATTTCATTCATTCATATGTATGTTTGATGCTAGGAGATTACAAAGGAGTTTGTAAGAAAATTTACACACACTTAATCTAATTGTTTCTCTCTCTAGACTAATTCTCTCTTGACTAATGCTTAGGAATACTTGCTTAGAGTATAAATGACTACACTTAGTCTATTTATACTCTTTACATAAATGAACAAAATTACAGTTAAGCCCTAATGATTACACAAATATTCTTCTACGTCTGATAAATTCTTTGTTGCTAATGCATGACTGCCGGGTGCTGACATCATTCGGGACGACCGCTGATGTTGACTATTGACTTTGACCACGGTTGATCAAGTTTGACTTTATTCAATTTTCTTTGTTTCGATCATATTTTCAGCATATCTTCACCATGTCAGTTTTGGTAATCATCATGAGATTCGGCACTTACGTTTTGGTAAGTATTATCTTCAAATAGTCCAACAATCTCCACATCCTGCTATCTTAAGACTTGATGAACCCTTCCATACATTGGCACCAAGTATCAAAGTCATCAGGAGTGATCAGTGGAGACTTTGTCATGGTACCGGTTTCCATATCAGCCTTAGAGATAGCTGCCATTTGAGTTGGTATGTGTTTTGTGAAATTGAAGTGATCTAAGATGGTGAGATATTACAATCAAGAGCCTGAAAAGCTCTGATACCAATTGTAGGACTGGTTAAGAGAGGTCAATGCAATAGTTTCATAATCTTTAGAGAGTGTTAAAACACTTAACAGATTAAATAGGGGACTGGTTTTATGATGAAACAAAGAACACAAGTAAAGAACAAGAAAAAGATAATATAGTTTTCAAGAATACCGTATATTGCTCTCAAATTCTTACGAAGTGTTACAAAGCTTATCTAAATATACAAGTACTTGAGATACTTTGTACTAGATCATACAACCGGACATACTTTGAAGGCCAGCTGGAAGCACTAATCTAGACAAACAAGATCAATGTATAGTCAAAAGGAAAATTGCCTTTTAACTAGTGACTATGACATGCCATATCTCACATCCAAATATATTACAAAAAGGATAAAAGTACAAGAGTAGAAAGTTACAGATAAAAGAACTTAATCTACCTTTTGACAAAGTAAGGACTTTTCACCAACTCATATAAATTGGGAGTCTTCAAATATGGCAGTGAAAAGTGGTTTAGCTTTTGTCAAAAGGTGATTCAGAAAAAGCATGTCTTCTTTGTCTTAGGAAAAAATCAGTCTTAAGCTTCGGAAGACTTTGTCTTTAAAGCTTCAGAAGACTTCATCTTTGGCTTTGGATTTGGTCTTTTGGCTTCGGAAGATTTGTACTTATTAAAACATACAAGTTTCATTCTAAAACTCACTATATAGAGAATGCTTTCATAACTTAAGATAAAGAAGAATATTTCAATACTCTTCCTGAAACTCCAAAAGTATTTGCCTTTGTGTCAGCTCCTCATATCAAAAATATTTGGGAAATAGCTTCATCAAGTTAATCTTATTCTCAACCTCAATATGAATTTATCAATGAAGAGTAAATAAGATGTATTTGTATCAAGCTTTAAAGCATATCTTGGAGGTAGATTGATATCTGCTTATCTGATCCAAGAATATTAGGAAGAAATGGATCCAAATGATGTAGAAGAGATGGATTTGCAATTGAAAATGCTTATGATTGCAATGAGAGCCAAAACAATTTCCAGAAAAAAAAAAGAATTTGACTCTGAATGAGAACACCAAGCTTAGCTATGACTCATAAGAAATGAACTATTTCAACTATGGTGTAAATAACTATTTTTCATAGAATGCAATGCTCTAAAGAACAACAACAGATTCTCCATAGACTCATACGGCAGCTCATCAAACAAGGTAATCATCAGCAATCTCAGGAAGGTGGTTATCATATTGGGAATTCATCATATCAACCTAAAAAAATATCAAAAACATATAACTCATGAAGTTTAAGCAATTCCACACACCAATTCTAGTGCTCTTATGATTACACGAGATGGTGTATGTGATTGGTGTTTGTATGTAGAGGAGGTAAAGCCAAGTTATCATAATCATGTTCAGATGGCTCACATCAATGACATTCTAGCACCAACTCAAGATAAGGTAAAATAAAATCTTTGTGGACAAAAATGCACTGATGACATGCAAGACTATAGAGAACACAATCACAATCTGGCTAACATGATAAAGGATGAAAGCATAAAAATTGAAATGGTAAAACATGAGTTAAAAGATTATAAATAGAAAAGTAAGCCATAATAATTGATATTAAAAAATTTTATGGCAATAAATATATCCTGAAGCATAGATTGAGAATCTAATGAGATTTTAATCAAAGAAAAAGCTAAACAATTAGCTACTGAGGTTAAACGTAAGAAATTTCAATTCTCATCACCTAAACATCAAGAGATGCTTGATTCACAATAAGAACCAAAAGTCATGGCTGGTATTAAGTATCAAGCTTGTCCCCAGCCGTATAATCATAATTACACTTTAATGCTTGAATTAAGGATCAAACCTATATTGGAAGAAATTAAAATCATAATAATCAATAATCTTTCTCGGACTACTAATCCTGAAAATATTCCATCTGTTTATGAGTATCTTGAAGCAGATGAGAAAATATTAAGAATGGCCATCCAATCAAGGTCAAAGAGTATTTGGCTAAACTTATGTACAAGCCAAAACCCAAAAGTCTAGTCAAATTAGCAATTTCAAAAATCCAAGAAAGGAGCAACAGTATGATCAATCTCAATCCATCAAATGAGAAATGAACAAAGATTGGAATGGTAAACTCACACATACATATCAAGATCAATGCACAATTATGTAAATAGATGTTTCTTCTCTCATTTAACACAATTCTTACAAGCTTTGAAAGTTTATAAATTAACAAGTGTTTTCAAAATATAAAGCTAAGCAACTATTTATACTACAACCAAAACTTTTGCCCCATGTAGTTCTAGCATGGCTTGATGGTTTTGCTTGGAACTTGATTTTTTCGCATGAATCAGTTATTGACTTACCAAACCTCTAGGTTTGACCTTTATAATTGATGATCTACATAGGTTGGACTCACTATAGTTGATAGGTTTATTTTGATTATGTAATAGGTTAATTGTTAGTTTTATCTTGTATTTAGTATTTCTTGGTAATTTTGTATTCCAGTGAATCTATAGTTTCGCCCGGAGTCAGTGATTCAGTTCACCCGGCGAATCTATAGTTCGCTGCCGGGTGAAACTAGTCTGCCAGCGAAACTAGGTTTCTTATATATTGTTATCTTTCTATCGTGTAAGCAACTTTTGCCAAAATCCTAATACAGAATATTTGTGTTGCAATTGTGTGTGTGTGGCTGGAAGTTCATTATCTATATCATTGAGCCTTTGTTATTGCAATTTATGGTTTATATTTATTGAATTTCATTATGTTATTGTGTTTATAAGTGTTGATTCAATCGAAAATCATTGTCAAGCATCAAGTGCAATGTTGAATCGATCATTAGGACCAACAATATGGTATCAGAGCCATTGTGCTCTTGATTAGTTGGTTTTTGGTCAATTTTCAAAAAATAGTACTGTTCCATCGTTTTTGCATACTGATTCGGGTGTTTCTGTTATGGAACTTGATTAAGGATGGTATGTTTTTGATGGGTGAAGCTATTGTAATCATCAGATTTCAAATTCATTGTGTTTTGGATGAGATTAGGTTGATTATGTTCTGAAAAGGGGTTTCAGATTCATCGAGCGAATTTAAAGTTCATCCAGCGAATTTACCAGCGAAACTGCTGGATTGGGTGATTTCAAATTTGGGTGCTATTGTCAGCGAAAGTAGTCCATCTTTGAACGAAAGTTCAACTGTCTGCTAGTCACTACAAGCGAAAGTGCTGGCGAACTTATTTTAGAACAAAAGTTCTACCAGACTGGAACTAGAGTTGTCGAACATTGGTTCGAGCGAAACTGCTGCTTGTATTCCAGCGAATCGAACAGCGAATTTGCCAGCAAAGTTACCAGCGAATTTACTTGTTTGTCAGCGAAACTATCCTCTTTAGCTAATGATGTCTACCAATATTACCATATCTGAATTGGAGAGTGTTGCTCCTAATAGGCCACCGACGCTTATAAATGGTGATAACTTTGAGGATTGGAAAAGATGTTTAAAAGCCTTCTTTTACTACACTGATCATAACCAATGGGAATCAATTGTAAATGGTCCCCACACTCCAACTTTCACTGTTGGTCAAGTTACTTCTCCAAACACCGATTCATCTACCTTCACTGAAAAATACTTGAAGTTAATTGATCATGATCAGAAAGCTTTCTGAGCTTTAACTCTCTGCTTATCTCAAGACATCTATAACCGATTTGCCGAACACAAGAATGCAAAATCTTTGTATGACTCCTTGTGTGAATTCTATGATAGAAATGAGGATCTGAGGAAAGACAGGAAAGTTCAAGCTGAAAAGGAGTTTAATTCATTTGTTGGACACAAAAATGAAAGCCTTACTGACATAACATATCGATTTCTGTCGATCTCAAGCACCTTAAAGAAGTATGATGAGCAGTTGGGAAATCATGAATGAGTCTCTAAAGTCTTGGACTCTCTTCCACCTCAATGGAGCCTGCAAGTTAGGATGTTGAAGCAGGAAAGAAACTTTGCTGATTATAAACTTATGGATGTAATCAACAAATTGAAATCTTTTGATTTGGATTTAAAGAGGAGAGAATACAATCAATCCATGATGCCAACCACTGTATATCCACAAAATGCTGCATTAATGTCATCCGCTGCAAACTCGTCTATGTATGGTTCAGCTTATGGTGGTTCTACAGGATTTGGTACTTCAAATAGTGTAGTGGGGGATCTACGGGTGTTGGTTCAAGCTCAAAGCCTTCTGTCACTGCTCAGATTCCATCAGATACTATGGCATTATTTGGGATGTTTATGCACAGTTATGAAGCTTTAGTTGCGGGGGAGTTAAAGGGACAAGGAATGACTGTTGAAGACATGTATCAAGTTGATCCAGATGAGTTAGAAGAAACTGACATCCAATGGGAAATGGCAATGCTCACACTACGTGCAAGAAGATTCATGGAACGAACTGGTAGAAGGAGCTTTGGAAATCAGAATCAGAATTCTAAGCTTGGTTTTGATAAGTCAAAATTAAGATGCTTTAATTACAAACAGCTGGGGCACTTTAAAAGAGAATGTCCAAATCCTATCATTTCTGAACCAGGAACTTTTGGAACTTCTAAAGTTATCCAAATTACTTACAAAGAAGAAGTCAAGTCAAAGAAGGAAACGACTCTCATCTCAAACTTTGATTAAAGCGCAGAAATTAAGGAAACTGAAGAAGAAATCAATCATGCATTAGTGGCGGAGTTAGTGAACAGTGAAGTGAAATCTATTGATGACTTTGATCCTTTTAGAGAGTTCAAGAGTGAGACTCAAGAGGTTATTGGTGAAAGCAGTAAGGAAAAGGTTCAGGATGAAGAGAAAAAGGTTGAGAAAGCTGAAGTTGAAAAGGGTGGATGTGAGAAAGCAGGTATTGAAGATGAAAAGAAGATGGGTGAGTCAAAAGAAAATTTGAAAGAGGTTAGTAAAGCTGAGAAGGATAGCAGGAAAGTAGCGGAGGATGAAGAAGACAAGAAGAATAATCCGGTCTGTCAGTGTGATAAGGCCCTGGCTGCTGAATAGGTAGTTATAGGTCTCCCTTATGAGGTAATTCAAGACATGTGCTCTCCTCCTTGCAAAATTCATTTATTTGGGGTTTATAAGGCAAACAGATTGTTATTGGATAATGAAAAGGAATTGAAAAAAATTAATAAGGAACTTAAAACTAATGAGTCTAAATATTTTGTTAAGTTAAATGAAGCATTAAAAGAAAATGAGCATTTAAAAAGAAATCTTTTGGAAAGAAACGTTTAAATAAATGCTTTAACTGAACGTGTGGCACTTGCTAAATTTGAAACAAGCAAATTAAAAACCAAACTTGAAAAATGGACAAGTTTTAGGATGAATCTTGAGGAGCTTTGCATGAATCAAAGGGGGGCTAGAATTAAGACTGGTTTAGGAAGCAAAGAAACCACTCATGTTTATCCTCCACCTTAGACGTATTGTTATTCTCCTATGCCTACACCTCATCCAACTAATGAATTAATTCAAAAGGATACTATCAGTTTGCAGGTTTAGAAGTAAATCATAAGGAGATTCGAGAGGAATATGATTATGGTGCAAGTAGTGGTCTGGGCAGCTCTAGTTTTAATGTTTCAGATTCCAAAAAGTCTTCTATAGATACTAGCTTAAGTAGATATGTGTCACAAACGTCTGTCACAGACAGTAGTTCATGTAGCCCTAGTTCTAGTTCATCTTGTTTATCCTCTGATGTCGATGAATCTAATGATGATGTTTCAAATTCACTTGATTATAGTTATGATAATTGTTTACCTAATGCTTCAAAACAGACATTCACACCCAAATTATTTTGAAAAGTTTCTTTCTCATCCTATCCCATCTTTCACACCCAGTCGGATTTCAAATCTTAAAGATATTGAGACAACTTCCTCAAACATTAACAATATTAACGAAAATGAATCCGGATTTGATAAAATGAAAGTTACAAAGGAAATATTAAAAAAATCACATGACTCATGTTGCAATTCGAATTCTTACATGTCATGTAACAAGAAAAGATTGAAGTCCTGATGTTTTAGATGTGGAAAGGATGATCATGTTCTTAAAACTTGTCCTGCATTTGTTAATAGAAATATAAATCATAGTTCCTTTGGAAGTAGATTAAATCATTTTGTAAATAATTTCTTTTGTAAAAAGTCTTTCGTTTAAACACCTAAGTCAGTCAAGACTTGGGTCCCTATTTCAAAGTCTTAATAAATTTTTGTTTATGCCAGGAACATTCCAGAAGAGCTATCAATAGTTTTTGGCATGTTGATAGCGGATGTTCAAGGCATATGACCGGGTTGAAGGACTTACTCACAAATTATCGAATAATTAATGGAGGATATGTCGCTTTTGCTGGAGATAAGAAGGGTGGAAAAATGATTGGTCAGGGAGAAGTCTCAAACGGTTCATTAACTCTGGAGAAAGTAAATTATGTTCCCGAATTTGCATTCAATCTGCTAAGCGTGTCACAAATTTGTGATAAAGATATTCCAATGCTGTTTATGTCAAATGAATGCTTGTTTCTTAAAACAGAGTTCATTATTTCAGAAGATCTAGTAATCATGCGTGCTCCAAGAAAGAATGATACCTATCTTCTTGATATGGGATCACAAGAGTCTACATCCACTGTGACATGTCTTCTGTCCAAAGCCTCTTCTTCCGAATCCTTCTTGTGGCATCGTCGATTAGGACACGTTAATTTTAAAAATATAAATAAATTAGTTAAGAACAATCTTATGAGGGGACTACCAATTAAAGACTTTTCAGTGGTAGAAAAATGCATGGCTTGTGCTCAAGGCAAACAGCACAAAAAGCCACACAAGCTTAAGCTTGAAAACACAATTTCAAAACCCCTTGAATTGTTACATACTAATTTATTTGGTCCTATCAGTGTTAAATCTATTGCTAAGTAATCTTATTGTTTGGTTGTTATAGATGATTTTTCCAGATATTCATGGGTGAGATTTCTAGCAAGCAAGGGAGATACTGCGGAAGAGCTTCAAAAGCTGATCCTTTCAATTGAGACTGTCAACAAGAGGAATGTTATAGCCATCCGAAGCGATAACGGTACTGAATTCAGAAATCATATCTTTGACTCATTCTGTGCAAGCAAGGGGATTCTCAGACAGTTCAGTGCTGCTAGGACACCTCAGCAAAACGGTGTTGCTGAACGGAAGAATAGGACACTCATCGAAGCAGCAAGAACGATGCTGATTGAGTCAAAGCTTCCAATAATTTTCTGGGCTGAAGCAGTCAACTGTGCTTCTTATGTACTTAACAGGGTCCTTATTGTGAAAGACAAAATGAAGACTCAATATGAGCTTCTGCATAAACGTAAACCCTTGATTAACTTCTTTCGCCCATTTGGTTCCTCATGTACTTTGCTAAATACTCAAGCTCAGAAGTCAAAGTTTGGTGCTATTTCTGATGAATGTTTCTTTGTTGGCTATTCTTCCTCACAAATAGCGTATCGAGTCTACAACAAAAGAACGCGTATTGTGCAAGAATCATTTTATGTTGATTGGCTAGAATCAAATTCTCCTAACATGGGATCTGATCCTGCATGGTTCTATGACTCAAATACAGTCTTTAAACCTTTCATTCTTCTAGTTTTTGATGATGATGTGGTTCCTCAAACCAATGTAGAAATTATACCTTCAACTGAACCTCTTCCACCGATACCACAACCACCTGCACCCCATCCACAACCACCAATAGACCATCAGCCTCAACCTCCATTTGATGTACCACCTACACCTCCACCACAATCATCTTCTCCAAAACAACCTCCCACTTCCCCATCATAGTCTTCACAACCCACTTCCTCATCACAACCTTCACAACCATCACACACCACCTCCTCATCTTCAACAAATCCCAATAACCCTTAACACTAATTTTAAAACCTTAAAAGACCACCCACACGATTACTTCATTGGTTCTATTACTGATAGAGTGAGGACACGGAGTCAATCTGGATTGATAAATGAATGCCTCTATGCTTGTTTCTTATCTCAAACAGTTCCCAAAAATATCTCAGCAGCACTTCAAGACCTAAGTTGGGTTGAATCTATGCAAATGGAGCTTCAGCAGTTCAAGAAATTGAAAGTTTGGCAATTAGTTGATCTTCCTCCAAACAAGTTTCCTATCGGTACTAAATGGGTATTCCGGAACAAACCAGATAATCGGGGAGTAATAATTCAAAACAAATCTAGGTTGGTTGTTCAAGGTTTTGCTCAGGAGGAAGGAATTGACTATACTGAAGTGTTTGCTCCAGTTGCTCGAATTGAAGCCATCCGAATCTTTCTTGCTCATGCGGCTCACAAAAACTTTAAAGTCTTTCAGATGGACGTTAAATGCACATTTCTCTATGGGAATATTGATGAGGAAATTTATGTTTGTCAACCTCCAGGTTTCGAGGATCCAGATTTTCCAGACAAAGTGTATAAACTTGACAAATCCTTATATGGACTACATCAAGCCCCTCGGATCTGGTATGAAACTCTGACTCAGTATCTGCTGAGTTAAGGTTTCTCTCGTGGTTCAATAGACATGACTCTGTTCAAGAAAGAAGTTGATGGTGAAATGTTAATTGTTCAAGTGTACATTGATGACATCATTTTCGGGTAAACAAATGAGAAACTTTGTAGAGAATTTGAAGAGGTCATGAAGGATCATTTTGAAATGAGCATGATAGGGGAGTTATGATTTTTCTTAGGATTACAAGTTGAACAAAAGCAGTCTGGTATTTTGATTCATCAGGAAAAGTATATTCTGGAGATTCTCAAAAGGTTCAAAATGGATGATTCTTCTCCAGAACATACTCCATTCACTGCTCAGACTTGCTTAACTCCAGATGATAATGGGAAATCTGTGGATGCTCATCGCTATCGTTCCATGACAGGATCCCTCATGTATCTCATGGCTAGTCGTCTTGATATTACATTCACTGTGTGCTATTGTGCTCGTTTTCAGGCCAACCCAAAAGAATCCCATGAAAAAGCTGTAAAAGAATTTTTCGTTATTTAAAGGGTTCCTCTCGTTTGGGTCTTTGGTACCCAAAAGGATGTAACTTTGATTTACAGGCATATTCTGATAGTGATCATGGTGGTTGCAGGGTCAATCAGAAATCCATCACTGGTGGATGTCAATATCTGGGAGATTGTCTTGTTTCTTGGCAAAGTAAGAAGCAAACTACAGTATCTCTGTCTACAGGAGAATCTGAATATGTTGATGCTTCCAGTTGTTGTTGCCAAGTGCTATGGATACAACATCAAATGATGGATTATGGGATAAATTTTCTTCATAAACCACTTTTCTGTGATAATGAAGCTGCCATTGGGATTGCAAAAAATCCAATTCATCATACTCATACCAAGCACATTGAAACGATAAGTCTTGCCATCCTGGACGCTCAGGAAAAGGGATTTACAGATATTATTCCAATTGACACAAAAAATAAAAGAGCGGATCTTTTCACAAAAACTTTTGATAAATCGCATTTTTATGAATTGATCTCCATGTTGGCTTTAATATCTTTTTAAAACCTCTTTCTTACCTTAAATGTGCATTGTTCTATAAATAACTATTTTTGAACTCTTTTTGTTTATAAACATTTATTAACAAACTTCTGTGTCCCATATAAAAAAAGGAGAAAGAGAAATTTCTTTTCAGAAGCTTCTAAAAAGAAATTTCGGGGGAGAATATTTGTCTAAGGTTTAATTTTACCTTTTCAGGAACTTCATGTAAAAGAAGTTTAAAGGAGAATCAATAGCATTGTTTGGGATATGCATGGTAGGCTCAGCCCAATATCAAAGTAAATAGTGATTGTGTAGCCTAATTAAAATTTAAGAACTTGATGACAAGGATTATCCTCATGATATCTCAGCCTGCACAAAGCTACAAGGCCTTGTTTAATATGGGTTGAGAGTTTCATTTCTTTGCATTGATGCATAAATTTTACATAGAATGGGTGACATATCTCGTGCTTATCTCCTCTGCTATGTGTGAACATTGACCTGGAGTGATGATCTCCTCTGTTATACGTGTGTATAGACCTGGAGCTCTCATCAGCACATTCTGATGAACTTCTCTGATATACGTAAGTATAGACCTGAAGCTCTCATCATCGAGATAAAATGATTATCTCCTCTATCATACGTAAGTATAGACCTGGAGCTCTTATCGTCTGTCCCCATATTCAGAATCTTCATTGAAATATATAAGAATTCAAGCAAAGTGAATTATATTGCTTAATAAACCATGAAGTACAGGATTAGTACTTTGCTGAATATCTGTGGATCCAAGTCATTTGAGTATTTCAATGAATCCAAAACATGACAAAACAGCTGCAGATTACTTGTTGAAAAGAGGAAGGCATGAGTTTAAAATGACAAACATATCAGCAATCCCGCAAATCTTTGACTCTCCGGATTAATTTCTTGAAAAAGAAGTCTCTATATCCTTTTATTTTTTCCTTATTTGTTTTAAATTCTTTGTTATGTGTTGTTGTTGTGGGACGAAGAATGTTTTTCATAAAAGCCATATAAATTTAATTTTTTTAACTTTTTGGCTGCAGCGAAACTACAGTTTTGCTTGCAGGTTCGCCTAGCGAATCTATAGTTTCTCCCGGCACTATCGCTGTTCAACGAGCACTGATTTCTTTTGTGATGCCGAGCGAAACAACAGTTTCGCTGCCAGTGAAACTAGGTCATATATATGGCACATTGTGTTCATCATTTCACATTATGTCATGCGAAACTAAACCCTAGTTTCTCTGTGGCCGAAACTAATTGACCCCATTTTTCATCATTTTCGTCAAGATTGTTTGTTTCTAAACCGTTTGGTAGGTATTGCGACTCTAAATTAACGGTTTAATCGTGGTTTTATGGCTTAATCGATAGTTTTGGGTTGATTCGCTGGTTCGAAACTTCGCCTGTTTAGTCCAGCGAATCTACCAAACTTATCCAGCGAAACTGAACGAAAGTTCCGTGTTACGAGCGAATCTTTCTGGTTATGTTGTCCAACCATACCTGATAGTTTCGCTCGAATCTTTCCAGTGAAACTATACTTTCGCCCAGCACATAATCTGCTCTGTTGGGGTCAGCGAACTTACAACTTCGCTGTCGTCTGAATCATAAGCTAGTCATCTGAATCATAAGCTAGTCCTCAGCGAAAGTGTAGAATCGCTCAAACTCATGGTCTAGGGCTGAGTTACAGCAAATGTACACTATCGTTTGGTCAAAACTTATGTTCAATCAACTACAAAACTATTAGTTGTGCCTGGCGAAACTACAGTTTCACCTGTCAGCGAAACTGATGAACTTAGTTTAAAAAAAAACCTCAGCGAAGCTGTCTTGCTATACCTGGCGAAACTATAGTTTCACCATGACAGCGAATCTATGGCTGTTTTGAATTTTTTATATTGTTTAACTGCCTTTATGTGATATCTAACTTACCTAGGTTTATATTGTGCAGTTCATGGCAAACTTAAAGTTCGATGAAAAGACAAATTTTGTGGCTTTATTAAAAGACAGTAATCCGAAGACTGTCGGATTCAGAGATTGTCTTAGATGGTTGAAGCAGTCTCCCATACTTTTTGCCATATCTCATTTGTCCATGATCTATGACATTCACATAAGAGATTTTTGGGTTAATGCTGAATGTGATCTGGGATCTACTCCACACAGGATTACTTCAAGAGTCCTTGGGGAAGACATAGTTGTCACTGCTGAGATGGTAGCAAGGGTGTTGAGGTTGGAAGAAGATTGTGGAGATGAGGTTGGTATGACTGATGCTGAACTTCTTAATGCTTATCGAAGCATTGGGTATGAAGGACCATCTTTTGGGTCAAAGAAGGAAATTAAATAGTTGTTTTTATCCAAGGAATGGAGATACATTGCTCATGTATTCATCATGTGCTTGGATCATAGAAAGGGAGGATCAGATGGTTTAAATGCACAGTGGGCAAAGGCCATGATTGTATTCTGTAGAGGAAAAAAGGCCAATATTGCAAGACTAATATTTGACTGTATGACTGAAAACGTCATGGCCTTAAAGAAAGACGAATGGCTGTTATATCCAAGGTTTATCCAGATGATCATTAATGCTGAGAAGCCCAATTTGCCAAGACATGGGGAAGTTAGGAGGCTGATGCAAATGAATACAAGAATATTTGCAGACTGCTCAGCTGTTAGACATGACTTCAGTGGTAAAATAACATATTTACCGGAAAACATGTATCCTGTTGAGAGAAGGACCTACATAAGAAGGTTGATTGAAAATGAAAACAAAAATGCTGAAGAAAATCGGGATAAACAAGCTGAAGCCATAAATAAAAGGAAGAGGTATGCAAAGGAGAAAGAATATGATCTAGATGCTGAGATTGATGAAGTTGAAGAGGAGCAGTGGGCTCAAAGAGAGAGGGGAACCGGCTCACGAAACTGAAAGGAGATCTAAGCATAAGCAGCCGGTATTCGAAGAAAGGAGGGATCCCTGATCTGAAATGGATCAAGATGTGATCAGAAATGTAAATACTTCATTGGCTAATGAACTAAGCATGATTAAAACTAAGTTGGTTAATCAGGAGTTAAGGGAGAAGGAGAAAGATGAGCAGATAGAAAGTATGAAGGTTATGATGATGGACCAGCAGGAACTTATCAAAAGGCTATTGAAGGAAGTGAATGAGCTCAAAGGCAAAGTTGGTGACACAAACCAACTATCACAAGAGGAGCTGGATGATCTGACTGACACATCAAAGTATTCGTTTCTAAAAGTGGGGAGGTAATCTGGTATGAGAGGAGAAGTAAGTACGGCTGGTGGTGGTGCAAGTGGAAGTGGTGTAGGAGGTGAAAAGGTTGTTGAGAGAGAATAGATGAAGGAGGAGATGTGAGAGAGGAGCCAGTGATTGTTAAGGCTAAATTTGTTGATTTAGGATTGGACATAGACACAGACTTGACTGGACCTAAGGTGATTAGAGAAGAAACTAATGAAGGAAATAAAGAGGATACAGGGAAGAGACTGATTGATGAAAAGGAAGAGTATGAGGAACAACTGGTTGATTATGATTCAAAGCCTAAATACTATGAAGTGGAGGAGCGCCCAATGACTTATGTGGCACAAAGAGGTTCAGAAGAAGGTGATGTGTTTGAACTAAGCAAAGAAGACTTGTTTGTGAAAGAAAAGGAACCAGAAGAGCTAACACCTCTATTTTAAAACATCAGTGAACCAAGCAAGAAGAAAACTGATAAGAAAATAGTGAGCTGGAAATACAATTCTGAATTGAAAATGTTTATGATCAAAAGGAAGGGTGGTGAAATTTCATATATTCATAAAAGGAAGGCTTTCAAGACCTTGCCTAGATAAGATTTGAGAAGGTTAGCTGAAACTCCACTTTTGGATGCCCACCTGAGTGAACGTGCTACGTTGTTGGAAAAGGAGATTAAGGCGGGAATGAATGACAATTTGAAGCTTTTGGGTATTTGAAGACAGAAAGAAGGAGATCAAAGAAAGACCTGGATTGGGCCACCGAAAAAGGAAAGATTGTGTTAAAGCTGAAGCCAGCTAAAACTGTTAATAGGGTAAGGGTGCCCAATCCACTTCCCCCTAGACTACAAAATTTTGAAAAATAGTTTTATGATAACGATACTGGGGAAGCAGTCATTAGGTTGAAAGGTGGGGCTGAGATTAAACTATTTGATCCAATGGAAGTATTTTCCTTTTATGATGAAGACCTGGTGACTCTATGTGAAAATCATATCAAGACTGGAGCTGGAGATGAAACAAGAAGAGAAGCAAGTCTGTTCATGAATGTGGCAAATAAAGCTCGAGGAGTAAGGGCAGAGGTCAGGGAACTTGCTGAGAAAGTATCCAAGGCTGACGAGTTAAGGATGGACATGCAGGATCCTACCAGACAATTTGCTAGAGCAAGTGCAAGAGCTGTAGAGGAGAGGGTAGCAGAAGCAGAACCAGAAGCATCGGATAAAGCTGAAGAAGGAGAAAGAGAAGAGCAAGAAGATTGAGAGTGAGGTCCAACCTAGGGGGAGAATTGATGATCTACATAGGTTGCACTGTTGAATCGATCATTAGGAGCAACAATAATCTCCCTTTAAGCTCATGAATCAAACCATCAAAGGTAAATTAATCTTCGTATGATAGAGAGTGTAAAACATTGGCCGAGTGCATAACTTTTATCAACAGATGGTTAGCATTGAAGTCTAGGAATTTGGGTTTCACACAAGCTATTTCTCTTCGTCTTGCAATTAACACTGCTATTAAAGGTAAATCAATCTTTGTTCTCAGTGTAGTGTCCAATCACTTGAAATTCAAGTATTTTATTCTTTTAAATTTGCATAATTTTCACCATTTTTCATGTCAATTTATAGTTATTTTCTGTAGTGAATTTTAGTTTCTTTCTGAAATTATAGAATTTTTCGAAAAGCTTTCCTAGGATCATGATAGGAGTAATTTAGATACACTTTCTGTTTCTTGATTCTAAATCCAAAAACATGCTAATATATAATAATTGAATTCAAATCTAACAACAAATTATTAAATCAGGCATCACATACATGATTTGATTTGATTAGTAGTTAATTTTGTTTGTGGAAGCAAACTATTGTAGGTGGCGGATAGGGTTTGACCGATTTTAGCATTTAGCTTGATGTTAAATTCAGTAGTTCTTTTGCTTCTTTCTTTTGTTACGGTTCATTTGATGTTGTCCTTTCTTGTGTTTCTCTAATTGCTTATTTCGTGTAGGATCCACTTGAGTATGAATGCCACTAAATGAGAAGGTTCATTTTGATTGGGAAAAGCTACTACACAAGAAGGTTTGTTGTGTAATAAGTTATCATCTTCTATAAATTAATTCCTTTATGTGTTCTTTTGTAACAAGAAATAAAATTTACTCCTTTAATAAAATATTCATCTACGAGCTCCTTTAAAAGTTGTGATTAGTTATATTATGCTTTATTCCTTTGTGAGTATATATTCTATATTTTTTTGACTCAATTTCTTTTGGTGTATAGTTATTTTATTTAGAATTAAGGACAATCTATTGTTTATGTTTTGAATTTCTTTTTGAACATAAACTAAATAAAAAAGACAAACCTTGTTTTAATATTTTGACTTCATTATTTTTCAGCACAATGTTAATTTGTTATTTATTTTTATTTCATTTATGGTAAAAATGTCTAGCAAGGGAAAAAGAGGAGTTTGTAAGTGCAAAAAGAAGTTTAAATATCCAAACAAATTTACAACTGAGTTCCATAAGAATGGTTTAACGACCGGGGATAATTTAGCATTTTTTAAGTCATGGATTGGTATTGAATTTAGGAAAAGGATTTCTTACCACCAACTTGCTAAAAACGTAGACAAAAAATTATACGATGATTTATGGTAGTACATTAAGGTATAGTTTTTATTTTCGATTTCTAATAGTATATTTGTTACTTATGCTTAACTTTTTCTAAAAATATGTAGGTATCATGAAGTATATGTAATGATAACGCAAAAGGTACTGTTTTGAAAAAAGGAAAAGTCATGATGAGAAACTTCTGAAGTACACTTGCACGTAATTACGTTAGAAAAGGCAAATATCCTTTTGAAGAGTATTAATATCTCGACAGTTTTAATTGGGATTCTTTTGTATCAAAAGTACGAGGTATTTTGGGATTAGTTAATTAATTTATTACATGTTATAGTTAGTATTAGTCGGTTTTTAATGTTTTAAGAAGGTGAAAAGTAAAAAAGCCAAGATGAGTGCAAAACAAAATATTGAGCCTTCTCATCTAGGATGCATGTGGATTGTTGGATTGATGGGTGGAAAGATGGAATCAACTTGTTTCAAGCCACCCACATCTATCTTCTACACAAGACGAACATTTAAAAATATTAATTGCTAGCAAAGCACTGTACAATCTTGTTACAAATTATTTGAACTTGCTCCACACCTATTATCAGAAGGTGTATTGATGGGAACACTACATGAGTTGGTAATTAAGTATCATCATTTTATATAATTTATATACATTTATCTATATTAATATAGTTGTAATACTAATATATTTTTTCTAATAGCATACTAAAGAGAGAGAAAAGAAGAAAGATGGTAAAGTAGTTGGGGAGGGACGTCAATGTGGTGGGCATACACGTTAAGTGTCTATTTTGATTAGTTCTAGAGAGAGCTTGCATCCAAGAAAGGAAAATAAGACTAAAGAGGCAGAATGAGTAAGAGATTAGAGAAACGCCATGCTGGGAGACCAGTATCTAGTTGTTCCAGCAACTCAAGGGAGCTCGGCTATTCAACTACCGAAAATCAAGGTAAGAACTTTGTTTACAAAGTACTTTTTAAAAAATGATATATTTACTAAAGATGTATACGTGTTTGCAGTCAATAAGTAAATGTGACCTTATATGGCCATTCGATGATAAGTGTCCCAATTTGGTTCTGGGACATGGAATGGTCTATCCTCATAGGATTATAGATGGAAACCCGATACATGATGATGACGTGAAAGTCCATATAGATCTTGTAGACAATGATTACAAGAAAGCCACGGTCTCACGACACACAAAGAGTGATGAAGTAACTGATATGGAAAGTACACAAGGAACGTATATTCAATGGCATAGGAAAGCAATAAAGGTGTATTTTATATAAGCAACCTTGTATTGCTTTATTTATTGTTATATTGATATTTTTTATAATGTATAGCTTTTACACATCTTTTATTCACGAGAATCATTTGCCTAAGATCAACAAACACCCCAACATTTTGAGGGTCATAGACCGGTACATTATGAGGGTTTGGGCTAATACACTCTGAGGGTTATATGACATCACATGTATTTAACTTTTAGTTAGTTGAAATCAAACCATGTTTTTGTCAATGTAGTTTGATGAAAGATACATGGTATTGAAAGATGAAGATTTGAGTTTCTTGGATATGGTAATCACTTCATTCTTTGTATTTACTTTTAATAGCATGGTATAATTAATGGTTTAATAACGTCACTTCTTCATTTAGTTGAACGACGAGTTTCCGATACAATCGATGATACAACCTACTCATACTAAACATGTTCAATTTTCTGATCCTAAAACTACGAAAGATGTTCTTGAATCTAGTGCTACTAAGGATGTTCCCGGTCCTAGTGTTACTAAGGATGTTCCCGGTCCTAGTGTTACTAAAAATGTTCCTGGTCCTAGTGCTACTAAATATGTTTTCGATCCTAATGCTACTATGAATGTTCGTAATTTTAGTGCTACTAAGGATATTCCAGATCCTAATGTTAATAAGGTTGCTCAAAAATAACTCAACTTTTGAGAGAGGCGGAGAAAAAACCTAAAAACATATATAGGTTTGCAAAGCAATTGGCGTATGTATTTACTCAAAGCTACAAAATATATGTTACTTCTCCAAGTGGGATGCATAAGAAAGAATTTTTTGAGTCTATTGAAGTAGAGTCGATGATGCAATTATGTGTCAATGGTTTTGTTACGATCGATGTTTTGAATTGGTATATGATGTAAGTTTGATAAATTTTTGATTAAATATTTTATGGTAACATTTATGTTTAAATATAACATAGAGTTATTAAGCTTTTCTTCTTTTTTTAATTTTTTTTAGGTATTTATATCAATTTGGGAGAAGTCATGGTTTTGATCAAACAACATACTTAAATCCACGAATGATCGAACTTAGTGTCTGCAAATATAATGAAGGTTTACTCATCCATTACATTAAAGATTTCATGAGACATTATAAGAACAAGTATTTTTTCATGGCACCGTATTTAGCCGGGTATTACATTTATTATTTCTATTTATGTACTTTTATTTATAACATTTATTTTAAAATTATGGTATTAATTTTTCTCGAGATTTTCATTTATGTAGACATCATTGATCATTAATTATGATTCGTCGCGATTTCAAAGATCATAAGGTATGTTTTCTTTTCTGTTTTTGCACTATTTTTTTAGTTAGTTAGTTAATAGTTAATTGCATATAGTGCCATCAACAAGTTGAAACATGAGATTGTGGATATTATATAATGAAGGCGATGTATGATTTTATGATTATTCGCAAAGAACATATTGTAAGTTTTTTTATGTATATTATTTTTAATTAAAAACTTAATATGTATATGTATATGTATATATATGTATATGTATATGTATATATATATATATATATATATATATATATATATATATATATGTGTGTGTGTGTGTGTGTGTGTGTGCGCGCGCGCGCGCGTGTTGAATTGTAATCTAACTTTTATTTATTTACTATTTTAGAAGATGCATGATATGAGGTCTCTTCGTCAACATGAAATTGACTCATTTGGTGAAGATATATTAGAGAATTTTATGTTATTGATTAAGGATTGATGATTGGCAAATTAGTTGTTATGTTTCAGCTTTTTGGTTTTTATTTAATGATATATGTATTCGAATTCTTCACCTAACAATTTTTTATTTGCTTTATTGTACTTCCGAAAGCACATGGAAGATTTTTTGGGTTTTTTAAGTGTGCTTTAGTTACCGTCTATAGGAAAATCAATAGTTTGGGTGTTTGGAAGACACACAACGCTTTTCTTCATAAGGTCGATTGTTGTTCTACTACTTATGATATCCCACAATTAGTGAAAGTATATAACAAGTACTATAGAAGCATTGTAATATGTTATATTAGCATATATATTTGATAGCAATTCGTTGTGCTATTTTTTAAGATGATTTTTCAGTGTCAATTTCTAGGTCCATCCCCGTACGTATGTTGACTTTGGTGTTATCTTAGAAGCACTTGGATTGTGATGGTTTAAGGAGGAATACTTCAATGATTTCAAGTTTTCTATCCTAGTTGCTTCTTTAATTCTAACAGTATCTCATATGGTGAACAGTAAGGCTTTTTGTAATTTTGACTAAAGCTCTAAGCTTTAAGATGCTTAGATATTTTACAGGTATATATAAATATTTATTGTATTTGTATGTTAACTAGAATTTTTGCCATCAAGAGAGAAATTTGCGAGTCTTTTGTTGCAGGGTATAATGATCAATTGATTATCAAGATACTAGCAAGCAATTGTTTTCATGCATCAGGTATTTAAAATTTTCAATGATTCTCGTATTAGTTGTGGACTCGTTTCTGGTTGGAGTTTATGATTAAAGTGTAAAATTTAAGACAACAATAACTAGGTAAAGTCAAATATTCTTTACTTGTTTTTGTTTTACTCATTCTCATGTTTCTTTAATTTTTTAAATTGTTAAGATGATAAATATTATATTTTGCAGGACAGGTTGAGAACCAAAATTAGAAGTGTTGAAACTAATACAATTTCCTAAGAAGATTCTTGATATTGATATCAATGTAATTTGCATTATCGATTTACAAAGATGCGTTAGTTGTACACTGGTTTGTGAAAACATTTTGACATTTGTAAATTTGTAAATACTTGTACTACTGTATTTTATATTTGAACATTTGTAAATATAAGTTTATGTGCTCTATCTATAAATATATATTTTTTGTTTGGTTTTTAAAATTAAAAAAAAAAATACAAAACAATAAGTAGAAAAAAAATAATATATAGACAATGAATAGAAAAAAAATTGTAAAAGAGAGTAAAAAATCGCTGTAAATATTATTCTTGAAAAGATGTAAAGCAAAATGAAAAGGAAAAAAATAAAAAAAAACATTAAATGTATTCTTGAAAATCGTTTTAAAATGTATATTGAGCAAGCGTTGTAAAACCATTATTAAAAATTCAATTCAAAAAAGATTATTAATTTTACAACGCTTTATCTTTACGTTGTAAAACGAATTTATATTTTTAAGAGCGTATAGTTATATAGTGTTTCATTAAACACTATATATGCTATCTATAATTCCTATAAAAGACAATTTTTATAAACTAGTGTCATCTCATTAATTTCACCAAACTGTTTACCGGAACAGTTGAATGTATAGAAACTTTCTTCACAGACTTGGGATGTTTGTAAACTCTGATCATTTTTGAATTGTTGGTATTGGGATAGATTCAATTGTCATCTTTACTCACTTTGGATTTAATAGTCTTAAAATTTTGAAAGTTGCTTTGCTCCCATATCAAATTTCTTATCCAATTTGCCTTTTCATAGTTGCTTGGGTTCAAAAATGATACTCTACCCATATCATACATATCAGCTGCACATAGAGTATGAAATCATATTCATTTCTGTAAGAACCCTATCTCGTCCTTTAATCACATATAATTTCTTCACACCATCATACATCCAACTCAACACTAGTTTTGAATTTTCATATCTTATGTCTAGTTTTGAATATCTAATAAGGTATTTTTCTTTGGAAGGAATAGGATCTTTAATAGTAAGATTTCCAATTTACATTACTCCTACTATACTAGTGTGATCAGCTGACTCTACCGGTGTGTGTGTCTGTTTAGCATGCTGAACTCCTTAAGATGGTGTTGTTTCCACTATAACTGAATATCTTCAAAAAGACCTTTCAAACTATCTCCAAAAATGTTTTTATCTTCTATATCTTCTGTAAGATCATCAAAATCACCAAGCTCATCATCTAACCTTCTAGAATCATTTGTTGCTAAAACGAATAGGACTCCTTCTCATATTGGTACAGAGACATTTCCAATACTAGATACACAAGATGGACTTGAAATGTATCCTATATCTCTTCCTTGATTGTCATCATCACCATTTCCTTCAACAACCTCATATTCTTCATCATCATCACTATCACCTTAATCAACGTTATCAATATACTATCATCCATTCCCAAATCACTAACTAACTTCTCCAAAAAATGAGCTTCAACCTTCACCAACTCCAACTTTAGTTGTGGTTGTCTTTGTTTCAGTCTCTGCTCTAATTACCTGCTCACTTGGATTAACATGAGCTTGAACATCCTTAGCTGTCTTAGTTTCAACAAATTATTGACATCTTGATTCACCAACTTCTTTAGCTTGACTAAGTTTAGCACGTTCCACTTAATTAATAGTTTTTGAAGATGAAGCTCTCATTTGATTGTCCAAACTTTGCATGTAATCAAATGTTACACCCCCACTTATAATGTAAACACGAGAATGTAACGCTTGGGATCATCATAACACATTTATTGATAATAGAGATATTGTAAATTATTTGAAGTCAACATGTCATGACGTCACTTGACACAAATGGAGACTTATGTCATGGTTTGTCACTTCCACACATAGCCAAATAGTTAAAACATGTTTACATCCCACATCCAGAGATATGACTTGGGCAACACACCTCAAAGTAAACTGATGTAACTAAATAGTTAAAAAAATATGCAATGTCTAAACCATAAGTAATCATTTGCTAAGATAAATGTCCTTAATGGTCTCACTAAGGCACTTGCATCCTCTAGCATCAAGAAATATTATTACCTATAAAGAAATGCTTGAAAAGGTTAACACTTGGTTGGTGAGATCATAGGTTAAATATAAGTAAATTATATTATGTTATGTAAATAGGATATATGTGTAAGCAAGTCCTAGTGAAGAAGAATCAAATGCCGACATGAGCTTCATAAGTAAGCCTAACGACGTACACATAGAATTATCATATTATATTCACCCAAGAGTCCATTCATGACTATTGTTAGTTCTAGCTAGCATACCAACAAACGAGGGTGGGGGTGTCAACTCAATAGTACTACCAATACTTTTTCATCGGCTCCAAATCAGAATTAAATAGTTGTGAAATAAAGAACTATACAGAAAACCCATATACATACCAGATTACAACTTATAGACAAACTACACAATAGTCCATAATGTATAAAGATAATCATAACATAAAAGAATTTTCTTCATTATTTCCCCCCCTTAAATCGAAATTAGTATAAGGAAAGTGGAGCTGTGAAACTCACCTTAGGCGAATACGTGCGATATAGAAATGATAAACCTTTAATAACATGATTGGACCAAAGCAAGTCCCAAACATCTAATAATAAATAATAAAACTTAGAAACATGCTTTATACATTGTTATAATATTTCTATTTTGTTTAGGGTTAGTTTGGTTGTCGCATGACTTACATATTACTAGACAACGACCTGTTGGTGACACTTTGAGTGAAACCATATTTATTTATGGTTAACAAGTCTCTTATTCATGAGTTAAGCTTAATAAATTCACATATCATTAATGATGAGTTCTAAACTCTAGCAAGTTTCCATTCTAGAAAAGCCTACCATACTACACATACAAATCCATGATATAACCAAATTGCACATTTCATGTCATTATATAACTAATTACTTCAAGTGTCCCCATGTGATAACTACATACACCACTATCAAGCAACCTAGTTACCTATAGGGTTTAGACCACTCATCACATGCTATGGGAAGTGAACTTTCAACTTTAAATACTAAACCCTGCCAATGTTACTAAGTAGGGGCCTAAGTTCCACATGTGTGTATGGTATTCATCATAGCATTATAGCATTCAAGGAATAACATTGAAGCAAATAAGATTTCCACTTTTTCCATGTTGTTAAAATACACACATATATATCAAGGTTCCATCATGTAAATCTATTAACCAACTTTATTCTAGTCAAGACAACACTACGTTATCAACTAGCATACATGTGCATCAAACATCCCATTCTCCCATGTTCATCAAATTTAAGTTTTCTCCAACGTTAACTAAGATATACTTTTAACACATTTAACATAGGAAACATATAACATTATTCCCAATAATCAATATAGCAACATCCTATACTTTCATACATGCCCAAAACATTGAATTCTAATAGTTTCAATACAAAGTTTCCTCATCAGGAAGATGCGATCAAAACATGCTAAATTTCATCAAAAAAACAATACTTCATCATTCATATGATTCATCTATCCTATAATGACCATAATAGCAAAAGAAACATCTTTAGAAATCAAAATACAAAATTTCTTTAAGTAAGTTATGAACTACACATTCAAATCACAAGTTTCTTGCACCATTCATGTAAAAATAAGCAATAGCATCTATCTAGGCTAACTATAGCATTTAGTTTCATCAATTTAAAGTTATAGGATTGATTGGATGAACTAGGGTTTGGTCAAAATTCATGAAAGTGATTATAGTTGTATGAAAATTATTGAGTCATGAAGGATGAATCTACCAAAAACTCTAGATTTCAGCATTGGCCTTCAATTATGGAATCAGGCCAAGTGCTTAATCAAGTGCCAAATGGCATATGCTAAATGACTGCTAATCAGCATATGCCAGGCAGCTGCCGAACTACATGTGTTGAAAGACTGCATATCACCACATACAGTTCAACTATGGATTAGATAATAACTCCATTCTCTGTCGATCGACTGCTGCTGAGAACAAGCATGTCTGTGCCGACGGCTGTTGTGTTTCACCTTTAAGAGACAACATAGTACAAAAACTACCAACTCCAATACATAGATCACCTATTCAACTATAGCAAGTAATACTTTGAAAGAACTTATTGCTGAGAACATTCTCTGTCTATCGACTGCTGCTGAGGACAAAACAGATTAATCAAGTGAATACTTTGAAAGAACTTATTGAGTTTATCTTTACTCAAGGAATTTATGTTATGATAGCAAGTAACTAACTTAGATTTTGTATTTGTTAGTTATTGATCATTGAAGAAGTTCTTGTTTGTCATAACCAACCCCGAAACAACAAGTGGCATCAGCGCTATTGGCTCTTGATTTGCTTGAACTCATTTTTCAACAAATCACTTGTTTCTTCATTTGATCACACTATCAAACACCACCCTTTCCTCGTATTTCTTTAACTTCTCAAGATGACTGTTGTAGCCATTTCGAGTAAACATGATTTGGAGAATGGGACACATACCAAACCTCCCATGTTTATTCCACATGATTATGATACTTGGAAAATCCAAATGGAAGATTTCATAAAGAACCAGGACATATGATTGTGGCTCTTAATTTTGAATGGACCATATGTCCCCATGGTCCAAGCCACTGGTGAAGATGGAGTAACGATCCTAAAGGATCCTACAAAGTATTCAGATGAAGATGGACGTGGATTCAAAGTCTCTACGGCTAATTAGAATGAGCATACCCAACAGCATCATGCATGGCATCAAGAAATTCACAACTGCTCAAAAGTTATGGGAATCTTTGAAGGCCAGATTTAAAGGTACAGAAGACATGAAGGAAAACAAAAGAGATGCCTTGAAATAGAAGTTCAAAAACTTTGGTTTCATAGGGGGTGAAACCATGACTGCTACATATCATAGTGCAAGATCGGTGTTGGTCTCTCAACGTAAGTTTTGTATCTCATAAACTTACTAAGTCTCACTCGGTTGATGAAGAGGAATCTTTAACTAAGTTGACAGTAATATAATAAGTTGATGAACACAAGAAAGGTTTTCAAGATACTTGTATATATTATTTCTCAACTCAGTATTACAAGACTCTTACAAGCATGGTTACATAAGTTACAATGAGAATCTATATATACTACTATCTACAGCCAGTTATACTTGGAAAACCAGCAGGAATTTACCACTAAGCAAATACTACTTTGCTAGAAGTAAAGTATCTAAGATAAAATAATATCCTAGATTAGGTAGTCATGGCAGGTCCATGACTTACCTTTTGTCACCAACTAAGTATGGTAATTGTACTAACTGAAAAAGGTAAATAGTGGATTAAAGTATGGTAAACTACATAGGAGTGGCAAAACGCCATGCAGTGTATCAGAGTTGTCAGCGGATGTCAGACAGCCCATACTTATATCCACTGGTTTATAGTTGGTTCTTCCAAAGGCAAAATGGCATCGGAAGAATAAGTTCTTCTGAAGCCATTTATACTTCAGAAGAATCAACTTCTTCTAAGTCTTATGCAAGTCTTTGTGACTTCATTCTTCGGAAGACTTTGTCTTGGATCTTCTAAGTGTGAATGCTTCGGAAGGACAATTACTTGGTCTTCATAAAATTTGGAAAACTTGATTCTACCTTCGGAAGTTCTTCATATACTTCGGAAGTAAGAATACTTAGTCTCAGAAGACTTAGTTTTTCCTTCGGAAGTTCTTCATACTTAAGCTTCAGAAGAACTTCAACTTGTCTTCAGAAGAGCAGCTTTAGCTTTGAAAGACTTGTTTAATTGTACTTCAAATATATTCTAATTCAGTTGTACATCAAAATATTCTAAGTGTTGTTTTGGTTGCACCAGCCTCATATGATCCAACAAACTCCCCCTAGGCTAATGCTACCAAAACTTCACTTCCTTCTACTCCATAAAGTCTTCAACACTAGGGAAAGAAGATATTATCTATTTCCTTGTTCTTCCCTGATGTGGTGGTGAGGAGCTGGTACAAGTCATTCGTATATAGTAGATCAAGTCTGTTGTTTTGAATGACATGCACCCTTTGTTGTGTCCCTCTAAAAAGAGTTAGTTGATGGGAATTGTAGTCATACTCCCATCTAACTATAGGATCAGAAGTTGAGCCTTCAACCATCTGAAGGAATGGTTTTCCTTTTGTAGTTGTGCCTTCTTCCTCATCCTTTCCTCTCCTCTTCAACTCTTCTTCAGTCTTAGCCTTCTTTATGAGCTCAGCCAGATGAAGACTGCTCAGATGATTTCTGATGTGAGCAGCAACCTGAGAGTTGGAGGGATTGGAGAATGGTTTTTCTGCTAACTCAACAAGGTCGAATCTACTAGAGTGTAGCAGATATGAGGTATCAACCCTGTTTACCTCATCATTCTCTCTTTCCATAACAAAGCTGTGAGAAGGTTCATTGAACCTCCACTAGACTATTTTTTTCTAGGATAGAGGGGTTTAAATGAAAGCTTGTCCCCCTTCCTAGTGTCCAGTAGAGTCACCAGCCTCCTCCTTAACTTTTTCTCTTCTTCCGTAAGAATATCTGAGTTAGTTGCAAGAAGTTGGAGAGCTTGGTCCAGTGCTTCCCTAGGTAGATCAAGGAATGCATCTCTTGTGAGGGAGCTGGAAGAGCCATCAGTGTATTTCAGGGTAATTGACTCTTCCTCACAAGAGATGTTGCTCAATGTTGTGCAGTTGATGAGCTTCCTATTGATCTCCTTGAATTCTTCCAAGGTCAGGGGCTTAGAAGGTTCTGAAGAAGGTTTGGGTAAAGATTGGGTTCTGGGTTGTGTTTTGGGTTTAAGGATAGGTGGTGGCGGTGGTTGTAGGGAAGCAGTGGGTGAGGGTGTAGGTAAGGCTGATGGTGTAGGTTCAGGGGTGTAAGGTTCAGTGGTTGGTTCGGTTTTGAAGGGGATGGGAAGAGGTATGGGTGTAGGTTGTGCTGGTTTGGGTGTTGGTGTTGGTTTGGATGCCTTCTTCTGAACACTTGCTAACTGGCTTACCTCCTGCCTTCTTCCTATGCAAATGTCAGCCTTGATGTCACTAACATGTCGCTGTAGGGTGTTATCAGACATAGGACCCACTTGCCTGCCGGTGAAGCCATGGGCTTTGAGATAGGCTTTCATCCAATCCTTATCTCCCACATTCTTGGCAGCGGCAAGTTGTGCCTCTTCCTCCCTCAGCTTTTCCCTTGCACTCCTCTTCCTCTCTTTGTTGATTTGATCTTGCTCTTTGTGGAAAAGAAACAAGATCGTGTCATAATCATGAGATGCCAGCTCCTTTTGAGTATAGCCTCTTGAGCAAAGAAAGGCTATTCTCTCCTTCCTTTCCCTTTCCGTAGCCTCTTCCTTCTTCTTCCTTTTCTCCTCCTCTTCGGCCAACCTTGTCGCTTCTTCTTTTTCCTTTTGTAGCAAGGTTTCCTTCTCCAGCCTTACAAGCCCATCAAGTGGGAGAAGAAGGATTTCTCATTGACTACTCCCAAGCTTATGAGCCTATCAATAACCTCCACTCTCCTCTTATTGTTGATACTTTCTTAAGCGGTTGCTACTACTTTGCTGCTTGTAGCCAATAGCTTCCCAGTATCAATTCTTCCCTTCTTTTTAAGCTTTTCCAACCTTTCCTCCTCTAGAAGCTCCTCAGCAGTGAGCTTCCTCTTCCCCTTAGGATCAGAGGAAGATTCAGCCTTTAGAGACTCGGGTTTAGAAGATTCAGGTTGGGGAGAGTAGGGTTGGACATGTAGTGTTTGGGAGAGAGGGGTTGTAAGGAAGTCCTCACTGTTTACCTCAGAGGCTGGGTCTAGAATAGCCTCTGTGATGAACAGATCATTGGATGAGGAAGACAGTTCAATTATTCCTTCTGTAGCTTGTATTTCTTCTTCAGAAGTAATTAGAACCGCATTACCTATCCCTTCCAAATTGGTTGCTGGGCCATGAGTCTGTGTATCCCCTTCGAAGTTAATCTCGAGTTCAATAGAGACCGTAGGTTAACCAACTTCCTTTTCAGAGGTAGGTTGTGCACTCAGTCTTTGAAGCTCCTCAGCTCTAAAGTAGGCAACAACTACATCAGGGGAAGGTTTTTCAATGGATGAGCTTATAAAAAATGTGGTTAAAAACCTATTGAGGTCTATAAGCATTTTTAGATCCACTTGAATAGTGATGGGAGCTGGTTGAGGGAAGGTGGTTGCTGGGTGTTGCTGTGTGGAGTACAAAGAAGATATGGCATCAAAGGAAGTTGTTATGATGGCAAGGTAGGGTTCCTCATGTCTTTGTTTCTATACATTCTCCCCTTTTTTGGTAGCATCATCTTGAGAAGTAGATGAGCTAGAGGAAGAACTTAAAGAAACCTGAGTATGTACGTGCCTGATAGACTTCTCAATCTGTGTCTCATCTAGTTATGCCTTGAGATCTTTAATCTCAAGTTGCTGAGTGGCAGACCTATCCTCTAAAGTCTTAACCTTTGATTCAAGGTTTAAGAATTTAGAAATCAAGTCTCTGATAATGAGTTTTAGGCTACCCTCATCTTCTTTCGAAGAATCATCAGGAGATGAGATAACATACCTGGTATGTTCATTATCACCACCAGTAATGGTTTCTCGGCACCCTGGATACCCATGCTTGCTGATGTCTCTTTTAGAGTCATCAAGAGGAAAGGTTGTTGTAGACTCAGTCCCACTTATGTTATCACTGTCCTAAGAGGTTATTGAAACACTCTCAGTAGTGGCAGCTGAGCCTACATGAGTCACCTTCACACCAGTTTGACTCACCTCAGTTAGGTATTGCAGATGTGGGCTAGACATAAGAGGTTCCCTGGGGCTCAGTTGATCTAATGAGTGGTATGATAGATTAACATCACTACGCAGATGGAACATAATGTCCTCATAAGGTAGGGTTGATAGGTCAATGAGGGATAGAGAGGGTAAATCTAATAACCCGGGACCTTGGTCAACACCTAAGGGTTGTTCTGCGAGAGAAGATGACCCAATGATGTTGGTGTCCCTTTTTGGCTGCTCAGGATAGTGTTGGGACTCACCCTGAGGGCTAAAGGCTTGGGTTGTGGGCTTGTCAGCTTGAGACTAAGGAGACTCAATGCTGGCATTGAGGTGAATGGTGGAGGATTGTTGGACCTCTGGCTGAGTGGGAGCCCTGAGTTCCATTCGAGCCTTTTGGATAGAATAGAGGGTACCTGACCAATCAGAGTAGATTGATCAGGGGTTTGTTTGGGGCATCTAGTGTATGTAATCTTGATTGGGTGGGAAGAATTGACTGGCATTTGAGTGGTGGTGGATTGTGTGGGTTCATCACCTGCTGGGCCTGCAGGGATGTCACAAGGAGCTGTTGGCTCCAACATACCTGGAAGAAGATCTGTGAATCTTCCAGAGAAGTTGGTGGACACCTCTTTAAGGTCTTGAAGATGCCAGGACGCATTTGATGGACCAGTAGAACATCTATACATTGTAATCTGTCCAAGTCCAGCTCATAGTTGATTATGTGCTGAATGAACCGAGGATACATGTAGAATGGATCCCAGGTGAGATTGTCTCTTAGATTTTTCAGCACAAATCTTGATTAGTTAAAGCGCATGCCCTTTACAAACCCACGAACGAGGCAGCCCAAATCATATGGGATTTGATCCCATCCCCCGAATTTATTAGATAGGCAATGCAGGACAATGTTCAACAAGAACTTCCAATTGTAGGAGAAGTTAAACTTGTAGACTGTAGACTTGTGCATATCGTCGCCATATCCTATCTGGGTGTAAGTGTCTTCCAACTTAGATTTAGAAAACTCAGTAGGGGCGCCCTCATCATGAAGCTCTAGATGCTCACTGATGGTTGATTCAGCAATGATGATCTATTGTCTATAGATCCTCGAACGGATGACGCATTCACCATTTAGCATTTCATCTTGACCATTGTCCCAGAATTCGACCATGTGGTTAGAGTAGATGGTGGGGCTAATGGTGAGGGCTGTGAAGTATGCCGATTGGGACAGAAATTAGATGATAGGGGCGAAGTCGGCATCCTTTGAAGAGTCAAGGATAGCGACCTGATTATGTTAGGGATTTAGGGCCATTGTTAAGAGGTATGGTAGGATTGAAGAAATTTTAGAGTGAGTGAAGAAGATGGTGGTAATTTGGGGCTTTTGCTGTGGTAAAGAATGTAAAGAGAGAGAGTCGGAAATTTTAAATGGGGGTTAAAAAGCAAACCGATAAGGTGAAAGGACAGCTTAGGTTTTGATTTGACAGAGGCGGTAAGATAAAACATTTAAAATATTCCAACAATTATCACTAAAATTTTACTTTTTACAGAGTAGGGCCCAAAGATTTTCATTACGTAGTAAAGACGTTCTTATGAAGGTAAACTTGATTCCGAGAGAAAACACTTGTGTTTCTCAATATTGTCTTCCAAAGTCATTGTTACTTCCGAAAGCAAACCATGTCTCAATGACAAGTTTGCTTCCAAGAGTACAATCTTCTTCCGAGAAAAGAAGTTAGTAAGCTTCGGAAGTAAATTTGACCTATGATCAATTGTTCTTTCGAGGCTAAAAACTCTTCTAAAGATTATATTTAAGCAGAGGAATTTCCCTTCGGAAGAAGAATAAAGATTTCTTTTGAGGGTAAATTTCTCTTTGGAAGTATTTACACTTAGATTTTTGAAGAACGCCTTTTTGTAACAGGGCTTAGATTGTAGTTAGACAATATAGACATGACATATTTTAAAAAGGTTTTTCATAAGAGAAGAACTAGTCAATGTTAATCATCCCAATAGCTGTAATTAAATATTTAAATCTTTGTTCATCAAAGGCTTTGGTAACCAAGTTAGCATATTGTTCATTTGAATTCACTTTGACTAGTTTTATTAGATTTTTTTAATGAATATCTCTAATGAAATGATACCTGATGTCGATATGCTTTGTCTTGGAGTGCTTGACCGGATTTTCTGTGATAGAAATAGCTCTCTTGTTGTCTATGTGGATAGGAGTGTGCATGAAGTTGAAACCATAGTCCAGCATCCGATTTTGAATCCACAACAGTTAAGTAAAGCAGCTCGAAGCAGCAATGTATTCAGCTTTAGCAGTTGATGTTGAGACACATGATTGCTTCTTGCATTGCCAGGAGATAATCCTTCCACCAAGAAATTGACATCCTCCAAATGTAGATTTCTTGTTGATGTTGCAGCCACCATAATCAGTGTCAGTATACCCATGGAGATTGACGTCTTTATTCTTAGGATACTAAAGACCTAGTTTGGGAGCTCCTTTAACGTATCTAAGAATTCTCTTGGCAGCAATTAAGTGAGACACCATGGGAGCAGCTTGATATCTTACACAGATGCAAGTTGCAAACATGATATCAGGTCTACTTGTAGTGAGATACATCAGAGATCCAACAATCGCCCTGTACTGATGCTGATCAGTATCCTCCCCCTCCGAATCAGGACAAAGATTGTGATTTCTGGGTATGGGTGTCTTAGCTGGCTTACAATCTTTCATCTCAAATCTTTCTAATATGTCCTTGACATACTTAGATTGATTGATGAAGAACCCTTCTTCCATCTGCTTCACTTGAATACCAAAGAAGAAAACCAGTTTTCCTATTAAACTCATCTTAAACTTTTTTCTTTTCAAAGTCTCTGCACATTTGGTCATTTAAGGAACCAAATATGATGTCATCAACATAGACTTGAACAAGCAGGATGTCCTTCCCGGACTTCTTTATTTACAAAGTTGAGTCTATGGTGCCTCTAGTGTAGCCATTCCTAAGAAGAAACTGAGACATGGTCTCATACCATAGCCTAGGTGTTGATGCAGCCCATAGAGAGCCTTATCCAGTTTGCACACATAGTTGGGGTGTTGTGGGTCTTCAAATCAAGGTGGCTAACACACATAGACTTCTCTATCAATATCCTCGTATAAAAATGCACATTTGAAATCAAGTTGATAGACAGTGAAGTTCTTGGATGCTGCAAAAGCAAGGAAGATTCTCACAACCTCAAGTCTTACAGCAGGTGGAAAAACATCAGTGTAATCTATTCCTTCCTCCTCTGTGTATCCTTGTGCAACAAGTCTTGCCTTGTTCTTGATGGTCAAACTTCTATCATCTCTCTTATTTCTGAACACTTACTTGGTTCCAATGGGGACTTGGCCAGGTGGCAATGGACACAAGTTCCATACCTTTTGCCTCTTGAACTGAAACAACTCCTCTTGCATAGCTTCAATCCAATTATTGTCCTTCAGGGCTTCTTCCACCTTCTTTGGTTCCATTTGAGAGAGAAAGCATGAGTACAAGCAGACATTCCCATTGTGGGTCTGACTCCTAGTTCTCACACCTTCAAAGACATCCCCAATGATGTTCTCATCTAGATGAGTGTTGTGTATCCTGAGCCTAGGGATCACATCTAGTCGCATAGATAGATCCAGATTTGAGAAGTTTTCCTTAGGGTTTTGAACACCATGACCAGCTGATGTCTCACACTCATTCAATGAGGACTGATTGAATGAATATGTGACAACATCAATGATATTCTGCTGAGAAGTAGTATCAACAATTTCCTGTTCCTCCAGATTATTGTCTTCATTAGCTTGGTGTTGAATGCTTGAGTTGTCAGCTGATGAGTTTTGAGGCTCAGTTGGTTGACAACTTGTTGAAGCTCTATGATTTCCTGAGGTGTTCAAGCTTTCAGGACTTCCAGTAGTGGGAGCTTGTTGTTCAATTCCTCTTGGATATCTGGGAATAGGCCTGGGTAACTCAAACATTAGATCTTCATAGATGTCACTTTGAGTTCCTGCTCCAGCCAAAACATTCTCACAAGATGGTTTAGAATAGTTTGGAAACAATTCTAGATTGAAAATATGATCAGGTCCATTCCCTCTAACACAAGGAGTGTGCTCATTAACAACAATGTTGGATGATTCCTCAAATTGTTGATTCTTAATATTATACACTCTATAAGCAATAGAGGTTGAGGAATATCCAACAAAGATAGCATCATCTGACTTTTTAGCAAATTTTGCTAAATTGTCTTTTGTGTTGAGTATGGTACACCTGCTGCCAAAGGACCTAAGAAAGCCAATGAATGATGGCCTCTTGTTCCATAACTCATAAGGGGTCTTTCCATGGGGCTTAACAATGAGAACCGTGTTTTGCATATAGCATGCAATGCTGATTGCCTCTTCCCAGAAAGTTAGAGGCAGCTTTGAATCAGCTAACATAGTTCTTGTAGCCTCAATAAGTGTCTTGTTCCTCCTTTCAGCAACACCATTTTGTTGAGGAGTTCTAGGAGCACTATATTGTCTAGCGATCCTTTTTGAGTTGCAGAATGAGTCAAGAACTTGATTCTTAAACTCAGTCCCTTGATCACTTCTAATGATTTTTACATTGTGATCCTTTTGATTTTCTATTTAAAGAATAAAAGATTTTAAAGTTTCAGCCGTTTCATCTTTAGTTCTTAAAAAGAATAACCATGTAAATCTTGTAAAATCATCAACAATCACAAGGTAATATGATTTCCTTCCAATGCTCATTATACTTGTAGGACCAAAAAGATCCATGTGCAATAAGTGTAATGGAGTGGTGATGGAGTTAACTTTTTTGGATTTCTCAGAAACCTTATGCTGCTTTCCTTTCAGGCAAGCAACACAGTTTTCTTTACAGAAAAGTTCCTTTTTAGGCACACCATATACCAAATTATTTTTAACCAGCTTATTCGTGGTTTTAAAATTAACATGGCATGTTCTTTTATGCCAAAGAGTTGACTTATCACCATTAGGTTTGGAAAGAAAGCATGACACTTCACCCAGTGTAGAAGCATTATTCATATCAAGCTTGTACATATCCTCTCTCCTGGGTGATCTAAGAAGCACCAATTCCTGAGGAATTGTCATCCCGGGTTTAAGCATAATGCACTCATGTTTTGTGAAAACCATTTGGTGCTTTTGATCATAGAATTGAGAAACACTCAAGAGATTGTGTTCAAGCTGTTTGACAAAGTTTACTTTGTCAATGTTTAACTTACCATTGGATACACTACCTCTACCAGAAATGTATCCTTTGGCTTCACCTCCAAACTAATCAAGACCTCCATCAAAATGTTCAAATTATTGTAGGAGAGATCTGTTCCCTGTCATGTGCCTGGAGCATCCACTATCCATAATCCAGACATTTCCATTCTTGTCATGTGGATGTCCCTGCACATAAGGTGAAATGATTAGTTATTATTGGAAACCCAAGCCTTGTTGGTCTTGGGTTCTTCCAATGCGGATGATATAACTGAACCAAATTGTATGCATGGGGGCTCAATTATAGTTTGTGAAGAAGAGGTTTGGGCTGTAGTAAATTTTGTGGTCTTCCATTCCATTCTATGGTTGACCTGTGTTGATGAGCCTGAGGAGGCTTGAGCAGCATCACTTGTTTCCGAAGCTTCTTTCTTTTTGGAAGAAGCCTTCACCACTTTTTCTTCTGAAGTAGCCTTCTTCTTGGAAGGTTTCAAGGAAATGATTTTGCTTCTTTGTTTGTTCTTTGGCTTGTCTTCTAAAGCTATTTTCCTTTTGGATGAATGAGTTTCTTCCAAAAGCCACTTGGCTTCGGAAACAAGCTTTCCTTTCCTTAACACTTGGACCATATGATAAGGTCCAACTGTGAAACCATCCTTGACTCCTTCTTTCTTAACATTGGTTGCATAATGTGTGCTTGCTGGATTATAGTAACAATCTTTAGCCATGTGGTAATGCAGGCCATAGATTATGCACTCAATGTTAATCTTGGTGGGACATGTGGGCTGTTGTTTCTTGCACTTCTTCTCTTCTTCAACAGCCTTTCCCTTTAGCTTCTGATCCTTCAGATGGATAGGAGTGATGGTACTTCTCTCGTTTCCTGAATCAGAACTTCCAACCACTTGGAATCCAGCTGAGATGAATACACCCTTTTGCCTTGTGTCTGTTTTCATCTTAGTCTCAGCCACCTTTTTGGCAGTTTTTCTTGCTGCCCTGATGTGGTTCTTTCTTGCTTTGGTGATTAGGGGTTTATCAACTATGGGGATGAGGTTTTCTACCTTATCCTTCTCTGTGGTGGTTAAAATAATTGCATCATTCTTCTGCTCACTAGTTAGTGGGTCAAAACCTCTTGCTCATCAGTACCACATCTGGGCTGTCTGATTGACACAAGAGAGTGTGGTGGAGCAATTTCATTGGATCCCAAACCACTTTTGTTTTGATAGAATACCTTGGAGTGGGAGGATGATGCTATAATGGTGTTGAAGGTTTGCTCTTGAATAGCATACTTCTCTGTTTTAGCCTTAGCTATGACTAGCTGGGCTTGAGCTTCAGTCAACTTGGATATTAGATCTTTTATTTGAGTCCTATAATTGGTATGTTCATGTTTTAAAGAGCACGCAGTTTTCTCTAACTCTTCAAATTTGAGTTTATAGTCAGATTCTACTCTCTTAAAATCAAATTTTAGGATATTTAAAGACTCAATATCAGATTTAATTTCCATGTTGTAGTCCAGATATAATTTAACCATAGCAATACAGGCTGGAGTACAGAGATGTTCATATACTTTGGTGTCTTCAGTTCCAGCCATGAGAGCTTGAGCAGGAGTGACATCTTGCACCATAAAGCTCCAGTCAACCTCTTGAGCAGCAGCAGTAGTTTGTGGGTTAGTGGGTCTGGTTATAGTCTTTGAGGTAGCAGGATGTTGGGAGGCTTGAGCTGCTCCAGGATTAGATCTTAGAGCTTTAAATTCCCTAGTAAAGTGACCAAGCTGGTTACAGTTGTAACATTTGGCCTTGCTCTTGTCAAACCTGAATTTGCTATTGGTTGGGTTCTGGGGAAACTGCCTTCCAGTTCTTTAAAAGAATTTCAAAGCATCAAAGAGTTCTTTGGTGGTCTCGCATTGCTTAAAGCCTACCATTATGGAGTTTGGTATAGCAGTAACCAACATGGTCATCGCTTTGTAGTCGATGTCCATCCTCTTGAAGTCTTCATCAGAGTAGTCTTCAACAGCTTTCTCAATCATGGCGCCTTTACCAGCCAGGTGCACCACCTTTGGCTTGTAAGCACCATGAGTGATAGATCTCCACATGCAGCTGTCTTGATACTTGATAAAACCTTCAATACGTTTGCACCAGGTTCCAAAATCATCAGGGGTGATGTAGGATCCTTGGTCATGGTTCCCATTTCAGACTCAGAAAACTTTTGGTTAAGAGCCATTTGAGTGAAGTGAGAAAGTGTGAAGAAACGAGGGTGATTTAGGATGGTTAGATCTCACAATCAAGAGCCTAAAAAGCTCTGATACCAATTGCAGGATCGGTGTTGGTCTCTCAACACAAGTTTTGTATCTCACAAACTCACTAAGTCTCACTCGGTTGATGAAGAGGAATGTCTAACTAAGTTTATAATAATATGATAAGTTGATGAACACAAGAAAGGTTTTCAAGATACTTGTATATATTATTTCTCAACTCTGTATTACAAGACTCTTACAAGCATGGTTACATAAGTTACAATGAGAAACTATATATACTACTATCTACAGTCGGATATACTTGGAAAACCAGTTGGAATTTACCGCTAAGCAAATACTACATTGCTAGAACTAAAGTATCTAAGATAAAATAATATCCTAGATTAGGTAGTCATGACAGGTCCATGACTTACCTTTTCTCACAAACTATGTATGGTAACTATACTAACTGAAAAAGGTAAACAGTGGATTAAAGTAGATTAACTACATGGGAGTGGGAAAACGCCATGTAGTGTATCAGAGTTGTCAGCGGATGTCAGACAGCCCATACTTATGTCCACTGGTTCATAGTTGATTCTTCTGAAGGCAAAATGGCTTTGGAAGAATAAGTTCTTCCGAATCCATTTATACTTTGGAAGAATCAACTTCTTCTAAGTCTTTTGCAAGTCTTTGTGACCTCATTCTTTGGAAGACTTTGTCTTGGATCTTCTAAGTGTGAATGCTTCAGAAGGAGAATTACTTGGCCTTCATAAACTTCGAACGACTTGATTCTACCTTTGGAAGTTCTTCATATACTTCGGAAGTAAAACTACTTAGTCTCGGAAGACTTAGTTTTTCCTTCGGAAGTTCTTCATACTTAAGCTTCGGAAGATCTTCAACTTGTCTTCAGAAGAGTGCCTTTAGCTTCAGAAGACTTCTTCAATTGTACTTCAAAAATATTCTAATTGTTGTTTTGGTTGCACCAGCCTCGTATGATCCAACACTTAGATATGTAGATCTTCTAGACTCTTTTAAAGAAGCTAGAGTGAAAGTGGAAAATAATGATTTTCTCGGAAAATTCATTAAGATCCTTACCAAATACATGGATAGTTTATACTATTTCCATAAGAAGAACTGAGAATCTAAAGCCAATGACTCTTGGGGAGTTATATGTCATCCTCAATAATTATCAAATGGAGATGGATGCAGACGAAGATTCACTTGGCATATCATCAAACCCCTCAAAGTCATCAGCCCTCATGGCCCCTATTCATGAGCTACTTCATTATCCCTCCCACTCCCAAATATATCAAATTCCCATGGTGACTCATCAAGCACCTATGATCACCTACCTTGAATCTCTAACTACTGAATCTTAATCATCACCATCATTCAGCAGATGGAGTTAGCCACCCTTAACATCCTTTTCATAATCATATCCCACAAACTCTGCCTTTATCATTGACCAAGCCAACTTCTTTTAACTCTTTAAAGAAGATCTGGAGTGTATTTATTCAGATGACCTTGAAGAAATGGATATCAACTACAAGATAGCAATGATATCCTTCAGGGCAAAGTAGTGTAAACAGAGGACCGGAAGAAAGTTCATGAAGCAAAGAAGATCAGGATTTGGGTTTGACAAAAGCAAGGTAAAGTGTTTCAACTGCAACCAGCTGGGACCAAAGTCTAACCCATCTCCTATAAGCTCATCAAACCATCACCAATACTCAACTCATCAAAGTACTCCCTCATCCTGCAGCCAAAGGAATAGAGCAGTGGTAGCCTCAGGAGAAGAGGTGATTGACTAGAGCTTCAAAGTGTAAGATTTCACTCCCATCAACAATGCCCTGATGGCTAGAAGTTCAAACCTCTCACCTCAGGTAACTTCTGAACCTTGCTGTACTCCTAAATGCATAGCTAAGGTTAACTTGTACAGAAGTCACAATTTGGATCTCATGAAAGATGTTGAATCAATCAATCTTATTAAAAATGATTTTAAGAAAACCAATCAAGCTCAAAAAAGATAAAATAATAGAGCTGGAAAAGGTTGTTTTATAATTACAACATGAACAGACCAACATAGAGACCCAAATTGATGACCTCTTAAGCAGATTACAATCAGCACAAGGTGATTTAGCAATTGCTAAAACCTATGCTGATAAATACGATGTTCAAACTAAAAAGATTGAAAAATTGCTTGTTTCACTAAAAACTCCCAAAGGTTGTATCAAACCAAGACAGGTCAAGGTTATAATTCTATGGAAACTCCAACAATATACACTCCCACATATACCTTTAAATGCAACCTTGAAGTAAAGAAGCAAGTATTTATCAAACCCATCTGTATAAAGCCTAACACTCTTTTCACAGAGCATGAATGTATTGTCTTATCCCCAGGTTTTGAAATTTCAAATAATAAAATACTTTTAAGGTTTCCCAGTAAAGACAAAACATACATGCTCAACATGCACAATGCATCACCTTCATGAAATGAATCTTGTTTCATTTCCAAAGCTTTCTTGAATGAATCCTCTCTTTGGCACAGAAGATTAGCACATGTCAATCTTGAAGGTATGAATAAGCTAGTTTGGAATGGGTTTGTCACTGGACTACCAAACAAGAAGTTTGCATGTGCTAACCACTGTGTCGATTGTCAAAAAGGAAAGCAACACAAATATTTGCACCTACTTGTAATGAATTCACTCACAACTCCTTTGCACCTACTACACATGGACCTTTTTGGACCAACAGGTGTAAAGAGTTTGGGTAGAAAATCATATTGCTTGGTAATAATAGATGATTTTTCAAAATTCGCTTGGGTTTACTTTTTAGAAACTAAAGATGAAACTATTGAGATTTTAAAATCTTTTATTAAAGTTGAGAACCAACTAAATCAAAAAGTTAAAATAATTAGATGTTATTAGGGCACTGAATTTAAAAACCACACCCTTGATTCTTTTTATGAATCCAAAGGTTTTGCAAGGCAGTATAGTGCTCCTAGAACTCAGCAAAATGGAGTTAGTAAGAGGAGAAATAGGACACTTATTGAAACTTCCAGGACCATATTGTCCGACTCAAAACTTCCAATAACATTCTAGGCTGAAGCAGTCAGCACTGCATGCTATGTTCAAAATAGAGTGTTGATAGTCAAGATACATGGAAAAAACCTCTTATGAATTGTGGCATAAGAGAAGACCATTCATAGGGTTTCTTGGACCTTTTTGTTGTCCATGCCCCCTTGTCAATACTATGGATCATCTATCCAAGTTTGTTAAGAAATCAGTAAAAGGGTTCTTTATTGGATACTCATCATAAGCTAAGGCTTGCAGGGTATACAACAAAGTTGATCATATTATTGAAGAATCTGTAAATGTTATATTTAATGAAAATTCCTCAAATAGTGTTGGAAACACCCCAAGTTGGATGTTTGATGTAAGTGGATTCATAAATGCATTTAATAATCTGATTGAACATGTTTCAGGAGACACTCTTAACAGGTCAGCAGATATACAAGCCCCAACTACTAAAGATCACAGGGTAGATCTACCATAAAGACCAAGTCACATCAGGTCATCTGTTGGCACAGTCCAACCACATTCAGCAAAAGTAGATGCTAGTACCACAACCAATGTGGGTCATCCATCACATGCTAATTATGACTCCTTAGATGAAGAGTCTCATGATCATTGTGGTAATAGACAACCTTCTAAAAATGATCCAAGTATGACAAGTGCTGAAGATAGAGTCATTTCGTCAGATGAACCAGGAAATCCATCTACCAAACTTCTTGAAATAAACTTCTCTAATTTGGATCTTTTTCAACAACTCCAAGTAATCCCAAGACTAAGAATTCATAAAGAGCATCCGGTTGAGAATGTCATTGGCAATCTAAAAGTGGGTTTCAAGATAAGAAGCAGGTTGAATGAATCAAACATTTGCTTCTTATCATGCTTCTTTTCACAAAGAGAGCCAAAGAAAGTTAATGAGGCTTTAAGAGGTAACAGCTGGGTAAAAGCAACGTAAGAAAAGCTTATCAAATTTGCCCGGTAGAAGATTTGAAAACTATGTGCACTTCCAAAGGGAAAGACTGCAATAGGGACCAGATGGGTTTTCAGAAACAAGAAGGACGATAGGAGGATTGTTATTAAGAACAAAACCAGACTTATGGTACAGGGGTACACACAAGAAGAAGGGATTGATTACGATGAAGTCTTTGCTCCTATGGCCAGGCTTGAAGCAATTTTTTCTAGCATTTGCTGCCTCCAAAGACTTCAAGGTGTTCTAGATCAATATCAAGAGTACATTCCTCTATGGTGAGGTTGACGAATAAGTCCATGTCTTCGAACCTCTAGGCTTTGAAGATCCCAAGTATCTAGATCATGTATGCAAACTTGATAAAGTCCTTTATGTTCTTTATCAAGCACCAAGGAAATGGTATAAGACACTCTCTACCTTTCTTCTGAAAAATAGATATAGTAGGGGATCAATAGATAATACTCTCTTCCTCAAGAAGGTTGATTTGGATATTATTTTTGTACAAGTGTATGTTGATGATATAATCTTTGGATCTACAAATGAGAGCTTATGCAAAGCCTTCAAAAGTCTCATGAAGTCAAAATTCAAGATGAGTTCAATGGGAGAACTCACTTTCTTTCTAGGGCTACAAGTAAAACAAACCTCTGATGGCATCTTCATAAATCAATCTAAGTATATTCAGGACATCTTAGTAAAATTTCATGCTACTGATGCTAAGGCGGCTAAAACCCTAATGTCAAAGACATGTTCATTATCTCCTGATCTTGAGGGGGAAGCAGTTGATCAGCAACAGTATATAGCCTTCATTAGATCTCTCATGTTTCTCACAGCAAGCAGACCAGATATCATGTTTGCCACATGCCTATGTTCAAGATTTCGAGCTCCTCCAAAGGTGTCATATCTAATGTCTTCCAAGAGTGCTAACTTCAATCTCTATGGATATAAAAATAGTGACTATGAGGGATGCAACGTCAACAAAAAGTCCACCTCAGGCGGATGTCAATTTCTACAGGGAAGAATGGTTTCATGGCAATGCAAGAAGCAAACATATGTCTCTACATCAACTACTGAAGCAGAATACATTGCTGCATCAAGTTGTCATGCTCAAGTGCTATGGATCCAAACTCAACCCAGAGATTATGGAGTAAATTTCATGAATACTCTAATTCACATTCACAACAAAAGTGCTATCTCCATCACCAATAATCTTGTTTAACATTCAAAGACAAAGCACATTGATATCAGGATACTATGCAGAAAAGAAAATCATAAAATTAATTAAGGTCCATACAAATGAACAATTTGCAGATTTATTCACAATGGCTTTTGATGAATCTAGATTTAAATATCTTGTATCTACTATTAGGATGATGAACTTTGAATAAGTAAATGATTTGTATTAACAATATTTGAAAATTTTGTAAAGAAATGCTTTTCTTGATAAAATGGGAAAAACTGCATATCTCCTAAAATATGCAAATCAGTAGATAAATAGGTATCTGCCGAATATCATGAGATATCTAGCATCTACCGAATTAAGCAATTCAGCAGGTAACTAGGTAAAGCTGGTATCTGCCGAATGGGAAGATTTGGCAGATAGGATCCGGAAGGTGCCACTTTCATCTTCCGAGAGGTAGTAGCGCTGAATTAGTTACCTGAAAAAACTATTTCATCATCTCACGCCATCAATTTCAACTGTTACAGTTGCAAATTTTTTAAAATTCGCATATTTTATTATAGGACCGGTTATGGTTCTTTAACAACAGTCTCACAGTTAGAGATAACACACTTACTAGGTCAAATAGGGAACCAGGCAAAGAAAAAAAGAACAAACAAGTGATAAACTCAAGAACATAAATATTGGTTTTCAAGGATGATGTATATGTTGGGTTTTCACAAGTTTATCAGAGTCATTTTATCCTTATAAAATGAAAAACACAGTGGAAATGGTATGAAAAACTTCTTACAGTTAATATATAAACCAATTTATTATATCTGTACCCGTAATGGATCGTTATATGAAAAACCATGCTTACAAACAACCATAGGGTGTTTAGAAATCTACCTCTCGAATGGGACAGAGGAAGAAGATCTTTGATCGGCCGCTTCCAAAACCGATCGAGAGAAAAGCTACAGGAACACCGATTTGCACCTTTGTGTGTGTTGTAAGTTATCAGAGAGAGTGGTTGAATGCAATCCTATATTGCACGTCCTATGAAACTGAATTTCAGAGTGAGAGAAAAGTGGACGGGAGCCATCCCTTTAACCCATCGGCATTTCTCTAATATTCATCCGCATTAGTAAATGCGGATGAACAAACTCTAACCGCATTTGTAAATACCGAAGAAGAGACTTCAGCCGCATTTCCCAAATGTACATCAGCATTTGAAAATGCAGATAAGTAACTCCATTAGCATTTCCAAAATGCACATCCGTATTTGTAAATGCTGATGATCAGTTTCATCAGCATTTCCTTAAATGCTCATCCGCATTTACTATTTGCGTTAGTAAATGCGGATGAAGTAATTCCTTCAGGATTTCTCCAAATGCACATCCGCATTTGCAAATGCGGATGATGAACATTCATTCGCATTTCCTCAGGAACACATCCGCATGAGTAAATGCGGATGAGTAAAAGAAATGCGGACAAAACACTTGTATTGTTTGTTCAACAATTTGAATAACAATACAAAGTACTCTCTCTTTAGAATAAATTATCAATATAATTTATTCATAACACTAATGCAAATATTTAGAAACCCAATTTCTAAATACTTCAAGTATCAATATTTATTTGCATGATCATATCATAAAACAAATATTGTATGTGTTTATCTAGCTTGTTATTGGGTAGGACCCGACTTGAATTATAACGTACTAGCCACATCAATTCAATATGTGTCTTGGGCAGACCGTTCCCAACAATCTCCCACTTGCAGAAGAGACATAGAGAATTGATGCAAGCAGTAAATACCGCCTAACAATGATTTACTACCCCTAATACGCATAACGAAGTGTCATTCAATAACATCATATTCCTCAAGTCCCTTACTTGAAATGATTTAGGTGAATCTATCATCTATCCTTTTGTTACAGATGTCATGTTAAATCCAGAGAAATAGAATGATCATTCTCTGTTGATTTAACTTAATCAGGTCTTAGACATCATACTCTCAATGAATAAGAGGAACAAATCCCATCTTGACTACATACGTTTCTCACAATAACTTTGTATCACACCTGAAACTAGCCTCATGTACTGTCCATTATTTCAGAATAGCGAAGAGCTAGATCAAGTATAATATTTGGTGAATATCGAAACCCAATATGTATCTCAGGTCAAAGGATACAATGATATTCGCCTTTACTCAAATTTACTTATGATCAATTACATAATTCCATGCAGTAAAATTTGAGAGCGGGTCTGTCCAATATTTTTATCCCACAAATAGCTTGGTAGCAACCTCTTGCTCTATATTGATACCTCATAAATATCCACCAATTCAAGTTCATAATAGTCTTACTTCATATTTGTTCTCACAAATATGACCGACTATGGACATTTAGAATAATAAACATATTCATGGATTTAAACATGCTAAAATGGAACATAAGTCATAGTATCATAATCATATATATATATATATATATATATATATATATATATATATATATATATATATATCTATGAGACAAAATAATAATTGTTCTGAATTTAAATATAAAATAGATCAAATCCAATCACTAGAATATCAAAGTCCTAAGGCACAAGTATGACTCTCATGCTTTGGCCTTTCAAGGAGCTTCGTGAGTGGATCTACAATATTTTGATAGGTGTGAACTTTGCGAATACATATCTTTCCTTTTTCAACTTTATCCCTTATGTAGTTAAATCTCCGCTCAATGTGCCTTGTCTTTTGATGTGCACGGGGTTCCTTGATTTGAGCAATCGCACCCTCGTTGTCACAAAAGATCTCTAGGGGGTCTTGAATGGTAGAGACAACCCCTAGATCTGTAATGAATTTCTTCAACCATACAGCTTCTTGTGCTGCCAATGAAGCAGCGATGTATTCTGATTCTGTAGTTGACAATGCTACCACATCCTGCTTTAAACTCTTCCAGGACACCATACCTCCATTCATAATGAAGACATACCCCGATAGTGATTGAGAACCATTTCGATCAGTTTGGAAACTTGCATCCATGTAACCCTTTACAACGAGTTCCTCTTCACCAGATCTGTATATTAGAAACATATCCTTAGTCCTCCTAAGGTATTTCAATATACTCTTAACAGCCATCCAATGACTATTTCACTGATCCCGCTGATATCTGCTTGTCATGCTTAAGGCGCATGACACATCCAGTCTAGTGCATATCATCGCATACATGATGGATCCTATAGCAGATGCATATGGGATTTCCTTCATCCTTTCTTGCTCATCCTTTGAGCTTGGACATTAAGATGCACTCAATATTGTCTCTCTTTGAATAGGTACCAAACCTTTCTTAGAGTTCTCCATCTTGAACCTTTTCAAGATTTTATCTATGTATGCACTTTGGTTTAAACCTATCAACCGCCTTGATCTATCCCTATGGATCTTTATTCCTAAAATATAGGCGGCTTCACCAAGATCTTTGATGGAAAAACAACTTTCAAGCTAGGTTTTAACACCTTCCATGGTTGGAATGTCATCTCCAAATAGTAATATATCATCCACATACAATACTAAGAATGTGATGATGCTCCCACTAGCTTTCTTATACACATAAGCTTCATCAGCGTTTTTGATGAGTCCAAACCTTTTGATCACTTCATCAAAACGTTGATTCCAACTTCTTGATGCTTGTTTCAATCCATAGATTGATTTTTTTTTAACTTGTATACTTTATTAGGATATTGTGGATTGACAAAACCTTCGGGCTGAACCATATAGACATTCTCTTCGAGATTTCCATTAAGGAAAGCAATTTTGACATCCATTTGCCAAATCTCATAGTCATAATATTCAGCTATGGAAAACAATATCCTAATTGACTTTAGCATTGAGACGGGCTAGAAGGTTTCATCATAATCAACCCCTTGAGTCTGAGTGAAACCTTTTCCTATAAGTCTTGCTTTATAAGTATCCAAGTTTCCTTGCATATCAGTTTTCTTCTTGAAAACCCACTTACATCCAACCGGTTTGGAGTTAAGCAGTGGCACAACCAATTCCCACATTTGGTGGTCATACATGGATTGCATCTCTACGTTCATGGCTTCAAGCCACTTGTCACAATCCGAATTGGACATTGCATCATGGTACATAGTTGGTTCATCCGAGTCAACTACATAGCATCCATTCATGAAAAATCCATATCTATCAGGTGGATAGCTAGTTCTACCAGATCTGTGAATGTTTTGTGTGTATTGATCAACCACTTTATCATTACCAACAACCTCTTATTGATTGCTAGTATCAACCAACCGTGTATCGGCTTATGGTTCTCGATCCTCATCAAGTTCCACTATTCTATCGGTAGTTCCTTCCATAAGGAATTTAGTTTTCAAGAACTCAGCCTTTCGAGCAATAAATACCTTTTACTCTGTTGGATTGTAGAAGTAATATCCCATCAAGTCTTTAGGATATCCTACAAAGGTACACTTAGTGGATCGGCTTTCTAACTTGTTTGGGGTGTTTTGCTTAACAGAAGCCTCACAACCCCATACCTTTAAATATGATAACGTTGGAACCATTCCATGCCATATTTCAAAAGGTGTCTTATCCACTTTCTTGGTTGGGGCCATATTCAGAATACTGGTCATGGAGAGCAATGCGAAACCCTAAAATGACAGAGGTAGTGTGCTTCTAGTCTTCATAGATTGAACCATATCCAATAGGGTTCGGTTTCTCCTTTCAGACACACCATTATGCTGTGGTGTTCAACGTGGAGCAAGCTGTGAGACAATCCCACAACTCCTAAGATGATCTTGAAATGCATCACTAAGGTATTCACCTCCTCTATCCGAATGAAGAACTTTGATGGTTTTGTTGAGTTGATTTTCTACTTCATTCTTGAAGATTTTGAACGTTTCAAAAGCTTCATCTTTGTGTCTCAACAAGTAGACATAACCATAACGACTATATCTGTCGATGAAGGTAATGAAGTATCTTTCACCATTCTTTGTCATTGCTTTAAAAGGACCACATACATCCGAATGTATGATTCCTAATAAGTCTTTTGCCCTTTGGTTAGTACCACTAAAGGGTTCCTTGGTCATCTTTCCTTGTAAACAAGATTCACGCTTATCAAATGAACCCTCTTTATTTGCTTCCAAAAGACCATTATTTTGAAGTGTTTGAATATGATTCTTGTTTATATGACCAAGACGACAATGCCAAAGATATAATTCACTTAAACCCATTTTAAGTTTTTTAGGGCTTGATTGGTATAATGAGTTATTAAAAGATGAGTCATCATGAACCAATTCATAAATACCATTAAAAGGCATAGCCTTAAAATAAAATATATCATCCATAAAGACACAAATACCATCGTTTACAAACTTTAATACATAACCAAATTGTTTTAGAAGGAAAACAGAAATTATGTTTCTAGTCAAACTTAGAGCATACAAAACATTCTTCAAAATGACTTCCAAACCACTTGGAAGGTTCAAGATATAGTCTCCTTGGGCTTCAACATCAACCTTTTGTAAGGCCCCGTTCCCGGAGACCTCACAGTTGGACATTCACAGCACTATTCATAAAGCCCTTCATAATTCATTATCACGATGCAGCGGAATTTAAACATTTAAAAGCCATTCATTAATTCGTAAACATTGTTGCTAAGTAATACATGTTCAGTACAGTTAAACAAGATCATTAGTTTGCATTACAAAACAACAATGTTATATTCATGAATGGATGTCAGCTTTGTATACAAAATACTTCTTAAAGAAAATATCTTATCTTTCCTTCGGATGTGATCACACGTCATACATACAAATCATATCCATTACATTATAACCATTTTCTTTCTTGCTTATTATTATTATCTTTCACTGTCGATATGGACCAAAGTGTTATACCCCCATAAAATACGCATAAACCTGGTACTGGGCCTTGAAGTCTATAAATAGACTCCATCCGTGGTGCACATATGCTGGCACCAGTACCGGGGCAACAACAGTGGTCCCCTCAATCTTAAAGATTGACCCTGTATACATCCTTTGGGTTAGCTAAACAGTACACAGTTGAGCTAACGACAACATGGTCGTGCTCCTCCGGTAAATTTTTACTTGCAAGTCTTTCATTCTTTAAGTTCCACTTTTCGTTAATATTAATCTTTCACTTAATATTAATCTTTCACTTGATTAATAATACTTTAGGATCATAGGCAATCCACATAATGTCACATAATAGTAACTAATAGGCACATAAGGGCAGCCCACACCATGCATAAGATAACCAAATAAAAGCATCAAGTCAACCGTGGTCAAATCCTAATTTCTGATCTTCCAAAATTCCAGAAAATTTCTTAAGCCCTAAAGAAATGCGGATGAACAGATCCAATGCGGATGAACAAAAATGCGGATGAACAACTTGCAAATGCGGATGAATAATAATTAATGCGGATGAACACTTGCAAAATGTGGATGAACATTAACTAATGCGGATAAACACTTGCAAAATGCGGATGAACACTTAGGCTGAATTTAGGCAAATGCGACTGAACAAAGGTGAATGCGGGTGAACAAAACACTTAGGCAATTATCACGGTGTAAATGCGGATGAACCATCAGATCAGTAAATGAGACTTATGCTATAACCAGTTCTAAGACCTCATTTCATACATTCTTAACATCGATCTATCATGCTAAACTCTTATAACAAGCTTACAGCCTCATAAAACACAGAAATTCATACACATACATAAGCAGTCAACATACACGACGGTTGTAAAACATTTTAAATGCATTTTCAGCCCCAAAGAAGTTTAAAAACAGAGAATCGGGGTCCTAGAACTCACCTATTGCAACAAACAAGTGAATCTCCTCCCAACTTGCATGCACAAGAGTTCAAACACCTAGAACAAGCCAAAGCAAACACCAAACACCAAGAACACATAGAAATTAGTTTCTAAGGTTGAAACCCCATAGAAACCGAACCAATTAATCATAAAAACCTACTAACCTTGAGAATTCTTCTCCTTCTTCATGATTCGACCGAGAGAAAACACAAAACCCAGCTTTCTTTCTTTTCTTTTCTTCTTCGAAAAGCAGCAGCAGAAAGAGCATGGGCGACCATGCTCTTTATACACACACTTTTGACTTTTGTACTATTTTACACCTTTCACCCTTCAACTTTGGCCTTTATAAAAATTCGGGTGTTACAAGTCTACCCCCTTAAAGAGGTTTCGTCCCCGAAACCTGTCATTCTTCAAATAACTGAGAGTAGTGCTGTCTCATTTCTTCTTCGGTCTCCCACGTAGACTCAGAACCCTTCCGGTGTTCCCACTGCACACGTACAAGCGGAACCACTTTATTTCTCAATCTTTTCTCCTTCTTGTCTATGATTACCACTGGTTGCTCCACATAGTTTAGTCTTTCATCCACTTCGATATCCTCCAGTGGCATAATCATATCTTCATCGGCTAAGCATTTTCTCAGATGAGATACATGGAACGTCGAGTGAATCCTACTCAACTCATCGGTCAATTCTAGGCGATAGCCCACCTCTCCTACTCGTGCAATGATTCGGAAAGGCCCTATGTATCTTGGACTCAACTTGCCCCTCTTCCAGAACCAGATGGTCCCTTTCCAAGGCGAGACCTCTTATCAGCATACGACTTCTGTCTATCCTTCGCCGCCTTCATAAAGGCTTTGATCTTTTCCAGGTTCTCAGTCGTAGCCTCAATCACCTCGATGCTTCCCAATTCTTTCTGCCCAATGTCTCCCTAACATACGGGCATTCTACACCTCCTACCGTACAGCATCTCGTATGGTGGCATACCAATGCTGGCATGATAACTGTTGTTGTACGAGAACTCAGCCAACGGTAGGTGATCATCCCAACTCCCTCCAAAGTCGATCACACATGCCCGGAGCATATCCTCGAGTGTCTGAATCGTCCGCTCAGACTGACCATCTGTCTGAGGATGGTAAGCCGTGCCAATGTGTAGTCTCGTCCCCATGACATCATTGAATATCTTCCAAAACTTTGATATGAATCGGGTGTCACGATCTGACACAATAGACACCGGCATACCATGGCGAGCTACAATCTCTTTGATGAACAGGTCCGCCAGTCTCTCAGAGGAATACGTCTCGCAGATCAGTAGAAAGTGAGCACTCTTTGTTAGACGATCAACTATCACCCATATGGTATCATACCCCCTCGTCGTACGGGGTAGCTTCGTGATGAAATCCATGGTGATGTGCACCCACTTCCACTCGGGTATATCCAACGGTTGAATCTTCCCGTATGGCTTTTGATGCTCTGCCTTCACTTGTAAGCAAGTAAGGCACTTACTCACATACTCTGTCACATCACGTTTCATACCCGGCCACCAGTAGTCTTTCTTCATGTCTTGATACATCTTAGTAGTACCGGGATGATTGGAGTATCGAGTCTTATGAGCTTCGTCCATAATTCGCCCACATAGATTCCCATATCGAGGAATCCACATTCGCCCAAAGCGGGTTTTAACACCGTGGGTATTCTCCCCCAATTCTGCAACTAGACCTCTCATTCATTCGGAGTTGAGGCGATCTTCTTTTAACGCCTCACTTTGAAACTCTTTAACTTGCGTCATCACATCTGAGGTCATCACCAACTGATACGCCTTTACCAGAATCAGTTCAGGTCTCTCCTTCCAGCTAAGGGCATCGGCCACTACGTTGGCCTTGCCCGGGTGGTAATGGATCTCACAATCATAATCCTTAATCAGCTCTAACCACCTCCTCTGCCTCATGTTGCGATCTTTCTGCTCGAAAAAATATTTTAAGCTCTTGTGATCCGTGAAGATTGTGCACTTGGTCCCGTATAAATAGTGTCTCCAGATCTTCAACGCAAAGACCACCGCAACCAATTCTAGATCATGAGTGGGGTAATTAACTTCGTGGGTCTTTAACTGTCAGGACGCGTAAGCTATCACTCGTCCACATTGAATTAGCACGCAACCCAGTCCCGAATAAGATGCATCTGAATACACCACTAAGTCTTCACTTCCTTAGGGCAATGTCAAAATAGGAGCTTGAGTTAATCTTGCTTTTAACTCCTCAAAAGCATCCTCCTATTCTCGTCCCCACACAAACTTCACATCCTTGCGTGTCAACTTAGTCAAAGGTGAGGCTATCTTGGAAAAGTCTTGGATAAACCTTCGGTAGTAACCCGCCAAACCCAAGAAATTGCGAATCTCGGATGGCGTCTTTAAATACTTCCATTGCATTACCGCCTCAACCTTTTCCGGGTCCACCATAATTCCTTCGGTATTCACTACATGACCCAGAAATTGAACTTTTCGTAGCCAAAAAGCACATTTAGAGAATTTAGCATACAACTTCTCCTTTCTAAGTGTCTCCAACACTTCACGTAGGTGGCCGGCATGTTCTTCCTTGCTCTTCAAATAAATTAGAATATCGTCAATAAACACAATCACTGATTTATCTAACATCGGCCGACACACTCGGTTCATCAAATCCATAAAGGCAGCTGGCGCATTAGTTAAACCGAATGACATAACGAGAAACTCGTAATGTCCATAACGCGTGCGGAACGCTGTCTTCGGGATATCTTGTTCCTTTACCTTCAGCTGATGGTAGCCAGATCGAAGATCTATTCGGGAAAACCAACTAGCACCTTGATGTTGATCAAACAGGTCGTTAATCCTTGGTAGGGGGTATCTGTTCTTCACTGTCAATTTGTTCAACTCTTGGTAGTCTATACACATTCTCATACTACCGTCTTTCTTCTTTACGAATAATACCGGAGTACCCCAAGGAGAGATACTCGGTCTAATAAACCCCTTATCCATCAGTTCCTGTAGCTGATCCATCAGTTCTTTCATCTCGGTCGGAGCTAACCGATACGGTGCCCTGGCAACGGGTTGCGCACCGGGTATCAGGTCGATGTGAAATTCTATCTCACGGTCCGGTGGCACACCTGGTAGATCTTCGGGAAACACATCCGGGAAATCACGTACCACTGGCACTTCCGATAATTGTGGTATCAACGCGTCCACATCCTTTACGTATGCCAAGTAAGCACATCATCCGCGCCTCATACACTTCTCTGCCACTGCCATCAAAATCACTTTCGGAACCATAGTGACGCGATCACCATAAACTATCACTGAACTCCCTTCGGGTGCAACTAACTAAATCATCTTCTTCCGACACACGATGTTTGCCTCATAGGCTGTCAACCAATCCATCCCTAAAACTACATCAAATCCGCCTAGGGGCATCACAAATAGTTTAGCAGAGAACCTATGGCCTTCTAACTCTATGCCACAATCCTCAATCAAATCAGAGATTCTAGTAGACTTACCAATAGCAGTTTCTACATCAAATGGCTCATCAATTCTTCTACTACTAACAGGAAATTTAGCACAGAAGGCAGCAGATATGAAACTCCTACTAGCACCAGAATCAAATAATACAGAGGCACAAGTTTGGTTTACAAGAAACACACCTGACACGACGTTATTTGCATTAGTATATATGGATGAAGTAATTCCTTCAGCATTTCCCCACATGCACAATGCGGATGATGAACATTCATCTGCATTTCCTCAGTAACACATCCGCATTAGTAAATGCGGATGAGTAAAAGAAATGCGAACAAAACACTTGTATTGTTTGTTCAACCATTTGAATAACAATACAAAGTAATCTCTCTTTAGAATAAAATATCCATATAATTTATTCATAACACTAGTGCAAATATTTAGAAACTCAATTTCTAAATACTTCATGTGTCAATATTTATTTACATAATCATATCATAAAACAAATATTGTAGGTGTTTGTCTAGCTTGTTTTTGAGTATGACCTGACTTGGATCATAATGTACTAGCCACATCAATTCAATATGTGCCTTGGGTAGACTGTTCCCAACAGTATATTACTCTCAAGTAATTTTACAAGTGTTACAATGCTTAGTCCTAAGACTAGGTACATGAGATACTTTATACTACATACTATAGCCGGCCATACTTGAAGGCCAGCTGGACACTAATCTAGACAACAAGATCAATGTAAAGTTAAAAGCCATATTGGCATTTGACATGTGACTATGACATGCCATAGCTCACATCCTATTGTATTACAATAAGCATAAACGTACTAAAGTAGAAAGTTACTGTAGATGATTCTTAAAGATTAACATTTAGTCTTTATGTGTCTTGTATAGTTATTGTCATAGTATAGGGACTATTTTGTAAATATTTTTTCCTTTTGTATTTATAGTATAAATAGCATAGATAAGGTATGTGTAGAAAAGAAGAGACACATCTTAGAAGAATCTAAGAACGAATTGTAACTAATTTCTTTCTATACTTGTACTTTCTATGCATTCTATCAATGAAACTATGAATTTTTGTGATTTGTTTGCATTGAATAGATTACTCGTGTTTTGTTTGATTGAACATCACAGATCGATCCATTTTGATCCTATCAAATGGTATCAGAGCTGTTGGTTCAGTGATTTGAGTTCTTCAAACTGTCGAACTTTTGAATCACTTTAATCTGTGATTGATAAGCAATTCAATCTAACAATTGTTGATTTTAGTTGTGTTTCATCATTAGAAACATGAATTGAATCACAATTTGCAGCTCAATTCATTCAAATTCAGTGAATTGTTCAAAATCAGTGTTTGAACTTGTTCTTCACAGTCGAACTGATTTTTGAATCAAAGATCAATTTGTTGTTGTTGTTTGATGAAATTGAATCTAGAGGACTGTTAAATTGATCGAATTCCTACCTAATTGGAGGAGTTTGGGTCAATTCATCAAGTTTTGAAGGATTTCAGTTAATCTGAGTTCATTGAAATCTGTTGAAGTTGACGCATTAGGTCGAAACACTACTGAAAATTGCCTAAGTGTTTGGGCGCTTGACAACTGTTCAGGCATTTCATAACTGTTAAGGCGTTTTTAGTCTAGGCATTTTACCACTGTGGGGGCGCATTACAACTGTTAAGGCACATCTGAACTGGGCGTTTTTGACACCCAGGCGTCTGACAACTGTTTGGACGTTTCACAACTGTTCAGGCGCATTACAAGTTGGGCGTTTAAGATTTCTTCCTAAGGCAATCCCTTGGGTGTTTCTAAGTTAAAGTTAGAAGTATCTCAACTGTTTGGGCACTTCCTATTCCTAATGATGGTAGAGAAATTGTACAACCTGATTCTGGAACATCATCCAATTCTGGTGATGTAGTTGACACCGGTAATCTTGATTACTTCATCAACTCACCAACTCAAGTTCCCAATTTCAATCCACATTCTTCGAACCTATTGCATCAGCTTTCTAACATGAACCAAACCAATCTGGATGTTCATGTTCAAGGAAATGAGATTCCAACATCTCGTATTCATAAGAACCATCCAACATCTCAGATTATTGGTCCATTGAATGAGAGAACAACAAGAAGTAAATCAGAACAAGCCAATCTTCGCTTATACTTGTGTTTTGTTTCTCAAATTGTTCCTAAAAACGTCACCGAAGCATTAAAGGACAATAGTTGGATTGAGGCTATGCAAGAAGAATTATTGCAATTCCGCAAATTAGAAGTATGGAATCTTGTGGATTTACCTGAAGGAGAAAATGCTATAGGCACAAGATGGTTGTTTAGAAACAAAATAGATGATCGAGGAATTGTTATTAGAAATAAAGCAAGACTAGTTGCGCAAGGATACACCCAAGAGGAAGGAATAGATTATGATGAAGTATTTGCTCTAGTTGCAAGACTTGAATTAATTCGTGTCTTGCTGGCTTATGCATCATTCAAGAAATTCAAAGCGTATCAAATCGACGTGAAAGGTGCTTTCTTGTATGGACCAATAACCGATGATGTGTTTGTAAAGCAACCTCCGGGTTTTGAAGATTCTGAATTTCCACATCGTGTGTACAAGCTTAGCAAAGCTTTGTATGGACTCCATCAAGCCCCTAGAATCTGGTATGAAACGTTATCACAACACTTAATCCAATATGGATACACGCGAGGGAAAATCGATCCGACTCTGTTTATCAAGAAGGATGCTGATGATCTTTTATGTGTACAAGTGTATTTTGATGATATCATATTTGGTTCTACAAGTCCAAAATTGTGCAATGAATTCAAAGAAATCATGAAGTCTTAATTTCAAATGAGTTCTATGGGAGAAATAAATTTCTTTCTTGAAATTCAAGTCAAGCAATCTGCAGATGGAATATTCATAAATCAAGAGAAGTTTGTTGACTAACTCTTAAAGAAATTTAAACCGCAAGTCAATCCATCAGAACTCCAGCTAACGTAAATACCAAGATTGAGCTTGATCCGAAAGGAAAATCTGTAGACCAAACTTCATACAGATCTATGATTGGTTCATTGATGTATCTTACTACATCTAGACCTGTTATAATGTTTGTTGTTTGTGTCTATGCCAGGTATCAATCAGACCCGAAAGAATCTCACTTAATTGGTGTCAAACGCATATTTAGATATCTCAAAGGAAAATCGGCCTTAGGGTTATGGTATCCTTATGAAGGAAACTTTGAGTTATATGGGTATACTGATAGTGATTATGGAGGATGTTGTCAAGATAGAAAATCTACTACAGGTGGTTGTCAGTTTTGAGGACCCAGATTTGTCTCATGGCAATGTAAGAAACAAACAAATGTCTTTGTTTCAACCGCAGAGGCTGAGTACATAGCTGCTTCAGCAGGATGTTCTCAAATCCTTTGGTTACAAAACCAACTACTGGATTATGGGTTCAACTTTCTAAAAACTCCAATTTACATTGATAACACTGCTGCTATGTTCATTACAGTCAATCCTGTCCAACATTCAAAAACAAAACATATCAAGATTCGATATCATTTCTCAGAGATAACTCTGAAAAAGGTTTAATCATTCTGATTCAAATTGCTACTGAAAAATAGTTGGCTGACCTTTTTACTAAAGCCTTCTTACCAGGACGGTTTGAGTATTTGGTAGAGTCAATTTGTCTTATTAACCACATTTAAAAACTGGTTTTTGAGTATTTCAGTTAATTGAGTCTAAATATGATCATAACCCTCCCTTACCTGAATAGGATACAGCAAGAGAAACTGTTAAAGTTAATTGCCTGATTGTATTTTGTGTGTGCATGTTTCTTAGAAAAAGCAAAACCAAATACAAAATTAGAAAATTGAAAAAATCAAAAGATAAAAATATAAAACAAAAAAAAAACTACAAAAATAGAGTTTTTCTTTGTTAATTCATTATTTAGGATGAATCTGTTATTGCAATATGTGAGAAATGATAGATACATTAGTATGATCAGTTGCATACTTCACTTGATAATAAAGTCTGACGTGATCAGATATGATGTGCAAGTAAGTTCATGCAATTAGACTGAAAAAGTAAATTCTTGTGATTAAACTAAATCACTCATGCATTCATGTCTGTCTATCTTAGCAGTAATGAGTATTGTTGATTTCTCAAATTGATTGCTTGTTAAGACATAATCTCACACCTGATGGTGATATGAATAACCATTGAGCTCTAATTATTTAATGCATCTAACACTTCTCTATTATGAGTCATCATAGACCTAAAGTGCTGAGATATCCTTTGTTGTAAGTCATTACAGACCTAGATATTCTCACCTGATGCAACAAGATGCCAATGTGCACAAACACCAAATAAGATCTGGTTATAGTATATGTCAGGTTAATAAGTTGAGAACAGTGACTTCTTGCATAACTTTTTGAGAATTAACCTCTCTAAGTCTAAGTGTGACTGCATAATGTCATATCTAAATGTACCTTGAACAATCCAATAATTGAAAAAGTAAGTGTGCTAAATATCTTGCAAAATACACTCATTTTCTATCCATAGATCTCGTGTCTCCTTTGCTGTAGAAATGTTGACCAAAAACCCACTTGATCAGGATTTATTCACTGTCTATGACTATCCATCAATTTTTTATTTTCAATGAGCTGATCTTAACTAATATGATCTCACTGCAGACATTGATTCATTTGTAAATATTAGATTTTTATTCTGCTTTAATTTTGATTTTTTGCATGTTTTCTGTGTGCAGGCATATTAACAATGATTAGTGTGATCTTCATGTGACAAATTCAAAAAACTTCTAAGTTTTGTTAAACTTAAAAGTTTAGGGGGAGTAAAAAGAGTTAAAAGGAAAAGTTTCTAAGAAAATTGATTTTCAAATTTCAAGATATAAAAAATCAAAATTTAATGTTTTGGATGGAAAGGATGAAGCTAAAATGTTCAAGCATGTGTGTGTTTGACATAATGTAAAAATGAACCTGAAAAATATTTTAAGTGGAAAAGCTTCTTGCAATATTGTAATATGAGATTATTTATTAAAATTAGAGACTAAAATGATGGGAAATTGTTTTTGTATAATTAAAAACAATAAATAAAAAGGTCAAAACATAAAATGATCAAAAATAAAAATAAAAAGTTTGAAATGTCAAAAGTTCAAAATTGAGGGTCAATTATGAAAATTTTGAGAGAAAGTCAAAATTTGACTATTTAAAGTCAAAATTTGATAAATTGTTTAAATATTAGTATTGAATAGTACTAATATGTCTAAATAGTGTACAGGTGGAAGATAGAATATTACAAGTGTTAAGACACATGAAAGTCATTTCATACGCCTATACAGTGTTAATATGTCAAGGATTAGGAGCATGATGGTTTTTTAGAATTTATTCAAGTGTTAGGCGTTTCAGACATCCTCATGCGCTTTAACAGTTGTCATAAGTCTAAAAATAGTAGTCAAGTGTTAGGCGTTTTACCTTTCTCATGCGCCTAAACAGTATCCAGACTTTCAAGAATTGGGCATATCAAGTGAAAAATACCAAGTGTGGGCATTTCAGCAAGACTCATGCGCCTGAACAGTGCAAAAGCTTAAACAGTGCTGATGCGTCTGAACAGTGTTCATGCATCTAAGCCCATGCGCATAAACAGTGCTTATGCGCCTAAATACTTAGTATGAAATTCATTATCATGGGCACAAATAGTGTTCATGCGCTTGTCCTCATGCGCATAAACAGTGCTCATGCACCTTAAAATTTCACTTAGTATAAAAGCAACACTTTGTGATTTCAGACATTTCATTCTCAAAACCCCTGAACTCTCATAAACCCAGACACTCGATGAACCCTGATTCACTCATTTCCATTGATTTCTGATCTTGTCTTGCATTCAATAGTCTTTATATCATATTCTAAACGTAAGTTTATGATCGAAATCATAGGAATTTCTGTTTAATAGGTTAATTTGATTTGGGCGTATCGAACCTATTCGGGCGCACGAACCCTAGTTGATTGAATCTGTTAAACTTGTAAATGAAATGCGTATAATGAACTGAAATTGATGATTAAATGTTAATAGAAACATGATTGCGACCTTGTTAATGCATTTAAATCTGTTTTTCATTGAACTTCAATCTGTGATGATTTTTCATCAGTCGTATAATGAAGATGAACAGTCATGTTTGAATTTTTTTTTAAATGAAAAATTGATTAACAATAAATCATGTTACAAATCTGTTTTTGTGAGATAAATTTGAGGATTAATGTGTGTATAAATCATAAACAAACTAACTTGAATGATGATTTGTTCTTGAACAGAATGTCTAACTCTTAGAATTTTTAAGTGCAAGTTAGTCAAAATGTTTTAAAACATACTAATTCTTTAAATTTTAACAAACATCAACTGATTTTAATTGATAATATTCAAGTTTCTAAATTTCTTGTTTTAATTTTGCAGATGGCTGAATTAAAATTCGATCCTAAACACAATGTTGCTGCTATACTGAATGAAGAATTAAGAGATGTTGTGGGATATGAAGAGATAATCAGATTTTTACTGAGAACAAAGTATGTTTATGCCATGTGTTATCAGCCAATCATCTATGCAAGACTAATCAAGAAGTTCTGGAACACTGCATATGTAGATGTTAATAATGAAGGTAGAAGAGTAGTGAGAGGATTCATTACAAACTTCAGAATGATTGAAGTATCTGAAGAGTCCATAAGAGAAGCTTTAAGATTGGGACCAAATGATCCTGAGGATTTAGCTGAATTGTCATTTAATGAATGTAGAGAGACATTTATGGCAATGGGTCATCCTGATCACTTTCCCAAGAAGCAATTTTTTCGAGCAAGAGTTTATAATCATTGGAAGCTGTTGTGCTATATCTTTCAACACTGTATGTTCAAAAGGAGTGCTGGATGGAACTTTTTCCCAGTAGACATAGCATCTCCTATCGTAGCACTTGCAACTAATCAGAGATTTAATATGCCAAAGTGGATTCTAAACGGTTTTATCTTTAATTTGGAAAAAGGGATTAGGAACAAGTATCTGATGTATCCTAGATTCCTATAGATGATTATAAATGAAGAGCATCCGGATATACGTGTAGATGGAGTGAGTGGTGAAACTATGTTGCTAGAGCACATGTCTGAGATTTCTTATAAGAGACTTGCTACAGTCACGGGTACTCAAAATGTACCATTGTTTGACTACATAAGGAATGTGGCTAATGATGAAGATGACATTACTATTGATCACTTCCATTTGATAGAAGAAGAACCTATAGACCCTAATGATCTCATTGAAGAATTGCCTAATAATAATGACAATGATGATAATGATGATGATGAAGAGAGTTCAAGTTCTTCTGAAGATGATAATAGTGATGATGGTGGTTATGATGGTGATGTGATGGAAGTAGTTCATGATGATATACATGAAGCTGAGCAAGTTACTGAAGAAGCTCATGAAGAAAGACATGATGATGTAGATGAAACTGAGTCAGATACTGAGGAAATTCATGAAGAAATTGATGAAATTGTACAAGAAATTGACCAAGTTACTGAAGAAATTCATGATGATGATACTGAAGTCAATCAAAGTGAAGAAATTGTTGGTGATAGTCAAACTATTGATGAGATAGTGAGTGTGATTGAAGAGATGCTAGATACTAATGAACAGTTTGAGTTTAATGAGAATATTCAAGAATTTGAAGTTGTTGAAAATGAAATTCATAATGAATTTATGAATGAACCTCAACAAGAAGCTAATGTAACAAAAGAAGTTAATTTTTAGTAGATTATTGATGAGCTAAAAGAAGAAAATTTGAAGCAATTGAAAGTGATTGAAGATTTGAAAGAAGTTAATGAGAAATTACAAAAATAATTAAAAGAGAAAGATGAAGTGATTGAAGAGTTGATGAAAAGTAAAGAAGACAATGTGAAAACATTTGAGGTAATGATGAAAGATTATGATTCAATGGAATTAAAGCTTATGAAATTGAATGATGAAATTGAAGTTATTAGAGAAGAATTGGAAAGGATGAAATAAACACAAAAGTCTCCGTCTCCAGATTTGATGATTATTTCAGAGAGTAATCTGATAGATGTTGAGAAAGTTCCCATTTTAGATAAAGGAAAGAGGAGAATATATGATATTGATGTTTCAGTATTACCTGAATCATCATCCAAAGTTCAAAAAGTGATTGATGAACATCAAGTATAGATGAAGAAGATTCGGATATACAAGAAACCATTGAAGCTTTAGATGATATAGAAGCTGAATTTGATGATGACTGGTATAATGAAGTATTAGATGATGAAGATTTATTAGAAGCAAATGTTGATGAGCATTATTCACCGATTGATATAAGCCATGATGATGTACCTGATAATGTTGAAGAAAGGTATAATTATCTTATCCAAATGAAGTACAATAGAGTTTTTCTTGATGGTTTAACTGTATCTCAAATTAATGAAGAGTTTAAGAAGTGCATAGCTACTAAATCAAGTGCACCAATTGATTCGGATGAGATTATAGTGGAACACGAGGAGTGGAATCCATTACAGGAAAGCATTAATATTGAAGAACTGACTACATCTGAGTTGCATCATCCAGATCCAAATGATATGAATGTTACTACACTAAGGACATGGTTACAATCAAGAAACTATCCATGGAAGAAGCTCAAGAGGTTACAAGCCGAATCATTAAGAAATTTGGTAAGGAGCTTTCAAGAAAAAGAAAAGCAAACTAATAGAATGGTTGTGCTTGATACTGATAATCCTTAGTATCTTGATATCACGAAAAGAACAAGGATTCTGAAACCTCAAGAAATTCAGTCTATGGCTATGAAGAGCACAGTGTATGAATGAAGAAAGGAGCTTATGAGAATGTTTCCAGAGACTGAAAGACAAGGTTATCAAGTCTCTATGGAACAAAAGCAACTGTGGAACAAGGCACGTTCAGTAGGAGACCTAGTTCGCAATGTATTGCAGAAAGGGCAATCTATTTCAGAACTACTCAATGCAATGATTGTTCCAGATACAACAAAAGAAGTGAAGATCGTTGCTTGGAAATATGATGAGGTTTTCGATGCATTTTTGATCAAGAGAGTTAATGCAATCTGTGACGTTTATCATTTTTTCTCAAGTATCATAAAACTTCCTGTTCATGATCTCAAAGAGTTGAATAAATTGCCATTGATTAATCCATCTAAAGCTAAGCGTGGAGAAAACTTTGTGCAATTGTTGAATAGAGGAATAACTCGAATGAGTTCATTTTTACAAACAAGGTGTGATCAGGAAGATAAGGAATATTTTCAAACAATAAAGAAGAAGAGAAAAGGTGTTGAGAAAGACGTAGGAAAGAAAAGTTTTAAGACGCATTCAGTGATCAATATTTTGAAAAAGTAATAAATCCAGGACTCAAAGTCATTGATGAAACAAAGCAATCGAAACCAATCTTGAGGTGGTTTTATAGTTCGGATACATTTGAGCTGAAGTTAGTACGAGATTTGAATGATTGGGATCACAATATGATTTATTTATTTGGTGTTTTTGAGTTGAAGCTTTTGCATCCCAGTTACATTTCATTATTGTCTATACAAAAGTTTAAAAAGTTGTTCCAGAAACAGCTGAGAATGATAAGAAGCATTTTCTGTCAATCATTAAAGGGAGGAATGCGGCAATAGAAAGGAAATCTTTGTGGAAATCATTGGCATATGCTAACATTGTGAAGAAAGATATTAAAGATATTGAGTTCATGACAATATCGCGCAAAGGATTTTTAGAGATTGCAGGACCGTTAAAGGGTACTTAAGCTTGCACTTAGTTAACATACTCAGGAGGATCTTAAGATCACTTAACAATTCAAATAGAGAACTGTGAACCTTTACTGAAGATACAAGATAAACACAAGTAAAACAAGAACAAGAGCACAAGATAAAGTTTTCAAGGAAGTTGTATATTGCTTCTCTAGTTCTATTACAAGTGTTGTACAAGTATATTTTAGAATACAAGAACCGGAGACTACTTATACAACATCCTACAACAGTCAATATGCAAGAACACAGTTGGAAGTGACTAATCTAGACAACAAGATCAGCCTAAAGTCAAAAGGCAGATTGCCTTTTGACTAGTGACTATGACAAGCCATGGCTCACTGACTTTCCTATTACAAAAAGCCAAAAGGAACAAAAATAGAAACTTGTAGGCGAAGACCTTATCTATTTTATCATAAAGTATGGAAGTTTCACCAACTAGTGATAGCAGGTGAACTACCAGAGCATGCAGCGGAAAGTAGGTTGCTTTATGATAAAGTTGATGGAAAAGGTATCTTTTCTCTCTCTTCAGAGGAAAATCAGTCTTGTCTTTAAATAGCTTCGGAAGACTTTGTCTTGACAGCTTTGGAAGACTTCATCTTTTACCTTCAGAAGAGTTGAGTCTTTGGCTTCGGAAGACTTTACACTTAGAGTATTTTTCTAAGTTAAGTGTAAAGCTTCTGCAGCAGTTTCTTCTGAACTTGGCTTCGGAAGATTTTACACTTAGCATTTTTCTTGAGTGTGTTAAACTTTCGAAGCTAGTTCACCTTTGTTCCGAAGTGCATGTTGGAAGACTTGGTTGTTTTGGTATCTTTTGGTTGCATCAGCCTCTTAACTTTAGAGGTTCCTACAAACTTCCCCTAGGCTGATGCTACCAAAACAGTGCGGTTCTTCTGACTGGGATAGTCCACATGAGGATCTTCAGAATTCCTTTCTTCATTAGCAGATCTGGATTCTTCAGACTCATGAAGTACCTTCTCATGTCATAGAGATCATGTAGAGGGAGTTCAAGCATGTCACTTGTGAAGTAGACATGTTGTTCTCCTTGATCTCAAGTGACATACCATCTGTCTGGATCTTCAGCAAATGTCCAGGACAGAATTTGTCTTCCAACAGAGAGAGGCTCTACTATGATAGGAGTTATTTGAAAGTCCTCTTCATGCACTTCCTCAGGATGTTCTGACTCATCCTGAGGTTGGGAGGAGGATGCCTTTCTTCTTTTCTTCTTTGAAGATGATCTTCTTTTGGCCATCCTCTTTTTCCTGCCTGATGATTTTATCTGAGAGGGTTGGTATTTAGTACCAGGTTCTTCAGTGGATTCCCTCTTAGTTGGGATCTCCTCTCTCCCGGTTTCAGAAGGAGAGGGAGGAGAACCCTGCTGTGGGTTAGAAGATGAAGTTGGCTATTGTGCAACTTCAGGTGCAGGTGGTGTTGTCTCTGTAGGTTCCACCTTTACCTCAACTTTAGGTTGAGCTTGACTTGATGATGAATGAAGGTCCACAAGCTCTCCCCTTTTTATCTTCTACTTGATCACCCTTATATGATCATCCATTATGGATAGAGACATGGGACCAAGCCTCCTTCCAAAGAACTCAAACAGCTTCAAGAAGCTCATCATCCTCTACCTATCTGCAGACTTTTTCTGACTTTTCTGGATGATGGCTCTTGATTTTGCAGCTTCTTCCCTTTGCCTCTTCCTAGCAGCTTGCTTTTCTTTATTGGCTTGTTCTTCCAGCTGCTTATTGTATTCAAATAATATATAATCATAAGGCAAGGGAAGGAGTGCAGATGCCTGATAGAGACCTGTGGCACTCAGGTATTTGATCGTTTTTAATCTTTCTTCTTCATCAACTACCTGAGGTTATTCAGCAGCCATAGTCTCTGACTCAGGACTTTCTTGAACTGGGAAGAGGACAGGAATGTTCTTGTAAAGCCTTTTTCTCCTCATTTCTTCCTTGTGTTTGAGGGTCAAGGCTGCATCCTCTGCTTCGTTCCTCTCCTATGACAATTCAATGTCACCCAGTTCATTTAACTCCTCTAAGGGAGAGAGATGAGTTTCATCTATGTTGAGTTCCTGGTCCCCAGATAGTTGAGCTTGGCTGCCCTTAATTCATCTTCTTGAGTGTTTGGTATAGGGGCAGCCAGAATTGCAGCTTGCATGAATCCTGGGGAACCACTTGAACTCTCTCCCCTCAGCTTCCTCTTCCTTTCTCTCTTTTCTTCTTCAATCTCTTCAGGAGTCATCTTCCTTTTGCCTTTGTCAATTTCAGATCTTGATGACTCAGCCTGAGGAGAGCTTTGGCCTTCATTGCTTGATTCAGCAGTCAAGCTCTGGCCAGAGAGAGGTTGTGAAGCACCATCACCAGCTGGTGCCTCACTGAGGGTATGGGGTGCTAGAGGAGATCTTGTCTCAAGGTTCACAGTCTCAGCCTCTGGGACTTCAGTCAATGCTTTCCCTTTGAAGCTAATCTTGGGGTCTACCTCAACATCCAGTTGACCAAAGGCTTCAACTGCTAGCCTCTGTCTATATGATGCGGTTCTCCTTTTGAATTCTGCCAGCACCCAGTCTTGAATTTGATTGGCTAATCTGACAGCTTGTCTGTTATTGCTTGGGTTGACAAGTGCCAGATCTACCAAGTTTATACTCTTATAGAAACTCAGGGTGGAGATGTTAAGAATTTCTTGTTGACCCTGAGCTCTTGAGATCACAAGAGATTTCCTATCACTGTCATACCCCCAACCCTAGATTGGGTTCTCAGATGGGACAGACATTGCTCTTGGTACTCCCTCCTCAAATAGTTGTTATGAGCAGTTCCAGATCACTTTGTAGAGGAGGTTGCTGAGCATGGACATCTGCAAGATAGGATGGTGAGTCCTGTATGTCCATACTTGAGGAAGAACTCCCAGGTTCTGTGGCTGTCAGAACTTCCTCCCCCTTTTTGGTAGCATCACCCTCATGCATAGGTGAGCTGGGGAAGTGATCCATAACATCCACAGGTTCTTGTGGAGCTGGATGAGTTTGTCCTATGGGTCTCTTAGCTAACTGGCCCTTGAGAGTGATTCAAGGTGAGCTATCTTTGAAACCAGTTGGGTGCAGATGTCTTCAAGTTGGTGCACTCTGAGTTTCATACTCCCCTCATCTACAGTTGAAGAATCATTAGGGGATAAAGGAGGTGAACTAAGGTCTACTCCTTCACCACCAGCGTTCTTGGCTGCTGGATTTCCCCTGCCTCATGACAATGTCAGGAGGCTGGGTTGCTGTGGTTAAGGTCTTAAAGATGTAATCACTGGCAACAGTGAGAGCCTCTTCCATATGGGTCTCCTGGACAATTACAGGAAGATCCATCTCAGTTTGGGGTGTCTGATGTGGGCTAGACATGGGTGAAGCAGGAGTACTCATCTCCTTTTGAGTATGGGTAGAGAGGGGAGAGTCATGATACTCACTGAAACCCAAATCTTCATCAGAATAGAAGTCAAGGATGGGAATGGGTTGGTTAAGATCAAGAGGCTGGGGATGGTAGCTTTCCCCTGAAGGTTGATCACTAGAGTGTTGAGACTCAGAGTGATGGCTTAAGGCTATTTGTGGAGTTGTGAGCTCATCAGGCTGAGCATGAGGAACCTCAGCACTGATTGTTTAAAAGATGGGAGTGGTCTGCTCCTCAGGGGAAGTGGGAGCTCAAGATTCTACTTCCTCCTGTATGGGTTATGATATGGGGTCCTACACATGCTCAATAGCAAGTGCAGGGGTTTGTTTTGATTTTCTAGTGTAGGTGACGGCAATTGTTGTCCTTGATGGTGGTTGAGAGGTAGAGGGTGTTGGTTCATCACTAGATGGTGCAGCTAGGATGTCACCATGAGCAATGAGCTCAAACATTTTTGGGACAAGGGTTGTTTCTACCCCTGAGAACCCAACAGTTGGCTTTTTCAATATCTTGAAAATATCGGGCCTCATATGTGCAAGTTTAAGAACATTAACTGTTCCCCTCAACTGTGGTCCCAATTCACAGTTGAGAATGTGTTGAACATACCGGGGGAACATGTAATATTCTAAGGAATCCAAATTTGCAAGTAAATTTGTAAGTACAAAATAAGAGTACCTGAATTTGACCCCTTGAACCATCCCATGGACAATGAAGAAGAGGTCTTCTGGAATCTGGTCCCATCTCCATGTTTGTTGGATAAGCTGTGGATGATGACATGGAGGAGGTATTTCCATTGGAATGAGACCTTCCCTTTCCTGAAGGTCTTGACTGAAAAGTAACCTTCATATCCCATCTGCTCAAAGGATTGGTTGACAACAGTTTTTGGAAAGACAGTTCACCTGCTTCATCATCCAGCTGAAGATGGGTGTTGATGATGGCTGGAGTGATGAAAACTGTCCTCCCCTACACTGTGGCAGACAGTGCCTTCTCCCCGTCCATGGTGACCTCTTGACAGGTCCGCCAGAACTCAAGCAATGATCCTCATAGAGAGGAGGATCGATTGTAAGGGAGGTGAAGTAGTGAGACAAAGAAAGATACCTACACACGTCTGAGAAGCTTGGATCCTTCTCAGAGTTTAACAGGACAACTTGATTGTGTTGCCTGTGTAGGTGCATGGTGAAATCAGGGTCGTTACGACGATCAAGATTGGCCATTTGAAGAAGCTTTGTAGTGAAGGAAAGAAGAAGATGATGAAATTTGGGGTAATTTTAGGTTAAGGAACAATGAGAGAAGTGAGATGAAATAGAACCTTTTGGAAAGATATACTCTGAATTTGAGACAAAGTTATGACAAAAAGATAAACTTTGAAATCCGCAAGTGGGTCCTACTTCTGAAAAAGGCGCCCAAAAAGTTAGTTTTCTTGGAAGTAGTAAAACCTTCCGAAGGCAAGTTTTCTTGCAATTTTGCTTCGGAAGATATTTCAAAGAGTTTTGAAAATTTTGGCTTCGGAAGAAATAAATGAGTCTTCCGAGACTAAATTGCTTTTGGAAGAAATTTGTTCCTAAAAAGCATTTAAGTACTTATACCAAAATTTAAGCTTCGGAAGATACTTCAAGAATTTTTCCGAAGATAAATCTCAGATAAGCTGTTTAAACGATTTAGACATAAATTTCTTCCGAAGGCAACTTTTGCTTCTTCCGAAGGTAAATTTTCATCATTCTAAGAGATATCATTTTAAAAGTTCATTATGAAGTGATCTAATAGACAACCTAGGACACACGGTTTTAAGAAATAATATTGATTAAGTTATTAAGAGAAATCTATTCAAAATTAATCATCCCAATAGCTGATACAAGATACTTAAATCTTTGTTCATCAAAAGCTTTGTGAACAAATCAGCATATTGTTCATTTGTGTTAACTTTGATTAGTTTTATCAACCCCTTTTCAAAATTATCTCTAATCAGATGATACCTGATATTGATGTGTTTGGTCCTTGAGTGCAGCACAGGATTCTCAGTAATAGAGATGGCACTATTGTTGTCTATGTGGATGGGTGTCTCTTTGAAATTGAACCCATAGTCTAGCATCTGATTCTGAATCCAAAGCACTTGAGCACAGCAGCTAGCAGCAGCAATGTATTCAGCTTCAGTAGTTGATGCGGACACACAGTTGCATTGCCAAGAGACTATCCTTCCACCCTAGAACTGACACCCCCCAGATGTGGACTTTGCAGTCATGTTGCAGCCACCATAATCACTATCTGTATAGGCATACACATTGAAGTCTGAATTCTTTGGATACCAAAGGCCTAGATTTGGAGCACCTTTGAGATATCTAAGGATCCTTTTGACAGTGATTAGGTGTGACATCTTGGGGTTGGCTTGATATCTTGCACATATGCATGTGGCAAACATGATATCAGACCTGCTAGCAGTAAGATACATAAGTGACCCAATCATAGCCCTATAGAGATGTTCATCAACACACTCCCCCTCAAGATCAGGACTAAGGGAGTGGTTTCTGGCTATGGGTGTCTTTGCAACCTTACAGTCAGTCATCTTGAATCTTGTAAGTATGTCCTATACATATTTTGACTGAGTGATGAAGATGCCATCTTCAACCTGCTTCACTTGAATTCCTAGAAAGAAATTGAGTTCCCCATGGCACTCATTTCAAATCTATTCTTCATCAGCATCTCAAAGTCCTTGCAGAGCTTTGGATTAGTTGAACCAAAGATGATGTCATCTACATATATCTGAACTAGCAATGTGTCATTTCCTGTTTCTTTGATGAAGAGAGTCCTATCAATAGTACCTCTTTTGTATCCATGTTGATAGAGGTATGTTGATAGTGTCTCATACCACTTTCTTGGAGCTTGATGCAGTCCATAAAGGGCTTTATCAAGCTTGCAGACATAATCAGGATGATCTGGGTCTGTAAAGCCAGGTGGTTGTTTAATATAAACTTCTTCATCAATCACCCCATAAAGAAAGGCACACTTCACATCAAGCTGGTAGACCTTGAAATCCTTGGATGCAGCATAAGCCAGAAATATTCTTACAGCTTCATGTCTTGCAACTGGAGCAAAGACATCAGTGTAATCAATCCCTTCTTCTTGAGTATATCCTTGGACAACCAGTCTAGCCTTGTTCTTGATGATGACCCCTCTATCATCTTTCTTGTTCCTGAATACCCATTTGGTTCCTATGACACTCTTCCCTTGAGGAAGAGGGCATAAGTTCCAAACCTTTTGTCTTCTGATTTAATGCAGCTCATCTTGCATAGCTTAAATACAGCTTCCCTTCTTCAAAGCCTCATCAACCTTTTTTGGCTCTATCTGGGATAAGAAACAAGAATGTAGACAAACATGGCTGTCATGAGCTTGTCCTCTTGTTCTTACCCCTGAGTCAATATTTCCAATGATGTTTGTGGTGGGATGTGACTTGTGGATCCAAAGTTGAGGGATCACAGCAAGTTGGTTAGACAGATCTAAATTTTAGGAATTCTAATCTGGCAATAAGGTGTCTCCCACCACATCAGCACACTTATCAAGAGAAACTTGATCCAATGAGTGTGTGACATCATTCATGTTGTCTTCAATGGAGTGGTTATCAGCATCAAGAAATTCTTGATCACTGTCACCACCTCCAGTTCCTCCTCCTGCATTTGAAGTTCCTTCTCCTGAATTCTAAGCCTCTGAGCTGGAATTTGAAGGCAATTCATTTGAATCAGCAGTATTTGTCATGCTAGTGCTGATGGGAGCTTCAATTGCAGAGTTAGTCACCACTTGAGCTGAAGTAGTCTTCTTGTTTGGTCTTCTCAGCTCAAATCTTGGATCAAGATCTTCTATTGACCTGTTATCTGTAGATCCTGAAACATTCTCACAAGATTTGTTAAGACAGTTGGTAACTAAGTCAAGATCAAATAGCTAATCTGGACCAGAACCTTTTACATAGGGTGTGTGTTCATTGAAAGTCACATTGGCTGACTCCTCAATGATTCTAGTTTGGAGATTGTATACTCTATAAGCCTTAGCTTGAGAAGAGTACCCAACAAAGTGTCCATCATCTGATTTCTCAGCAAACTTGGCTATTTGATCTTTGGTATTCAAGATGGTGCAGGGACATCCAAATGTTCTAAGAAAACCAATGAATGGTCTTCTTTTGTGCCACAGTTCATAAGAGTCTTACCATGTGTCTTAACTACCAAAATTTGTTTTGCACATAGTAGGCTGTGTTGACAGCCTCTACCCAGAAGGTGATGGGCAGTTTAGAGTCAGACAACATGGTTCTTGCAGCTTCAATAAGTGTCCTGTTTCTCCTCTCAGCAACACCATTTTGCTGAGGAGTCCTGAGAGCACTGTGTTGTCTTGAAAATGTATCAAGGATTTGGTTTTTGAATTTGGTTCCTTGATCACATCTTATGATTTTGACCTTGTGATCAGATTTATTCTCAATTTTCAGAATGAAGTTCATTAAGATTTCAGGAGTTTCATCCTTAGTTCTAAGGAAAAACACCCAAGTGAATCTTGTGAAATCATCTGTGATCATCAAACAGTATGAGGTCCTTCCTAAACTCATTACACTGGTGGGGCCAAACAGATCCATATGTAACAAGTGTAGGGGAGTAGTGATAGAGTTCATTTCCTTTGGCTTGTGAGAAACTTTGTGTAGCTTCCCCTTCAGGCATGCAACACAGTGGTCATCACTTGTAAACTCTTTCTTTGGCATTCCAGTTACCAAATCATTCTTAAAGTTTACATGGCACATTCTTTTATGCCAAAGGAAGGACTCATCACTATTTGCTTTAGATAGAAAGCAAGAAATCTCTCCAGAGGGAGATGTTTCCTACAAGTCCATCTTGTACATGTTCCTTTCCTGGGGGCTTTAAGCAGAATATGCTCTTGAGGAATGTCAACCCCGGGCTTGAGAACAATACACTCATGCTCAGTAAAGAGCATGTGATGTTTTTGGTCACAAAATTAGGACACACTCAAAAGATTGTATCCAAGCTCCTTGACAATGTTTACCTTCTCAATGCTGAGCTTACCATTAGAGAGCATGCCCCTACTAGTGATGTCACCTCCTGCATCTCCTCCAAAAGAAACTGGTCCTCCATCAATTCTTTCAAAATTTTGAAGTAGGGACTCATTGCCTATCATGTGCCTGGAGCAGCCACTATAAATGATCCACATATTTCTGTTTGCATTTGGGTGTCCCTGCATAAAAGAGATGATTTAGTTACATTTGGAAACCCAAGCCTCATTGGTTTTGGGCTGATACAATTCAAATGAAGGCAATGAAACCGTAAGTGATCCTATGTTAAGGCTTTGAGGATCATTTGCTGTTGCTGAAGAGGAGCTTTCAGTCTCAAGGTCTTCCTTCATCTTCCACACCATCTTTGGAAGATTGGGCTTGACCTTCAATACTTCGGAAGCTTTTGTAGCTTTGGAAGCTTTGGAGATGGATCCTTCAGAAGATCTTGCTTTTACTGCAGCAAGCTTCAGTGCTTTGGAAGCATTCCTTTCTTCCGAGACCAACTTTTCTTCCGAAAGCAATTTCCTACTTTCCTTCTTCTTCATTTTGGAGCTTCCGAAGGAAACCGATTTTCCTTCCGAAGCTGTTTGTTTCTTCTTCTTCTATGAAGTTTTCTTCTTAATCATGTGGATAGTACTCTTGGGATTGTGTTGACAATCCTTAGCTATATGTGAAGTACTACCACACATAAAATAATCCAAATCTTTCCTTCTAAGAGTCTTCTTTCCCAAAGAAGACTGAGCTTGAACACTTTCCTTTTCTTTCTCCACCTTTTCAGATGATGAGCAGGCTTCTTCGAGTGAAGCTTGCTCTTTTAAATGGATGGTTCAGGCTGTGCAGCAGTGACACACAGCTGATCAGTCTTCTTGTTGTTGCTGGAGTGAGTTGAAGATAAACTAGAACTCTTGGTACTAGAATTCTTGACAGGATCTTCAGCTTTCATCACCTTGAACCCTGTAGAGATAAATACTTGTTTCTGTTTGGGATCAAAGGTGGTCTTGATCTCTTGAGCTTTTCTGGATCTTCTTTTTGCTCTTCTGATCAAGTTCTTTCTCTTGGTTTTGCTCAAACCAGCTTCTTTTTCCTCCTTAGGAGCATGGTGACCCTTTTTGAATTGACTCTCTTCACTTATCTCAGAGTCATCCCTCACCTTCTCCTATTCATCCTCTTCATCACTAGGGTCTATGGATGGAAGCTCATCTTGACTAGTTCCACACCTAGGAGATCTGACTGATAGTAGAGTGTGTGGAGGAGCTATCTCACTAGATCCTAGTCCCTGCTTATTCTGATAACACACTTTTGCATGCAGAGATGAGGATATCATGTTCTTGAAGGTCTCTTCTTCAAGAACACATTTTTCTACCCTGGCTTTGCTGATCACAAGCTCAGCCTGGCATTCAGTCAACTTGGTAATGAGATCCTTAATTTGAGTCTTTTAGTTTGTTTGCTCATGTTTAAGAGTTGAAACTGTTTTCTCTAGATCTTCTATCTTAAGTTTATAGTCATTTTCAGCTCTTTTAAAATATTTAAAGACTCAATGTCAGATCTCATTTCCAAGTTGTAGGACCTGTATCTATTCACTTTAGCAATACATTCAGGAGAGCAAATATGTTCAAGTACCTTGGTTTATCATGATCAGCCATGAGTGCTTGGTTTGGAGATGCATCTTCAGCTTGAAAGCTCCAGTCAAAGCCTCCTTCTTCAACAGCAACTACAGCTTGCTGTCTTGGCTTCTCATTCTGGTGCCCTCCTTCAGTGTAGTTCGGCCTGGATGAAGCTTGGCCACCATTTGACTTAGTGGCCTTGCATTCTCTAGCAAAGTGTCTCATCTGGTTACAGTTGTAACACTTGACTTTGCTCTTGTCCAGCCCAAACTGCCACTAGCAGCATTGCTAGAAAACCTTCTCCCAGTCCTCTTTTAGAACTTCTGGGCTCTATGAGTTAGAATAGTCATTTTCTGGACTATCTCCATGTACTCCAGATCATCTGGATGGATACAGTCCAGGTCTTCAAGAGTGAAAAGAAAGTTTCCTGAATTTTCATCAGTGGAGACAAAAGCTTGAGAAGAACTTGTCTCTTGGAAGGGACTTCCTTGGATGTAGCTCTCTTTGGGTGTCTCTGGGAAGGTGATGAAAGGACCCTTTTATGAGGTTTCAGGGTAGCAGATGAAATGATGCTGTGGTTCTCTGCTATCCCTTTCAACCACATGAAGGGCTGAACTCTGGTGAGTGTTGGAGTTACCAGATGAATTTTGCATATTCATCTCCATCTGGTATCCACTGAGTATCCCATACAACTCAGTGAGAGTAAGGGTCTTGAGGTTTTCAGTCCTCTTAATGACCACACAGTAGTGTGTCCATTGTCTTGGAAGAGAGGACATGAACTTCCTAACAATATCCCTGTTCTCAATAGTTACCCCAACATCAGCCAGAGTGTCCATAATCTCAACATACCTGAAGTATTGTTGAGTCATGGTTTCACCTGTTTTGAAGGTGAAAATTTCAAACTGTTGCTTCAAGAGATCCTTCTTGTTCTCCTTGGCTTCATTTGAACCCTCATACATCAGTTTCAGTGAATCCCATAGCTGTTTAGCGGTCTTGCGCTTTTTGAAACCTCTGTAGATGAATTTGGAAGAGCAGTTTGGAGGGCTGTCATGGCTTTCTGATCAATGTCAATTCTTTTCCAGTCTTCATCAGAAAAGTCATCCCTCTCCTTTGGTATCATGCCACCAGTAGCAGCAGCTGAAGAGGTGCATGGTACATGAGGTCCATTGACAACAGACTCCCACATCATGGAATCTTGAGACTTGATAAAGCCTTCCATTCTTTGACACCAAGTGTCAAAATCCTCAGGAGTGATCCGTGGGGACTTTGTCATAGTTCCAGTTTCCATACCAGCTTTGGAGATAGCTGCCATTTGAAGAGTTAAGTGATGTGTGTAACTAAGAGGATTTGAAGATGGTGAGATCTTACAATCAAAAGCCTGGAAAGCTCTGATACCAAATGCAGGACCGTTAAAGGGTACTTAAGCTTGCACTTAGTTAACACACTCAGGAGGATCTTAAGATCACTTAACAATTCAAATAGAGAACTGTGAACATGTACTAAAGATACAAGATAAACACAAGTAAAACAAGAACAAGTGCACAAGATAAAGTTTTCAAGGAAGTTGTATATTGCTTATCTAGTTCTATTACAAGTGTTGTACAAGTATATTTTAGAATACAAGAACCAGAGACTACTTATACTCCATTCTACAACCGTCAATATGCAAAAAGATAGTTGGAAGTGACTAATCTTGACAACAAGATCAGCCTAAAGTCAAAAGGCAGATTGCCTTTTGTTAGACCCTAAAAGGATCATACTTGCTAACTCAAGAAGTGGTTGGAGGTTGTTCTGGTTGGAGAACACAGAAGACATCATCAATAGAAGACAACAGAAGACCAGAAAAGACTAAGTATAGAGCACCCGCATTAGTTAATGCGGATGACTAGTGAACAAATGCGGACAAGTATTTGTTCACCCGCATTAACAAATGCGGATCAAGACAACTAATGCTGAACAGAAGTGTTCATCCGTATTAGTCCATGCGGATGAACTGAAGAAATGCTGACAAGAAGTGTTCACCCGCATTAGTCCATGCGGATGAACAACAGTAAATGCTGACGAGACTTGTTCACCCACATGAACTAATGCGGGTGAGCAAACACAAATGCTGAGAAGGCTTGTTCACCCGCATGAACTAATGCGGGTGAGCAAACAACAAATGCTGATGAACAACTTACACTTATTTTGTACTTAGACTAGTTCTCTTGTATAGATCAGGGTTAGTTTAGTCTTTTGTACAGGCAATGAATACGCCTATAAATAGGGTCACATACCCTAACTTTGTAAGGTTGTTGACTTCAGCAATAATATACACAATATTTTACATCATTTACTTTGGTTCTTGATTCTCTTACATTCAAGCGTTTACTACAGAAGTTAAGGTTCTTTAATATAGTAATTCCGATGCTATATTATTGACTCAGTCCACATATTCGATCCCAGGTTGAGTCACATCAACCGAGAATATCATTCTCAAACCCAGTCAATTGGTATCAGAGCCTTGGCTCTTGAATTCATCACAGAATCATCTTGGATTTTGGGTGAAAATCGATTGAACTGTAGACTGAGTTGTTCATCAGCAAGATCTACTCTTCTGATAAACAAACATACTATAATCGAACACCACAAAGTACAAAATCTTCAGATCTGCTGCTGTCGAACCCAACAACACAAAATCAAGAACTTAGAACTCCTTCAAATCGACAGATCTAAACTTAACAGACCTGTTCTTGACCGAAAACAGAAGATTTGAAGAAAAACACACTGTTCGAACTTAAAATCAACTTAAAACAGTATTCAACAAGTTAAAATCAGTTTAACTAACATGGATTCCTATAATCATACTGAAATTGGTCATGCATCCAAACCTCCTATGCTTAAACACAAATCTGAGTTTAAGCAGTGGAAAATTCGTTTCAGAAACTACATTACAGGTGTAGATCCTGACTACTGGATATCTATTTGCAAAGGTCCCTACATTCCACTGTCTCTAAATGCTGATCAAGCTGCTCAGTACAAAACTGCAAGAATTCCCATTGAGGATCCAAACTTAACTCTTGATGATGAAGAATATAAGAAAATCAAGATTGATCTTAGAGCTTATTCCATACTTACACAAGCACTGAAAATGGATGTTCTAAAAAGATTAGAAAAATATGGAACAGCTAAGGGTGTCTGGGATGCTTTACAGATTATGTGTGAGGGAAGCAGTGAAGTTACTGAAATTAACAAAGACAAGTTGATAAATCAGTATGAGACATTTCATCATACCAAAGGAGAGTCTATCTCCAGACAGCTTCACAGATTTGTGCAACTTGTAAATGACCTTGAAATTATGGGGGTCACTTACAAGGAGAAGGAACTAAACAAGAAAATGCTGCACAGCTTGCCTGAAAGCTGGAAACAGAATGTTACAATGTTGAAGAATACTCTTGATTTGGAGAGTACTAGCTTGGATATCATGATTGCAAAAATTGAGGCTCTTGAACTTGATGAAAGGAGCAGAAATCTGAGTGGACCTCAAGTCATTGAGGCTTACAAGTTTCCATCTGAAACTCATTCTGTTGAAAATGCCTTTGTTACTGAAGAAGAAGACTTTCTGTCATCAAGAGATCAAACAAGAACAACAGGATTTTGTGCTGCTCCACAACCTCAAAAACAACCATCTTCTGCCCAACCCACTGTATCTCCTAACAACATGCATGATGAGCAAAAATTGAAGAACAAAAGGCAACTTACAATGCCTTTGTTGCTAGCTTTGAAGCCTACCTTGGAGGGAGACTCACATCAGCTCATCTGATTCAAGAAGATCTAGAAGAAATGGATCCTGATGATGTTGAAGAAATGGATTTGCAATGGCAGATGGCCATGATTGCTATGAGAGCAAAGAAATTCTTTCGAAAAGGGAAGAAACTGAGTCTCAATGAGAATACAAAGCTGGGATATGACAAATCCAAAGTTAAGTGTTTTAACTGTGGATTGAGTGGTCATTTCTCTCGGGAATGTAACTCTCCCAAGAGAAGCAACAACAATTTTCAAAGACCCTCACATGGCCAGCATGCTTCTCAACACAACACCAACTTTCAGCCAAGCAACTCTTATTCACACCAACAACAAAATCAGCAGCAGCCAATTCAGCAACAACAAAATCAGCAACAGCCAATTCAGCAAAGACAACCTCTGCTGACTCATCAATCTCAAGGAAGTAATCAACAAACTTCAAATGCACTTGTCATCAGACAAGATGGAGTTTGTGATTGGAGCGTGTATGCTGAGGAAGTTCAACCACAGTTTCAGAATCATGCACTTATGGCACATATTAATGATGGACCAACTCCAATGCCATCTGAGGTAAAATCCAATCTATGTTCTGAAAAATGTGTTCTAGAAGTACAGGGGTACAGGGAACACAATCACAAATTGGCTAATAAAATAAGAGAAGAAAAGGTGAAATCAGAGATGTTAAAACAAGAAATGAGAATTTATGAAGTTAAAATCAAATCTCTGTTGTCTGACATGGAAACACTCCATGGTGAAAAGTACACACTTGTGGCTGAAAATGAGAGGTTAACTGAATTGTTGACCAAATCAAAAGCTGAGCAATCAGCTACTGAAATGAAACTTGAAAAGTTTCAGCTCTCATCTGTCAAGCTGCAAGAGTTACTTGTGTCTCAAAAGGGGGCTAAAGATATGACTGGAATAGGCTACAAAACTTGTCCTCCTCCATATAATGATAACTACACTGTTATGCCTGAGTCACTTACTCAATCAGATACAAAAGAATCTAAAATTATTGAAACCGAATCAATGATTTCTCAAACAACAAATCCTCAAAACAAACCAGGTGTTTACATTGAAACTGATGAGGATAAAATCAGATTGGGTCATCCTATCAAAATCAAAGAGTGCTCAGACAAACCTGTGGTTATCAAGAAACCAAAGAGCCCAGTCAAAGCTATTGTGCCTTTTGTAAAATTTGTTCCCAAAATTTTAAATTGAAGCACACTGCTGAATGCTCAGTGAAACCATCTGCTGAAAGCAGATCTGATTATGAGATCATATCTCCTAAAAATTCAAGCAAATCAGACAGGGTTTCATTGAACTTCAAGGATAAAACCAAAGTTCCCGTAGTTACCAAAGGAAAAACCACTTTTGTTCAAAAATCTAAAGTGAAATCTGATTCACCATCTTCATCAAATATCAAACAAGGAAGTGGGTTTGATATCTTCAACAAAGAACAGGTAGAACAATTCGATAGGGAAATAAGGGAATACAGAAAGAAGCATCATCAGTCCACAAAAACAAAGCAAGTCAGAATTGTGAAACAATCTGTTGGCACTCCAAAGACTGATATGACTTCTGTTTCAAAATTAAAGGACAATCAAATGTATTGTGAATTCTGTGATATGTCAAATCACAAACAGATGAGTGCTACTTCACTGAGTACTGCTCTATCTGTGACATGAACAATCACTCAACAAAAAACTGTCATTTTAACAAATATTGTTCATTGTGTGATATGACCAATCACAATACAATTGATTGTTACTTTAATAAAAAAGGATTGAAAATTCACAACACAAGCCCATTTCATCGGTTCCAACTGACAAGGTCAGACACAAAAGTCCAACAAACCTAAACAAATCACAAAATTCTCATCAAAAGTATAAAATCAAAGTGATTTCTGAAAAACAAAAATCTGTTCATCCTTTGCACAAAAATCAAAAGGAAAGGTTTGTATACTCCTCTGACACATCAGATGAAATTGATGAACTGAAACCTCAAAGAATCAAAAGAAAAGGGCTGAAATCATCCTCCTCTAAAACACACACAAGAGGAAAGTATCAAGAAGTAACAGTGATAGATGCCAAAGGACAACCCAAGACCATTATGGCTTGGGTTCCTCATTCTAATTAGTTCTTTTTGTTCTTGTAGGGTCATTCATACAGGTCCAATAGCTTATGGTACGTGGACAGTGGATGCTCCCGACACATGACAGGAGATAGTTCCTCCTTCATGACTTCAAGCACATTCAAGGAACTACTATGGCATTTTGCGAAGATTCACAGGGCGGTAGAATTACTGGAGAAGGTTCAATGACGAATGGGATTCTGAGCTTTGACAAAGTCAATTACTCCGAGCAGCTGAACTTCAATCTGCTTAGTGTATCCCAAATTTGTGACAAGAAATATTCTACTCATTTCACCGACACTCATTGCTACATCTTGAAATCAGGATTTTACATTCTTGAAGAATGGGTTGTCTTGAAGACACCAAGGAAGAATAATACATATGTCTTGAACCTAAATTCTGCTTGTCCATCAGAAGAGACGTGTCTATTGTCTAAAGCATCATTTGATGAATCACAACTTTGGCATAGACGCTTAGGACACACGAATTTTAAAAATATGAATAGATTGGTCAAAGGGAACCATGTAATTGGTCTTCCTCAAAAGGAATTTCATTTTGTTGACCACTGTACCGCGTCTCTCAAAGGAAAACATCTCATAAGCCTAAACTTGTGAACACTAACGATTGTCCATTGAAGTTACTTCATATGGATCTCTTCGGGCCGACTCACGTCATGAGTCTTGGCAAGAAGCATTATTGTTTAGTGATCATTGATGACTTTACTCGATTCACATGGGTCTTCTTCCTACTTCATAAGAATGAGGCGCCCCAAATCATAATAGATTTTATAACCAAAATTGAAAATCAACTTGATTTAAAAGTAAAATCTATTAGAAGTGACAATGGGACGGAATTTAAAAATGAAAGCATGAGTTCATTTTGCACCACAAAAGGCATTGTTCATCAGTTCAGTGCAGCTCATACTCCACAACAAAATGGAGTTGCTGAAAGAAGGAATAGAACTCTAATTGAAGCAGCATGAACAATGCTAGCTGATGCAAAACTGCCTATTACATTTTGGGCTGAAGCAGTTAACACTTCATGTTTTATGCAAAATCGAACTCTGATAATCAAAGAACACAATAAAACTCCTTATGAACTTCTTTTTCATAGAAAACCATTCATTGGATTTTTGAAGTCATTTGGTTGTCCTGTCTCAATATTGAACACCAGAGACCATTTAGGAAAGTTTGCTCCTAAGTCTGATGAGGGATTCTTCGTGGGATATTCCTCAGTGTCTAAGGCTTTTAGGGTGTTTAATCCTAGATTAAACATCATTGATGAATCAACAAATATTCAATTCAATGAGCATTCATTTTCCAAATCATCAAATGGTCCTGACTAGTTGTTTGATATTGATTCATTTACAAGATCTTTTGATTAGTTTAATTTGTCAAATGCAGGAACATCAGGGTCAGTTGAAAGAAGAACAAACTTCCCAATGATTCCTCCTTCTACTGATCAAGACAATGAAGAAGTGCCCTTACAAGCTGATCCTATCCGGCAAGTTACACAAAATAAAAGTATCTCAACAGATGCTGGTCGCAGTTCAATGCCATCTCTTTCAGCTGAACCTTCAACTGAAGTGAGACATTCAGAACCAACTCATGCACCAGCTAATTCTAACAGAGATGGAAATGATGAGAGTATTCAGAGTGCTGTTGAAGCTGAAGATGCTATACCCTCTGATTCTGGTCATCACTCTCCCACACTACAACAACAAGATGCCTCTCACCAAGATGATCTGAACGTCTCCAATCTTGAAGTGTCCATTGCTGGTGATTTGATTCCAATTACCAGGACACACAAGAATCATCCAGTGTCCGACATTATTGGTGATTTAGATGAGCGGGTGACTCGAAGCAAGTCAAGTATTGCAAACATCTGTTTGTTTTCTTGTTTACTGTGTCAAACTGTACCAAAAAACATTAAAGAGGCTCTTCAAGACAATAGCTGGATTGAGGCAATGCAGGAAGAATTGCTACAATTCAAGAAACAGGAAGTATGGCAGCTGGTGGATCTTCCCGAAGGTCAATACCCTATTGGCACCAGATGGCTGTACCGAAACAAGACTGATGACAGAGGGATCGTCATCAGAAACAAAGCAAGACTGGTAGCATGGGGCTATACACAAGAAGAAGGAATAGATTATGACGAGGTGTTTGCTCCTGTTGCTAGATTAGAAGCCATACGACTCTTTCTTGCATACTCTGCATCCATGAAATTCATAGTTTATCAAATGGATGTAAAGTGTGCATTTTTGTATGGAAAGATCTCTAAAGAAGTCTACGTGAGTCAACCTCCAGGCTTTGAGGATCCTGATTTCCCTCACAGGGTATACAAGCTTGATAAAGCTTTTTATGGCTTACATCAAGCTCCTCAAAAATGGTATGAGACTCTGTCATCCTTTCTTCTTGACCATGGTTATAAAAGAGGGAAGATTGACCAGACTTTATTCAGAAAGAGAAAAGGGAATGAGATGCTGCTTGTCCAGATTTATGTGGATGATATCATATTTGGCTCCATCAACAAACAACTCTACAAAGACTTTGAAGATCTTATGCATTAAAAATTTCAGATGAGTACTATGGGAGAATTCACATTCTTCCTAGGTCTTCAAGTACAACAAACATCCAGTGGAATCTTCATCAACCAGTCAAAATATGTGGAATCAATGTTGAAGAAGTTTCACTTTGCAAACTGTCAGTCCATCAGAACACCTGTTGATACAAAAGTGAAAATTGGCCCTAACACAGACAACAAATCTGTGGATCAGACTCTTTATCGATGCATGATTGGTTCATTTATGTATTTAATAGCCAGTAGACCTGATGTTAAGTTTGGTGTTTGTGTATGTGCCAGGTATCAAGCAGATCCCAAGGAATCTCACGTGAATGCAGTCAAGAGGATATTCAGATATCTTAAGGGCAAACCTGCTCTTGGACTATGGTATCCAAAAGATGGAGACGTCAATCTCTATGCATACACAGACAGTGACTACGGGGGATGCAATTTTAACAAAAACTCCACATCTGGCAGTTGTCAATTTCTTGGTCCCAAACTGGTGTCATGGCAGTGCAAGAAACAGACCAATGTTTATGTATCGACAGCTGAAGCTGAGTATATAGCAGCATCAACTCTCTGGATTCAAAACCAGATGCTTGATTATGGTTTCAATTTCTTGCACACACCAATTCATATTGACAACACTGCTGCAGTCTTCATAACAAACAATCTTGTTCCGCACTCAAAAACAAAACATATTGAAATTAGATATCATTTTTTGAGAGATTGTGCTGAAAAAGGTTTAACCAAGCTAATTCAGGTTAACACAGACAATCAGCTAGCTGACTTGTTTACTAAGGCATTTGACTCAAGTCGGTTTGAATTCTTAGTCCAATCAATCGGCATGATTAACCTTGATTAACATCAATAAATTCATAAAATTACAAAAAGAAATCAATTTTTGTTGAAGTCTTGTTTTGTACTTCTTATGGGAGATGATATAATTACAGTCGTTATATCATTCATTGTGCTTAATTCAATATCTTGAAAGACTGACATGACTTACCTGATATGTGGGTAGGCTCAACTTGGAATAGAAGATAAATGATGTGATACACTAAGGATCACATTCAACTTTGAATACATCATCTCAGAGCATGTATGTATCTAACCTATCCAAGTGTACGTATGTGTAGTAACCTAAACACACCAGGTCATGATACCTTATGAATCTCATTCATACAGTTTCTCCTTTGTTTTGCTATCCAAAGACCTAGGGAAACAGGCACATAGTGCTGATGTCTAGATCGAAAAAGAGTCCCAATATGGAAGACATCCAATACGGGTGACAAATAAATCAGAATATAATAAAAAGAATCCCAAAGTGGATCACCTTCCAAAGTGAAGAGCAAAAAGAATCCCAATATGGATCAAACAAAATAAGGATTAGGTAAAAGAATCCTAAAGTGGATCCCCCTTACCAAAATGAATGAGGTTTCATAATTTAAATGACCAGGTATTGAAAGTTGTGAGAAAGTTCTACCATACAGTACATGAGGATAGTTGATCTTGCTATGCTTATGAGTGTGAGGTTCATGTTGAATGTTTTATTAAATCAAAACATGATAAAAATCACATGCATTACAATATTAACCAAGCATGAGTTTAAGAGGACAAATATACCTTCAATATATAAGCTCATGACAACTTGCACTTATGAAAGATAAGATTGTTATGATCCCAAAATTTCAAACAAAAGTGCAAAACAATTAAACAAGTCAGAAATATTGTCCTAAAATTTTATAAATTTTATTTAAAGTTTTTATCCCGCATGGATATAAACTTTAGGGGGAGTAATAAAATTATAAAAGGAAATATTTACAAAAACATGAAATTTGCAAACATTAAATTGACAACTTTGTCAAATGGATTGTGTCTGTATGGAAATTACTCCATAATCAGCTTCAGAAGATGCATATGCTCCAAAATCAGTCAAGTTGGGAATCTGTGTCACATCAAAGATACATGACAATCCAAGCAAGAATTGACAATCTCTGAATCTGCAAAATCTTAGGAACACAACAAAAATGCAGACTCATCTTCATAAAATCAGAAGCAGCTGTTCAAACCAATAAGATTCAGCCACTGCAAAAACATTAATTTTTGACAAAGTACAAAATTTAATGCGGGTAAGTGCATTGGTTAATGTGGGTGAAGGTAACCCTGCCATTTAACCAATGCGGGTAATTGTTTTTTGTACAAGTAAACTAATGCGGACAAAAATTGTTCATCTGCATTAGCTACAGTAAATGCGGTCAAGTCATTTGTTCACCCGCATTTGTCTCAGTAAATGCAGACAAGTCATTTGTACACCCGCATTTGCTACAGTGAATGCTGATAAGTTTGTGAACTCGCATCTTAGTAAATGCGGATGTCATTTGTTCTTCCGCATTTGCTACAATACTAAGAATTTTCAACTTTGGTCACCGCATTTGCTACAGTGAATGTGAATAGGTAAAATTAAGTCTTCCGCATTTGTTACAGTAAATGCTGACACTTAATTTGATCATCAGCATTTGCTACAGTGAATGCGCCCATAGAAATTCTATAAGCGCATTTAATACAGTACAGAACTTTTCAACACTTGGTAAAATCTTTGTGAAAATTATGAGTTGTAATATAAATACTCATCTAATGTGAGTCATTTATTACTTTTCAAATTTTGAGTGATCTTTCATAGTGAGACGAGTGCCAGAAAACCGTTCTTCTTCTGAGTTCAAATCTACTCTAATCAAGCTTTATTTTGTTCAAATCCAACATCAAAACAAACAACATTGTCTGATTAAATCGAAGTATTGTTATCTAAAAGGTGATTATCAGTTTCTTACATACTTCGACTGTCGAACAAAATTTCATGAAATGGAACCCTAATCTTGTGAAATGCTTTAAATACAATCAAGAACACTGGATTTAGATGAATGACAGAGTTCATTAAAACCAATGATCAGTGTAAACTTCAAAGATTTCATGTGGTTCTATGAACACATAAACATCGATGAACAGGGGATACTGGTGTATAACAATGTTGACATCACAACCTGTTAAAACACAATCATAATCAGTATATCCCAACACAAAGAAACAAAGTTTTGAACTGTTCTTCATGAAAAATCAAAATCAGGTCAAATAACCAAATGTAACAATAACAAGCAGAATTCATTTTGACCTAAAAAGTCAAAATTGAACAAATCACACACAATTCTCACTAATTCATACTCTCTGTGCAGATTACATAATGGCTAACCTGACTTGGAGCAAGCTCCATAATGTCAGTGGTTTTCTTGATTCTGATATCCCAGAAGCTGAGGGACTCAGAGACATGATCAGGTTCATAGCCATAACAAGAGTGGTTCATGCCATAACAGTAAGACCTGTAATCTATGAGAATTACATAAGATCTTTCTGGGGAAATGTAGAAGCTTTGGATATTAATGGAGAGAAAGCAATCTCAGGAAGAATATCTGATGATCACACTCTGGTGATATCAGAACAATCTGTTAGAGAATGCCTTCAATTTCAAGATGATCCAAATTCTCCAACTGAATTTGATGAAGAAGATATCATGTATTCTTTGCTGACATTGGATATGAGGGAGGATTTGAGGCAAAACAGATAGTGAAAGGATTGGTTGATTTGCAATGGAGGTTTCTCATTCATTATATCCAACACTGCCTATCTAAAAGAAAAACTGGTGGAATGACATACCATTAACTACATCTTCACTGGTCTGTGCCCTCTGCTCTAACAGACCCTACAACTTTTCAGCATATGTCTTTAATGGAATGATGTCAAATATTCAAGAGGGGAGAAGGAACATGTTCTTAATGTACCCCAGATTCATTCAGTGTCTTATTAATGAAGCCTTTCCTGATCTGGTTTTAGAAGGCCCCATTCTTGAAGTTCCTCATTATAATGCCAAATCTTTGAAGTACATCAAGAAGAGAGATCCAAGAAAATTCTATAGTGGTTCTTTCATTCCACTCTTACCTTGGATGCAACAACAAATAGATCCCCAAAATGATGTGCCAATGGATGAGGAACAACTACAACACCAAGTACCGGTTGTACATGATGATATTCCTATTGAGGAACCTGCACAAGAAATGGCAGTTGATGTTCCTGATAATGAACCAATTCATGAAGTAAATGTTAAAAAAGAAGCTCCAGAACAATCAGTGGAGCAGGCTGTTGTTCATGATCAACACGATGTTGATGAGCATGCATAAACTGAAGAACACATTATACCAGTGTCACCTTTGATTGGTGATCCTCACACTGGTGAAACACTATAAGAAACTGTTTTATCCCCTTTAAGGGTTGATCCCATTATCCACAATCATTCTCTCCAATTCATATACAAGAAGATTCACAAGGCAGTTCACCACCTGAAGCAATTGCTGAGGCTGGGAGTTCTGGTGAATCTACCAGCTCCTCAAAATCTTCTAAATCTTCTGATAATGAAGAAGATAATCAATATACTATGCCTCTACCATAGAGACAACTTGTCTCTGAAGATGCTCCTTCTGAGAGCTTTGCAGAATCAGAGGTGAACAGGCCTAATGAAAAGGATATGATGCTATCTGATCTCATAGCCAAAATGTCTAGAATGGAGAAGACTTTGGATAGAAGGGCAGGGATAATCAATGAAAGAATCCTAGAGTTGGATGAAAAGGAGTAAGAGCTGAGTGAATTAGAAGCCAAGTATGATGCTGAGTTGAGAACAAAAGATGAGGAGATCAAACAATTAAAAGCCTCTTTAGAGATGTTAAGAGAAGAAATCAGTGGTCATGTGGACACTGTGGCTATTCAAACTGTGGCAATGGAAGATCAAGAACACATGTTGGAGATGCAAACAGAAATTATTGTTGATCTGAACAAACAAAATGAGTCTTTGATGAAAAGAATTGATGAACTGGAACTGATTGCTCAATTAAAGGCTGAATTTGAAAGAGAAGCAACAGAACATGAAGCTGAAGAAACTGATAAGGAAGTTCATTCATAACAACAAGAAACCAGTGGTGTTAGGGATGATGATAGCTGGGAGATGGTAGTACATTCTGATCAATCTACTGAAAAAGAGGCCATGATGAAAGAACTAATAGATGACATGGATAGATTCTCTTCAAGTGAATTCATTATAGATGAGGAATTCTGGGATTACATCAAAAACACCAAATCCCCCTCTGAGTCTATAATTGTAATTCCATCACAACCTGTGTCAATAGAAGAAGAACTAAGAATACAGCTTGTTCCTGCTATTGTATTGACTGATGAACAACAAAGTTTAATCAATAGACTTTGTGATGAATTCAAAGAAAAGGAAACAGCTGAATTGAACAGACAATTAGCTGAACAACAAAGAATCACTGCTGAGCTTAAGGCTGTTGAAGAAAAACGACAGGCCAAAACTGATGTAACTTCAACATCAGGACTAAGAGTGATCATATACACAAGAAAAAGAAAATACTTGACTGAAAAAGCAAAAGGAAAACTTCCTATGGTTGAGGAAGAACAACCCAAAAAGAAAGCAAAAGATGATCCAAGAAGTTTGGCAGCAATTGCTAAATTCTTAGAAGAACATGAACAAGCAGAAAAAGAGCTACAACAAACTCTGGAAATCATAATGTTGGAAGAATGAAGATGCAAAACTGAGAAATCTATTGATATGCACAGCCCTGCATTTATTGAGCCATCAGTAGAAAGCATGATTGAAAAAGCAAAGTCTGATGATCTCATGATTTACGCCATGTATCTAATAAATCATGGTTATGATGCTGACATTGTGTTTAACATGACATATGAGGAGATTGTTGAGGAGGTAAAGAAGATGGAAAAGCTGCTAGATCCTACATATGTAACCGAATATGAGAAAACAAAAGAGACTGAAAAGCCAACATCCTCTATCCTTAAAACAGCAAAGAAAGATGACCAACAATTTTTTTTCCTGATCCCTATAACATGTCAGATAGGGAAATGAAGGATTATCTCAACAAACAGGGATTTACAAAAAGAAAGTTAGGAAACATGAAGACTAATTCACTTCGGGCTGCTATGTTAAGGATGATTAATGAAAAGAAAGATAGAATGAAAGCAATTGAAGAAGAAGTAATTGCCCAGAAGCCCAGAACAAGATCTTCTGCACAAGATGTAAAATTGACTACAAAAGACAAAGATGTTCTGGCCCCTATTCTACACAAAACCTAGAGTGGTTCATTGAACCTTCACAACTGAAACTTCAAGAGGGTTTAACCACTGCTGAGATGATTAGAGGGGTATCTACTCCCAAAGGCAAAACAGATGTCAAAATCATTGCTTGGAAGTATGATAGCAGCTGGAATATGTTCATGGTCAAGAGAATCTCAGGCCTGGTGCAATTCTTTATAGAATATACAACCTTAGTCAATGCCATGAATGTCCATGACATAAAAGAATTGGCTGAGTTAGATCTAATCAACTGTGATGGAATGTACAGAGGTTATGAATTTGAGGATATTCTGAAGATGTTTAAGAGAACCAACAACTTCAAGTCTCTAAAAGCCATCTGTACTAGAAAAGACAAATCTTTCAGAAATCCCCTTGAACAAAGAAGAAAGAGAGAGGCAGAAGAGGTAGTGTTCCCTGAGCTGCATGTGAAACCAACAAAATCATTGAAACAAAAAATGATTGCTGGAACTCACAAAAACAAACCAATTTCCAATATGTATTATGATGAATAATCCTATGAGATGGTGATTGAGAGAAAGTGGGAAGGAAAAGAAGCCCTAGAGATCAGAATTTTTAGTGGTTATGAGGTCAGACTGCTAGATGAGTCTTACATACACTATATCTTCATAAGACACTTCAGAGCCCTCAAAAATAAAGCTGCTGAAGATGATCTGGAGTTTATGTTAAAGTGTGTTAAGATCTTGAAGCTGGCATTTGACAGAATCAACAACAAAAGGGAACAAAGGAAGAAGAGAAAGGTGCCAATGCAGATGGGCAATATTGTCAAGTTGGAAGTTGATGATGATGGTTCACTGGTGATTCATAGAGATGGGTTATCTTCTATTTCAGTTTGGGAACCCATCTCTTTGAAACAAATGCCCATTGTTGCTATTCATACGGCGAGTGAGATGAAGATTCATCTGCTAAGTAGAGAAAAAATGAAGGAAGCTAGGGATTTTTCAAACATGATAAAGGCAATCCTCAATCCTTCCCTTCCAGAACCTGAGGTACATTATGAAGATGCTACAAAAATCTCTCCAGCAACAGTCCAACAGAAGACATCACATCAAGACCGACCAGAATCTTCACAACCACCACCACCATCACACTCTTCAGGAACCTAGGCAGTATAATCCTTAGGGGGAGTATTGTTAGACCCTGAAAGGATCATACTTGCCAACTCAAGAAGTGGTTGGAGGTTGTTCTGGTTGGAGAACACAGAAGACATCATCAACAGAAGACAACAGAAGACAAGAAAAGACTAAGTATAGAGCACCCGCATTAGTTAATACGGATGACTAGTGAACAAATGCGGACAAGTGTTTGTTCACCCACATTAACAAATGTGGATCAAGACAACTAATGCTGAACAGAAGTGTTCATCTGCATTAGTCCATGCGGATGAACTGAAGAAATGCTGACAAGAAGTGTTCACCCGCATTAGTCCATGCGGATGAACAACAGTAAATGCTGACGAGACTTGTTCACCCACATGAACTAATGCGGGTGAGCAAACACAAATGCTGAGAAGGCTTGTTCACCCGTATGAACTAATGCGGGTGAGCAAACAACAAATGTTGATGAACAACTTACACTTATTTTGTACTTAGATTAGATTCTCTTGTATTGATCAGGGTTAGTTTAGTCTTTTGTACAGGCAATGAATACGCCTATAAATAGGGTCACATACCCTAACTTTGTAAGGTTGTTGACTTTAGCAGTAATATACATAATATTTTACATCATTTACTTTGGTTCTTGATTCTCTTACATTCAAGCATTTACTACAGCAGTTAATGTTCTTTAATATAGTAATTCTGCTGCTATATTATTTACTCAGTCCATATATTTGATCCCAGGTTGAGTCACATCAACCGATAATATCATTCTCAAACCCTATCACCTTTTGACTAGTGACTATGACAAGCCATAGCTCACTGACTTTTCTATTACAAAAAGCCAAGAAGGAACAAAAACATAAACTTGTAGGCGAAGACCTTATCTACTTTATCATAAAGTATGGAAGTTTCACCAACTAGTGATAGCAGGTGAACTACAAGACCATGCAGCGGAAAGTAGGTTGCTTTATAATAAAGTTGATGGAAAATATATCTTTTCTCTCTCTTCAGAGGAAAATCAGTCTTGTCTTTAAACAACTTCGGAAGACTTTATTTTTCTAAGTTAAGTGTAAAGCTTCCGCAGCAGTTTCTTCTGAACTTTGGCTTTAGAAGATTTTACACTTAGCATTTTTCTTGAGTGTGTAAAACTTCCGAAGCTAGTTCACCTTTGTTCCGAAGTGAATGTTGGAAGACTTGGTTGTTTTGGTATCTTTTGGTTGCATCAGCCTCTTAACTTCAGAGGTTCCTATAGAGATTCACTGTAAAGATAATCCAAACCCTATAGAGTGTTATGCTAACGTGGATATTGCAGGTCTCCCAAAGAAAACTTTGGAAGTGATGAATAGCATGGAGATAAAGACAAATGAAGCTAAACCAGAGCAAGGAATTTTAGCTAGCAAGTTCAAGTCAGCTATTGCTAAAGCTCTGAGAGAACAAGAACTTTATAGAGAGAAGCTAGTATTCAAGATTAAAGAAGAGCTTGAAGACTTCTTTGATTTATGAAGACTGAAGTCTGGAGATAAAGCATGGAGATTGAAGATAAAAAAAGAAGACAAAGATAGAAGATAAGAAGATTGAAGGCAAAGATCTGAAGATTGAAGATTGATTTTGAAGACCGAAGACAATGTCAATCTTAGAGGGAGTATTGTAGATACTTCTTAAAGATTAACATTTAGTCTTTATGTGTCTTGTATAGTTTTTGTCATAGTATAGGGATTATTTTGTAAATATTTGTTTCTTTTGTATTGATAGTATAAATTCCATAGATAAGGTATGTGTAGAAAAGAAGAGACACATCTTAGAAGCATCTAAGAACGAATTGTAACTGATTTCTTTCTATACTTGTACTTTCTATGCTTTCTATAAATAGCATTGAATTGATTACTTGTGTTTTGTTTAATTGAATTGTATCAGAATATCATCACAGATTGATCCATTTTGATCCTATCAGTTACAGACAAAGACACCATTATGTACAGTTGATAAAAGTAAGGAGATAATCATCAACTTATATAAGTTGGTGAGTGTTCAGAGTTGGCAGCGGAAAAGTGGTCAGCTTTTGCCAAAAGTGTGTTAGTAGACACATGGCTTCTTAGTCTTCAGAAGAGTTCATTCTTCAAGGTTCGAAAGACTTTGTCTTTAAGCTTCAGAAGACTTCATTTTTGGCTTCGGAAGATTTGATACTTCGTTATTTTCCTTTGTATATTCTCAATTCTTCCAAAGTAGCCTCCTTGTACTTTTGTGCATGCTGAGAGATCTTTGGTTAGCATCAGTCTCTAAAATAAACATTTATAAACTCCCCCCAGGCTGATGCTACCAAAACTTGAAGATAACTATGAATGGTTGATCTTTACTTTTTTACAGTTATCATCAGAATTAGAGCCATTCCTCTCTTCATTAGCTGTTTGGATTCTTAAGGCTTTCATAGTATCTCCTTATTTCTAAGAGATCATGTTTAGGCAGTCAAGTAAGTTCTACAAGAAGAATACTTGTGGACCTTTGATCTCTTGTGACATACCATCTATCCGGTTTTGGAGAGTACACCCAAGACAAGATAGGTCTCTTAGCAGCTAGAGGCTATACTGAAAAGGGAGTTGGTTAAGAAGTCTCTTTTGGTTCACCAATAAGATGTTCTGACTCATCTTGAGGTGCATATGTGGATGCCTTAGACTTCTTCTTCTTCTTTGACTTTAAATCTCTTCTAATGTAAATCCTTTTCCTCTTGGTATACTTCAACTGAGAAGGTTGGTCTTGATCACCTTGTCTTCCTTTTTCCTTCTTAGTTTGGTCCTTCCCCTTCATATGTTCAAAAGAAGGTTTAGGATCCTACTATGGGTCAGAATATGAGGCTGGCTGTGGATTAGCACTATGTTTTGGTTGTGTTGTTTTTTGGGGTTCAACCTTGACCTCAGCTTCAGGTGCAGCTTGACTTGGTGGAGAATGCAAGTCTTGAAGCTCACCCCTCTTGATCTTCTGCTTGATCACCCTGATGTGCTCATCCATTATGGATAGAGACATGGGACTAAACCTCTATTCAAGAACCCATACAGCTTTAAGAAGCTCACTATCCTTTGTCTATCTAAAGATTTCTTCTTGTTGGCTTTGATATTGGCCCTTGATTTTACAACTTCCTCCCTCATCTTTCTCTTAGCAGCTTTTCTTTCTTTAATAGCTTCTTGTTCTAGCTGCTTAAGATACTCAAACTCTATACTCATAAGATAGAGGAAGTAAAGCTTCTACCTTGTAGAGACCTGTGGCACTCAAGTAGTTGATCATCATTTGTTTGTCTTGTTCTTTTGCTACTTGAGTTTCTTCATCTACAGTCATTGATTCTACCTCAGGCATTTCTTGAACTAGAGAGAGGATAGGGGCTTGATATATTTTTCTTTTTTTTTTCATTCTTCTTTGTTTTAAGGAGCAAAGCAGTAACCTTAGCCTCTTTTCTCTCTCTAGACACCTCTATGTCTGCCAGTTCATTCAGTTCTTCCAAGGGAAGAGAGATTAGATCATTTACATTATAGTTCCTAGCTCCTAGTTCCCAGGTAGTTCAATTTGGCTGCCCTTAACTCATCTTCCTAAGTGTTTGGCCTATGAGCAGCCCTAATTGCAGCCTGCATGAAGCTAGGGGTCTCTCTCAATCTTTCTTCCCTTGCCTTCCTCTTCCTTTCCCTTTTCTCTTCCTCAATCTCCTTTAAAGTTAAACCTTTCTTTCCTTTGTCAATCGCTGGCCTGTGTGAGTCAGGAAGGAGAGAGCTTTGGCCTTCTTGAACTTGTTCTGTACTTGAGCTATAGCCAGGGAGAGGCTGTGAGACACCTTCACCAATTGATGTCTCACTAAGGGTAATTGGTGCTGAAGGAGTAGTAGTCTCAAGGTTCACAGGGTCCACAACTAGGCCTTCAACATAGGTTTCCCATTCGAAGATAATCTTAGGGTCCAACTCGGTATCATGTTGACCAATTGTTTTCCCTGCCAGCCTTTATCTACGTAAGCTTGTTCTTCTTTTAAACTCCTTAGACATCCTCATTTGAATCCTCTCTGCCAATATATCAACATGTCTGCTTTAACATGGGTTGAAAAATGGTAGGATTGGCAGAGGGAAGCTTTCATAGAATCCCAGGTTATAAATGTTGAAAACCTCTTGTTGACCCTGGTATCTAGAAAGCACCAAGGCCTTTCTATCATTATCATACCCCCATCCTATGATTGGATTGTTAATAGGATTGGATGGAGGTAACAAGGCCCTTGGTATGAAACCCTCCTCAAATATGATTGTTAATAGGGAATCGTTGGTTAAGATCTAACGGCTAGGGATGGTAACTTTCCCCTAAAAGTTGAGCATCTGAGTTTTGAGACTCAGAATGAAGGCTTAAAGATGGGGTTATGAGCTCATAAGGCTGAGCATGAGAACCTTAGCATTGATCATAGAAGGAATGGGAGTGGTCTGCTCCTTAGGATAAGTGGGAGCTCTTGGTTCCACTTGCTCCTGTGTGGGTGATATATGGGAGCCTGCTCAATCTGAATAGGCTGGTAGGGGTTCGATTGGATTTTCTTTTATAGGTGATGGTGATTTGGGGTTGTGTGAGTAATGAAGATGAAGAAGGTGTGGGTTCAACATTGACTGAGACTGCCAAGTTGTTACCTTGAGCAGCTTGCTATAACATTTTGGGACAAAGGCTGTTTCTACCACGAAAAAACCAATAGTGGTTTTTCTTATTATTTTAAAGATGTCAGACTTCATCTGTCTCATCTGTCCTAGTATTAGAGTATTGCCTGTTTCCCTAAACTATGAGCCCAGTTCACAGTTGAGAATGTGCTGTACATATCTAGAGAACATAAAATATTCAAGGGAATCTAAGTTAGCAAGTAAATTTTTATATATAAATTAGGAATACCTAAACTTGGTCCCCTAAACCATTCTATTTACTATGTAGGAAAGGTCTTCAGGAACTTGGTCCCATCCTCCATGCTTGTTGGATAGTGAGTGAATGACTACATGGAGGAGGTATTTCCATTGAGAATAGACCTTCCCTTTCATGAAGCATCTAAGTGAGAAGTCACCTTCATAGCCCATCTGGAGGAATGACCCATTTACTGCCTCCTTGGTGAAGGACAGTTCACCATCTTCATCATCCAGCCTCAGATGTTGGTTTATAGTGGCTGGAGTAATAAAAACCTTCCTCCCCTGCTCTGAGGCAGAGTGTCACACCCCGAAAAGCGCACCGGAAGGGTACGCGTGTGAGTGAGATAACGGAAGTTGGATTACTTCCAATAATTATTAAGCAAACAAATCATGGATACCAAAGTTAACTATTATTATAGAATGTTATTACATTGATCTAAAAAGTAGTCTTAACTTGAAAACTAAAATAGTAATAACATAATATTGTTTTTAAACATTAACAAAAGATTTTGTTTGGCAGCGGAAATTGGGTCCCAAAATAGTATCCAAACTTGATAAGTTTGCCGTTAAAACTCTTTTCATTCCCATGCATGCCTAATCACCTGAAAAACATGCCCAAAAGTTTATCAGCAAAAAGCTGGTGACTTCACAAGTTTATATAAAAAGGTTATCATAAGTTCCTATATAAAAAGATATGATTATCCCGGAATCAACCCCTGGATCGTCAAGGACTAGCTAGGTCCACTGACTATGATCGCAACCAAAAGCCCCATAATCAAACCAAGACTCAAAGTCCCTCAAAATCCTTTCAACATATATTCCCTCTATACCAGACCGGTAAAACCGATCCTGAGGGGCGGTTGTCAAACCCAATAGATCTACCAATATATCCTGTAGCCCTCCAAGGGTTAATGATTATGTTAGAGGGCAATCATGAGCAAATAATAAAACAACTCAAGGCCATCATAAAGATCACGCAGTTATTCCATAATTAAATCATATCACAAATAAAACGTTATAGCATGTTTTTCCCCCAAAATAGTTAAATAAAATGTTATTTAAAAATAGGGGCTGTGAAAACTCACCTTCAAATGTGACAGAGTGATGATCTAGCAAAAATCGAGCCCGAAAAATAAACGACCAATTAACGCCCTAAACACAAGGGATCTATTAATTGTTGAGTAATAAGTCTATACGTAAGTTGTTTACCCAACTCACTAGACTTGTCTTGAAATCCGTTTTAAAAAAAAAGACCCGTTGGTGACTTTTAGTTTAGCTTAATAATTTGTATTACATGTGATAAATATTTATTTATTAAATAAATCATTTAACCCTTAAACAACAACCACATAACACACACAAAATAAACAGATGCAAGTATACAAAAATATAACGTACAATTTACTGCGTTATGTACTATACAAACAAACAAACAAATAAATAAATAAATGAATAAATGAATAAATAAATAATTATTAATTCAAAATAATATTTAATTTAGGATTAATATCCATATTCTTGCTTTAGTTAAGAAAATCTATTTCTTATATTATTACGTTATAACTGCTACTTTATTTAACACATGCCAACGTTTATTAATCTTTTAACAAATAATAACATTTTCAATAGTAAAATAGATATAAATCTATTTTAGATAAATTTTTATTATAAAAATATTCTCTATTATGTTTGACCCATATTTCACCCATATATGGTAATTTTTGACCCGAAACCACACGGTTTTACACGCATAAACCGTACATCAACCCATATATATCTTGTGACCATTTTAAATGTTTAAAAATGGATCTTTTATACCAACATTCTAAATAATTTGTTAAAACTCAGTTTCAAAAGAGTCCATTATTTTTAACCGGAAATTGTCGGTTTTCGGCTTTGTCGCTTGTATAAAGTCATCACCGAAGACCTTGCTTGTTATGGGTTTGTTTTATAATTAAAAACATAAGTTTTTAACTCAAAACAAAAATTATTTTTTGTCCAAAACCGGACTTGTACATAATTACTTGTTTTAAACCCGAAAACACCGTTTTTAACGCGTTTTTAAACGTAAAACGTTTACGAGATTAAACCCAATCATTAAGACTTTTATTTTCAGTAATATTACTAAATTTTAACTTATATTTTATATGTTTTAAACTTATAATTCCAGATTTTACAAAGATACTTGCCTTGTTAGCTATCAACTTTTATGACATGACCACTAGTGGTCATGTCCCATCTATACTTGAGTACCTTTAATTCTAATTTTTTTTATCTTTTCTTAAAACCAAATGTGAATAAAAACACCAAAATCTCCAGATCATGATCACCATATACATGGATCATTTCAATCATCTCTAAACTTATGAGTGAAGAACAAATCAAAAACAAAAGTGTAAGCCATACATACACTCATATACGTGATTTTATACATACATATATAATCCATATCATATATTTTATTTTATGTTCTTAGTTTTCATTTCAACAAAACATACTTAAAAATTAAAAGATTTCAGATCATGATCACCATTATTCATGGATCATCTCAATCCTTTATGAAATCAAGAGCAAGATGGGTTCAAGAACATCATTCTTTACATACAATCATGTATTACCTATTTTCATCATTTGATAGACTCCTTTTGGAGATGGATTTCTTATGATGTTCATAACCCCAAAACAAAGTTTGATCATCTTGCATGCAAGTGAAAATCAATAAAATGTTAAAAGATCATCAAAACACAAAATCATCACACACACACACGTGGTTTAACAACACATTTTCTTGATTAAAACTTTTGTTAGAACCTTGGATTTCAAGAAAAGCTAGTTTTTAGTAAACAAAACTTGCAACAATCATCCAAAAGTCATGTTGTGTGAATCCAAGGATCGCAATCAGGAATTATCAGTGTTAGATTTGTTACGAATTAATGATCGTGGAATTACCATTAATGGTTGTTTAATCGATCAATTAATAAATATCGATGCCAGAGAAAATAAACAATCAATGCTCAAATGATATCAACAATATGTAAGGAATAATGTTTTGAATCAAACGTAATTCATTAAAACTGATTAATGATTACAAAGAATCAAATAATAATTTCTAACAAAATTCTATGCTATGATTGTGTTTATGATTTTTGATGTGTTTGTGTGACGGCTGCTAGGGTTTGTGTTGATCGTGCGAAACGATGTGATGGTATTTTGTCGCCGTTTTTTTTTTTATGTGAAACCTAGGACTCATATTTATAGACACGCGTGTTTCTGTTAAGGAAACAATGAATCTCTTGGAGTCTGTGATTGACTTGTTGACTTGAAGCACTTGTATGATATAAGTACGTGTCTGGTTCTTCACCAACTACTTTGTTCTTCCGCAGCTACTTGTTCTTCCGCAGCTACTTGTTCTTCCGCAACTACTTTGTTCTTCCGAAGGTACTTCAGTTCATGTGTGGTGTTTGTTCATCAGTGAATACCCAATTTCATCCGTAGAATATCTTCTGATGAATGTCTTCTAAAAAAGATATCTACGGAAAAACAAAAATGTTCATCCGTAGATGTTTGTACCTGTAATCATACACATAAATCAACGCACATATGGGTTAACCTATATACATAATGAATTACAAATATTCATTACATGAATTGATTAAAGTTCTAAGCCTATACAAAATGATCTAGACTTATTATTCCTAGATCTAACAATACTCCCCCTTAGGCTTAGACCTTGTAATCAGGTCTTCAAAGCTGAAAGCTCTTTGACTCTTGACACCATTTTCTTGTTGAAATATGACACTGCATCCTTATGATCATCGTACTTGAACTTGATCTCCATTATGCATATCTTTTGTAGTGTCTCAAAGCTCAATCCCAAAATGTATTCTTTTGTTGTGAGAGTTTCCACAACACTCTGATTATTGACTATTTCCAGCTCATCTTGTTCTGACATCCTCAGTTCAGATACTTCCTTGATGTTAGCTCCAATTAACAGTCCAGCCTCATATCTTCTTCTTTTGTATGCTTTTGCATGCAGTTTGTCAATGACTTGTATGATATGCAAATACAGGCATAGGTCATTTTGAGCCTGATCATCTTTGAGTTTTGGGAAGAACTTATCATGTAGGTATGAAGTGTAGCTTGGATGCAAAAGTTTAATTTCAATTGGATCAAACAATCTTATACTCCTTGCTTTCTTCTTTTGTTCATTTCTCATCAGCACCAGTTCTTTAGTCTTCTCCATATATCCCCACTCAGTTATGGGAAGAGTGTATTGATTTCCTTCAATGACTTTTATGGCTGCTGTTTTTTTGTTAGAGAATCCAACCCTCCTTATGAATTCATCATCAACCAAGTGTAGAGGAGTTGGATTTTGATCTTCTTTTCCCTTGGTATCTTTTCTTGTGTTCCCCATCTTCCCTTCTTGCTTCCTTGAGTACATCATCCTTAAATTTTGTTTTCAACTTTCTAACCAATACAGAGAAATCTCTTCCTCTTGGGCTTATTGGGTAGTTGGAGATGATCAAACTTTGAAGGTCTTTAATGTTAGTATGAGGCAACAACAAGATTGATTCAAGTAAGTGGAAGTATTCAACTCTTCCAGATACTCTCTTGATAAGTGCACAATCCCACTCTGGATCATATTTCCAGGCCATAATCCTGTTATCTTCAGCAGCAGTGGGAGTTGTGATATGATCAAACAACTGGATTAGAGAAGATTTTTCTTCAGTGATCTCTCTCATAGTTGTGCCAAGAGGCCATACTTTCCCATGGATCACCTCTCTTGGTTCTTTGATCAATTTATCTTTCCCTTTATGTTGATCTTTGCTTTCAACTGTTACTGGTTCAGCAGGGGTTTTTAATTGATATTCATAGGAAGGATTTGGAGCTTCAGTTCTGAATTTTACTCTAGTTTCAATTCCACCTTCATTACATGCTCCATCATCCTTCTAAGCTCAGCCACTGATCTTCCTTTCAGCTCATGTATCTTGTAGTTATGACTTTGTAACCAACAAGTCATATTGTATTTGCTCAGCGTTGTTGTGTCACAGTGACCTAGCTCCTTCTTGTTTTTTGAATTGACTGAAAGGCTATGAATGTTTCATAATTGCAATCTGGGATCATGAAGCTTGCTAGCTCAAATTCCTTCAGTGCTTCCTTATTTCTGTCATGTTCATTCTCTCAACCATGTCATAGGGAAACCCATGATTGATCAGGGTCATAAACATAGTTGATTCAGGCCTCTCTTCAATATGTCTTTAGTGGACAGTAGGTCATCAGCCTTTGATTCTTTTTGTTCTTTGGGAGACTCATCTTTAGTAAGCTCATCCCATTCAGCATCCCTCTGAGTTTCAGCATGAGATATAGCTTTAAATTGGAAACATCCACTGAAGGAGTGTGCTCTGGAGATGTAGGCCTTGATCTTTTTAGTGAATCTTCAACATTAATCACCTCTTTCTCTACATACCCCAAATACTTCCTCTTTCTTGAGTACTGAATGATTTGCTTTGAAGCTTCAGTAGATTCTTTTATTTTTGTTGATGGAGCAGCATTCGATTCGAGTGCACAAATTTTCATCTTGAGCTCATCAATTTGTTCATCTTTCCTTTTCAACAAAATAGACTAAGCAGTAAGAGAGTTGTTTGCTTGTTCAACTTCTAATATGAGCTTCTCTTTTTCAGTCTTCTCATGCTTCACAGAGTCTTTAAGTTCTTCAACCAGCTCATGCAATGCATCAATTACTTCATTGTTGGTTTGAGCATCTTCTCTTAATCTGATCAGTCTGGATTCTTGTTTGTTCATCAGCTCCACTTTTTCTTTTAACATTCCTTTGAGCTCTCTAATTCTTTCTAACCTTTTGTTTGATTTGATGATAAGTTTGTTATACTCAGCAACCAGATAACTTTTGCTCACATCTATATTATTATCTTCCAGGTCATCTTCATGATAGGCTATAACATTAACATAGTTAGCTTCTTCTTCACCTTCTTGATGTTGACCAGCAATCTCATCCTCATTGCCAACAGCAGGAGCTATACTTGCTGAGCTTGAAATAGACTCAACTGCTTGATCTGTTTTCTCTTGATGAGGTTGTTGTTGTTGTTGAGGATCAATGATTGGAGATATTGGTTCAGTTTGGTTAGACATGACTGGGGTTGGTGGGCTGGTGATTGTGAGTGGAATGGTACTTGCTTGAGATACTAACTCAGTCTCACCAGTGTGTACTGAGTTTTGAGATTGAGTAACTGAGATGGGTTCTGTATGAGTACTCTCAGGAGATAGATTTTATGGAGTAAGAGGTTGTTGATGAAAGGGTGATTGAGGGTGAATAGGAGAGATTGGTTGGGTGTGTTGACTGGCTGGTGATTGGATTTGTGGAGATTGATGATGGTGGTGTATGGGAGATTGAGGAGGGGAATGTTGAGGTAAGTCTTGCTCAGCATCAGTAGATTGACTATCTTGCTGATTCGCACATCAGTTCTGGTGGAATGTTGGCATTAGCATCTGCCACATGTGCAAACATTGGCATATCTTCTCCTTCATACTTTCCACTTATCTTATTCAGTACAGATCTCCCCAGATGTGCTTGAACAAACACATCACCTACTCTTGCTATCCCAGGCAATTCACCATTGATGATCAGTTGCATAAACCTTGGAAACATATACATCTTATCAGCCTTTTGCACTTTGATGTGGTCACACAGACAACTGAAAATGTACTTTGAGTAGTTGTATGTCCTTCCCTCAAAAATGCCAATAATGCCAGATGAAATGTGCCTTGAGAATCTATCAAGCCCAGACTTCCTGTTGGAGATGCACTTTAGATATGTGTGACATAAGAATCTATATGGCTTGCATAATCTCCCTTTCTTTATCTCACCCTTGTCAAAGTCACCATCATATCCCATCAGATAGAACACTTTCTCTATGTACTCATTCTCAAATACATCCGGGTGACCAACTTCTTGTTCTCCCAGCTCAAGTGCCCTTCTGATAGTTTGTTCATCAACTCTCATCCTTTCATTCTTGATTTCAGCAACTATCACCTCAGATTCTCCAACTTGCTCTATTCGAGCTGAATTCCAGAAATCAATGATGTGTGCTTGATGAATCACAGGCTCTGCTGATAAAGCATAGAAAAGCCTGGATCGTCATAGGTATCTGATGATATCTCGACATCCTTCTGCTACAGGGTCGTCAGGATTTAAGAATGCACATACATTGTTCTCTCTTACAAAACGATTAGCCATCTGTTTATAAGAATGAAGAAAATTATGTTAGAACAAAATCATCACACCTAAGAATACGAAGAGTTTAGACAAAGAAATAATGAATCAATCAGTTCATAATTTTGGATTATGACATGTTTTACCTTGATATTATTGAACTTGTAATGAACAGAGATCAAGAATCAAGCAAGGTTTAAAGGTTATTGGTAATTTTGAATATTGTCGGACGGGGGTTTATCTGAACTTTTTTTTTAGGTTCAAAAAGATGTTTTGAAAAAGTGAATAGAAATGTCAAGTCAAAAACATCATTTATACTCCCTCGGATATATTAATTTCATTTATTAAATGAGGTGGGACTCCCTATCCTTATTACCAATTTTATTGTTTCCGCAGATTTTAGTTCTTCCGTAGATCGTCTACGGATGACTTAGACTTAAAAACTGATTTTTGATGAAGTATAATTTGAATTTTCATAGATACTACCACATCCGTAGGTTACCAATCTACGGATGGTCATATTCCTTTTTCGACTGTAGCATCTACTGAACAGGAAAATGTACTGTAGCTTCTGCTGATGCTGAAAATGCAAAGTTGAAACTTCTTTGATTGTATGGTCCTAATCAACTGATAAAACCATTTATTGCTATTGGACCTTGTTGACTTTGTTTTCATGACAATTTGTGCACAGGAAATATAATTTGAAAAACTTCATGTATCCTTCAGCCAAGTTAGTGCTCAAGTTCCAATTCCTTCATTTGAATTTGGATCATTGAATTCAGCTTTTATGTTTCATGTATTTCATGTAATAACTACTCCCCCTAAATTTGTGATTAATGATAAAGTGTTGCATTCATCATAAATTTATGAAGTAAATAGCATGAAAGGCACATGACTGTCCAAAGATTACACACAATAAATAAACTAAAAGTAACAAAATTGAATTAAATATATACATGCATATAAACACATATAATGGGATCATACTATGACACTAAACTTCTTCTGATTGAGTTGATTGTTGAAATGTGACCTGATTCTAGTCCTGATTGCAAGTATGTTTGTCCACTTAAATCCAAACAAGAGTATGGAATCAACTAGACATGCTGTTTATCATGTTTTCATGTTTATTAGTGATAAACTGTTATGGGCTCCACATTCAATTCACATTAGAGTTTGTCCTCCATTTGTGAGTCAATTCATCACTTTTTCACACTATGTACATTAAGTTATAAATTCTATCTTGAGACATATGAGTTGTCTCATAAATGCTTTGCTACAAAAGCTCTTATGTAAATATACAGTTGATCACTATGGATTCTTTTGAGAGCTTAGATATGATCATCATCAGGTCACCAGGTCTTTACTACGTAAAACAGAGGTGCCTTTAACCCAGGTCTTTGTTTACACAAAACAGAGGGATGATGAGGATCATGATCTTTTCATCAGTTGAATACATATGTATCTCATGGTGTTCATAAACCCAGGTCTTTGTTCACACAAAACAGAGGGAATATGATTTGCAAAGATAGAAGTTATAAAGTGTTTTACATAGTGTGCTTAGGTGAATGAATTGATCACATCAGGATAAGACTTACTTGCTTGATCCTCAAAATGAAGCTTCTCACAAACAGTCACCTTTTCATTATGTTAAGCATGCTCTTAGTATAATCTTCACTCAAGTTGAATCTACTTACATATCAAAGAACTTTTGATCAGTTTTTAAAGAAATTTAAGAACTCAGGAAGCAAGCAAAGGCACAGTGTACTATCATTTCCCAAACATATGTCATGCAGAAATAGAAGACACAATAAATAAAGACAAGGACAGACACATGCTTTTCTTTGTTAATGATGATTAATCTAAGTTAATCATGCCCAAAGACTCAATTAGAAAATTAAATCTAACTGAATCAAAGGCCTTAGTGAATAGATCAGCAAGCTGATTTGTTGTATCCACTTTGACTAACTTGATTAAACCTTTTTCTGAGCAATCTCTCAGAAAATGATATCTGATTTCAATATGCTTTGTTTTACTATGTTGAACTGGATTAGCAGTGATAAACATAGCAGCTGAATTGTCAATATAAATTGGAGTTTGAAGGAAATTGTAACCATAATCAAGTAATTGGTTTTGCAACCAAAGGACTTGAGAGCAACCAGCTGAAGCAGCTATGAACTCAGCCTCAGCTGTGGATACAGATACATTTGTTTGCTTTTTGCACTGCCATGAAACAAGTCTTGGTCCTAAAAATTGACATCCACCAGTTGTGGATTTTCTATTGTTGTTGCATCCTCCATAGTCACTGTCTGAATAAGAGTAGAGAGAGAAGTCTCCATCTTTTGGATACCATAGACCAAGGGCTGGTTTCCCTTTGAGATATCTGAAAATCCTCTTCACAGCATTCAGATGGGACTCTTTTGGATCTGATTGGTACCTAGCACAAACACATACAGCAAACATTATGTCAGGTCTGCTGGCAGTTAAATACATAAGAGATCCTATCATTGATCTATATAATCTTTGATCAATAGATTTTCCTGTAGGATCAGGTACAATTTTGTCAATTGTTGAAGCAGGTGTTTTGCATGAAGATGTATTAGCAAGATTGTACTTCTTCAATATTTGATGAATATACTTTTCTTGATTGATGAATATGCCATCTGTTTTCTGATGAACTTGTAGTCCAAGAAAGAAAGTTAATTCTCCCATTGAGCTCATTTGAAACTGAGATTTCATCAACTCTTCAAAGCTTTCACACAGTCTCTTGTTTGTTGATCCAAATATAATGTCATCTACATATATTTGAACAACTAAGAGGTCTTGATGTTCATGTTTGAGAAAGAGAGTCTGATCAATAGTTCCCCTTTTGTATCCATGCTTGAACAAGAAAGATGATAATGTTTCATACCACTTTCTTGGTGCCTGATGAAGACCATACAAAGCTTTGTCAAGCTTGTATACTCTATGTGGGTAATCAGGATCTTCAAAACCTGGAGGTTGAGCTACATAGACTTCTTCATCAATTTTCCCATATAAAAAGGCACACTTCACATCCATTTGATAAACAGTGAACTTCTTATATGATGCATAGGCTAGGAATACTCTAATGGCTTCAATTCTTGCAACTGGTGCAAAAACTTCATCATAGTCTATCCCTTCTTCTTGAGTATATCCTTGAGCAATCAGCCTAGCTTTGTTTCTCACAACAATACCTCTGTCATCTAGTTTATTTTTGAATAACCACCTTGTGCCAATTGGATGTTGGCCTTCAGGAAGATCAACTAGATTCCAGACCTTTTGCTTTCTGAATTGTTGAAGTTCTTCTTGCATGGCTTCAATCCAGCTATTATCTTTTAGTGCAGCTGTAATGTTTGGAGGAACCACTTGTGAAAGAAAACAAGTGAAAAGACAGATGTTTGCAGCTCCCCCTTGGCTTCTTGTGGTTCTTTCATTGAGATCTCCAATGATGTTGTTTATTGGATGAGTCTTATGAATTCTTGTTGTTGGAATGGACTCAACTGGAATAGATGATTCCAAGTTAGTCATATGCATTGATGCAGATATATCCAGCTGAGATGATGAATTTATGAAGTAATCAAATTGATCATCATTGGAAGCTGAATGATTTTCATTTTGTACATCAGCTGCATTGTGTGCCATCCGCAGGAGTTACAGAAACATCTACAGATGTATTTCGTGCTTCCGCAGGAGTTACAGGAACATCTACGGATGTGTTTTGTGCTTCTGCAGGAGTTACAGGAACATCTACGGATGTTTTGTGCTTGAGTTGGAACATCTATGTATTTTGTTGACTTGCTGACAATGACTCTTTGGAATGCAATGGACCATCTCCAATATGTGGAACATCTACTGATGTGAATGGAACATCAGCTGATCCAATATTCACATCTCCGGATGTAGGACACTCATCTGCGGATGCAGAGTCAGCAGCTTCTGATGAAGTGTTTGCATCTGAGGATGTAGATCCATTTGCTTGGTCTTGTGCTGCATTATTGACATTATTTGGTGTTCCTTGTTCCATGATACTTGAAGTTTGTATTCTTGGAGGATCAGCAGATAATGACACTTCATTCATGTTTGGAGGAACAAATGGATAGCATGTATCCTCAGTACCTGCAGCATTCAAATAACCAGAGTTAAATGAGTTTGTGAGTGCATCTATATCAAACAACCATGATGATCCTTTTACAGATTTAGGAAATAAGGATTCATCAAAAGACACATTAGGAGTTTCTTCCACAATGTTTTGTTGTGGAATGTAGATCCTATATGATTTAGATGTTGAAGAATATCCAACAAAGAAACCATCATAGGCTTTCTCTGAAAATTTTCCTAATTGTTCTTTTGTGTTTAAAACAGATACATGACACCCAAAAGCTCTAAGATATCCTATGTAAGGTTTTCTTTTAAATAAAAGCTCATAAGGTGTTTTATTGTGTTCTTTGACAATTAATGTCCTGTTTTGAACATTGCATGTTGTGTTCACTGCTTCAGCCCAAAAGGTGATTGGCAATTGTGAATCAGCTAGCATTGTTCTTGCTGCTTCAATGAGAGTTATGTTTCTTCTTTCAGCAACTCCATTTTGTTGTGGAGTTCTTGGTGCACTGAATTGCCTTGCTATGCCTTTATTCCTGCAAAATGAATCTAAGACAGTATTAACAAATTCAGTCCCATTGTCACTCCTAAAAATTTTAACTTTTAAATCAAGTTGATTCTCAATCTTTGTGACAAACTCCATTAATGTTTCTGATGTTTCACTCTTTTGTTTTAAGAAAAAGACCCATGTGAATCTAGTGAAATCATCCACAACCACTAAACAATATTGCCTTTTTCCAATGCTCATCACATTAGTTGGACCAAAAAGATCCATGTGAAGCAATTTGAGTGGTGTAGTGTTTGTATTTATTATTTTGGATTTATGTGACACTCTATATTGTTTTCCTTTATAACATGAAGGACAATGGTTTGAACAAGAAAATTCTTTCTTTGGCAATCCAATGACTAAGTCATTTTTCACCAATTTATTCATGTTCTTCAAGTTGGAATGAACAAGCCTTCTATGCCACAACTGAGATTCATCTTCTGATGACTTAGATAGCAGGCATGTTTCATTGTTTGTGAGTGCTGTATTATTCATATCCAAAACATATGTGTTTCCTTTTCTTGATGCTTTAAGAAGGATCCAATCTTCTGGAACTGCAAAACCTGGCTTAAGAATGTAACAATTAGTGTTATCAAATAATGTGGTATAATTTTGATCACAAATTTGAGACACACTCAATAAATTATATTGCAAATTTTCACAATAATTTACTTTCTCAAATTTGAGCACACCATTAGTTACCATTCCTTCACCAACTATTTTACCTCCCTTCTTATCCCCACCAAATGCCACATAAGAAGCATTTTTATGTTTGAAGTCATGGAGAAGAGAACAGTTTCCTGTCATATGTCTGGAACAACCACTGTCAACATACCACTTGTTGTCAGCTCTCCAAGATTGTTCCTGCACAATTAAAGAAATCAATTAGATTTGGAAACCCAAGTCTTAATGATCTTGGGTGATCCTGTGGAGTCTAAAATTTTAACTTCCTCATGAATGAGTCTTGAAGATTCAGTATTAATTTTAGATTCAATTGATTCATTGTGTGTTGTTTGTGGTGAGGATGATTCTGTTGATGATGAACTTGTGGAATTTTGTTTTGATTTTTCAAACTCTTCCTCAAGGATCTTCTCTTTCTTTGTTTGCTGTTTTGACTTTGATGATGATCCTTGATTGTTGAAAGTTTCATCATCCTTTGATTTTGAATGTGAAACATGAGTTCCTTTTTCAAAATTATCAAAGAAAGTATCATTAGCATTTGACTTCTTATTGTTCAAATCCACCTTTTTGTGAGGTGTCTTTGATTGTTGAGGAGTCTTTGATTTCTGTTCAGGTTGTCTTTTCTTCAAAGGTTCACTATCAACTGATGATTTCTCTTGTGAATCCTTCTCAGGTTGTTTATTCTTTGTGCTCTTTGTCTTGTTCTTTTTGTTAAAATAACATTCCTGAGTGGAATGGTTATTTTTGTTACAAATAGCACAATGTTTGTTGAAGTAACAGTCTGAAGTCATGTGATTGTTCATATTGCAGATGGAGCAATAGCTGCTGAAGTAACAGTCTTCAGTGTTGTGATTTTTCATGTCACACCATTTGCAATACTTTTCTTCTGACTCATTATCAGACTCAATCAATTTCTTCTTCTTTTGCTGTCTTTGAGTCTTCAATTCCTTCTCAAACTTTACTGAAGCTGACTCCTTTCCTTTTCCTGACATGATGTCAAAAGGTTCATGTTTATCAGCTGAAGTTTGTTGCTTTGAGCTCACACCTTTTTGAGTTGTTTTCTTTTGGTCGTTTCTTTTGCCTTCCGCAGATCATCTACTGATTCAGTAGATTTGTTTTTCCGCAGATCTGCTACTGAAGGATGTTTCTTCTTCCGGAGAAGTTCTGCTGATACTTGCTTCTTTTCAGTTTCTAAGGAAGATTTGTGTACTTCAGTAGATGTACACTTCTCAATCACTTCAGTTGAAGGTTTTTGTTGCTGATGAAGTACTTGAAGACCTTCATTTAGCTGAGCTATTCTCTTGCAAATAGTCTTCAACATGTTTCTTTGCTTTGGAGGATATGGCAACTTTGTTTGCTCAAGTACTTTGGGAATGATTGTTTCAACTGAAACATTCTTACCAATGTTCAGTTGATCCGCAGAGTTATCATCATGTTCATCAGAATCATCCAAGTCATCACATCCATCAAAGTCAAATTCTGATTCATTTTGTTTGATTTTATCTGATTCAGAAGACTCAGTTTCACTCACCTCAGATTCATTGTTATTAACTTGTTCAGTACATTTTGTTTCAAACTTGGTGCATGGCACAAAATGATTTGACAAGCTATTTGTCATTGATTCAGGTAAAGTTGTATAGTTATCATTCAAAGGAGGTGCAACAGCATTATATCCCAACCCATACCTGTTCTTTGATTCAATATGAGAATTCAATAATTTCTCATATTGCTGAGATGAAAGTTGAAATTTCTGAAGTTTCACTTCAGTTGATGCATGATCAGCCATGGATTTAGTTAAGGAAGTGGTCAGATGCTCAACTTGGGCTTTTAAGCTATAATTTTCTGAAACAAATGTATCTAAATCTTTTTGTAAAGAGTAAATTTTGAATTGATATAATTTATGTTCTCTTACATGAGATTCATTCAAAATCATTATTTTTTTACTTTATCAACCAGTTGTTGAGCATGGACTCTATATCTTTCAACTTCCTCAACATACACTGATCAACACAATCTATCTCTTACCTCTCTAGCCATAGGTGGAACTTTGTTCTCCATGTGGGCCATTAAAGCTTGATTTTCTTCTAAAACTTCCTTCTCATACATGCTACAGTCACAGGTTCCATCTTGGAGAATGATCAGCCCAGTTTCTTTAGAATTACTAGGTCCTACTGATGCATTTGTGGCTGGTGGGGTTGAGTTGGTTAGCTGTGGTTGTCTATAAGATCTCTGAGATGTTGTTGTTTGATATGATTGATGCTGATGAGACTGATGTTGTTGCTATTGTCTCATGTTAGGATTTGATTGTTGATTACATTCTCTTGAGAAGTGCCCATAGAGATTGCATTTAAAACATCTTACCTTTGACTTATCAACACCAATCTTTGATGTTTTGCTTGCTGCAGCCAAATTTTTGTTTCTTCTCAACTATTGTTTGGCTCTATAAGCAATCATTGCCATTTGCCATTGAAGATCCATCTCCTCTACTACATCTGGATGTAGTTCTTCCAAGTCTTGTTGGCAGATATTTGCAGGTGTTAAGGTGCTTCCTAAGTAGGCTTGAAAACTTGAACTAAAGCTGCAAATGCTGCTTTTTGTTCTTCAGAATCCAGAATCACAGTAATGGGCTCTGCTTGGTTGTTGTTTGTTGAAGACTTTGCTGCTGATGTAGATGCATCTTTTCTATCATCAGGTCTTCCTTTTTCTTTTCCTGATTTACTTTGAGAAGATTTCTTTGAAGGCTTTGATGCATAAAAGCTCACTTCTTCTTCATCTTCACTCAAAGTACAAGAGTTGTCACTATCATTGTTAGAGATAAAAGCACTTCCAGCACTTTTGGTTTCTTTAAAATGATAAGGTGTGACATGTGTTCTCACACTCTTGTTTCTTGATTTTTCATCCATTTCAAGAGCCTCAACTTTAGCTACCAATGTATCTAAGCCAGTTGCTTTGAGATCAATGGTGTTCTTGAACATGGACACAGTTTGCTTCCAACTTTCAGGCAATGTATGGAGCATCTTTTTTTTCAATTCCTCATTTGTATACTTCAACTCCATGATGTTCATCTCGGTTACCAATTGCATAAACTATGGAGTTGTTGAGGAATTGATTCACCCTCAATATGATGAAATGTTTCATATTGTGAGCGAAGTGTGTCCTTCCTAATGCTTCTGATTTCATCACTCCCTTCACAAAGAGTATGAAGTATCTTCCACAAGGAATTTGCTGTTTTATAATTCTCACACCTGATTAGTATTTCTTCAGGTAAAGCCATACTGAGCAAACTGTATGCTCTAATATCAACTTTAACCTTTTTAACATCATCAGGTGACAGATCTTTTGTACTTATGGGTTGATTTTTGTCATTATAATCGGCCCAAGGGTGGGTGGAATATAAGGACCTTCAGTTATTGATACCCATAAGTCAGAATCAGTGTAGTTCACATGATTTCTGAACTTGATCTTCCAGGACTTAAAGTCTGCTTTTGTTTCCAACTTTGGAGGCTGGTACGATGATCCACCGACAAAGCTACTCATTTTAGTCAAATATTGAAGTTTTAACTAAACAAAGTTTCTTATGAACAGTTAATGAAGTCAGCCAATAACACAGATCTATGTTTCAATTAATTTGAATATAGATCAATGTTAACCGAGCAATGTAACAATACTCGCTGAAAGACAAATCACTGATTTATTGAATTTTAAATCTTCACACCAAATTACTTTTGCTTAAAACTATAGATCTAGTCAGAAAACTGATAGATCTATTCAATTAAACAATTCTAACACCGATAGATCAATCGATCTAGATCAATGAGCACTTGGCTCTGATACCACCTGTGAATCCAAGGATCGCAATCAGGAATTATCAGTGTTAGATTGGTTTCGAATTAATGATCGCGGAATTACCATTAATCGTTGTTTAATTGATTAATTAATAAATATCGATGCCAGAGAAAATAAACAATAAATGCTCAAACGATATCAACAATATGCAAAGAATAATGTTTTGAATCAAACGTAATTCATTAAAACTGATTAATGATTACAAAGAATCAAATAATAATTGCTAACAAAATTCTATGCTATGATTGTGTTTATGATTTTGGTGTGTTGGTGACGGCTGCTAGGGTTTGTGTTGATCGTGCGAAACGATGTGATGGTATTTTGTCGCCGTCTCTTTTTTTTATGTGAAACCTAGGACTCATATTTATAGACACGTGTGTTTTGTTAAGGAAACAGCGAATCTCTTGGAGTCTGTGATTGACTTGTTGACTTGTTGACTTGAAACACTTGTATGATATAAGTACGTGTCTGGTTCTTCCGCAGCTACTTTGTTCTTCCGCAGCTACTTGTTCTTCCGCAGCTACTTTGTTCTTCCGAAGGTACTTCAGTTCATGTGTGTGTTGTTCATCAGTGAATACCCATATTCATCCGTAGAAGATCTTCTGATGAATGTCTTGTAAGAAAGATATCTACGGAAGAACAAAAATGTTTATCCGTAGATGTTTGTACCTGTAATCATACACATAAATCAACGCACATATGGGTTAACCTATACATAATGAATTACAAATATTCATTACATGAATTTATTAAAGTTTAAGCCTATACAAAATGATCTAGACTTATTATTCCTAGATCTAACATTTGCATGAAATAAACGTTAAAGGTTCATACCTAAGATGAACAATTTTGAAGATTCAAGAATGATTTCCTTGAGATTTTTCTCCCTTTGAGTTGGATTTATGCAATGTTTTGCACCAAGCTCATAAGGGATCCTTGAAATCAAGAAATTAAAGCTTGAAACAAACTTTGGATGATCAAAATCAAAGAAATGGGGCTGTCTTGGTGGTTCCAGTCGTGACTTTTAGAGAGAAGTGAGAGAAAAAATGTGTAGGTGATTTCTAGTGAGAGAAAGGTGAGGTTGAGTGTGTGTAAAAGATGGAGTGTGAAGTTGTTATATAGAAATAATTAAGTATGGTTAAATAAGTTAATCATGTGATTATATTGATAATATGGCTGGTGGATCTCCAAGTGAGATGCCACCCGGTGTAAGGCGGGTGTCGGTCTAGTTAAATTTTTCTGTAAAAATCTTAAACGTTCGGGTTTTATGCAGAAATTTTATATAAAATAAAAGTATTAATTTGAGACTTTCCCAGGTTCACAACATTTAATAATAGTGACAAAATGTCAAGAATAGAAATATACATGGTATAACACAGTATGCAACGGACTATACGTTACAACAAGGCAATATTTTAAAAAGTCTTAATTTTACGCAATCAAGGTAAATAATAATAATTATTACTTTCATGATTAATAATATTTTCACTTAAGATATATTAAATCATAAAAATCAACATATATTGATCAAATTTATTTAACCAAATGTCACCAACGCTCGTTAAAAGTTTTGTCGCTACGCGACTCGGTAATTCTCAAAATTACCAATTATAAAATTTATGCACAAAGGGGCTTTGCTAGACCTTAAATGACCTTAATTATCATAGAATTAATTCTTATGATGCGTTTAATTATTTTATCACATTTATTAACATACGAATATTAACCTGGAAACACGGGATCTCACACAGAGAGTGCCTTCACCATCATAATGACCTGTTGGCAAGTCCTTCAAAACTCTAAAAGTTGATCATCACACAGTGGAGGATCAATGGTAAGGGCGGTGAGGTAGAATAAATTTGAAAGAAAGTGGCAGATGTTTAAGAAACCAGGGTCTTTCTCAGCGGATAGCAGAGAAACTTGGCTGTATTGCCTATGAAGGGCATAACAAAGGCGGGTTGGTTTTGGGGTTCAGGGTTGGCCATTTTCTGAAGCTTTAAAAGGAAAGATTGGAAAAACAACCAGGGTTTGTAGAGTGATTTAGGGCTTGAAGAGTGCAGATGTGGAAGAGAAGAGAGAGGGAGATCTGTTGTAAAGGCTATTTATAGGCTTGGATTTCAGACAAAGTTATTGCAAAAGATAAACTTTGAAATCCGGATATCGGTCTCACCTCTGAAAAAGTTCCCAAAAAGATAGTTATAAGGTAATTTCCATTCAGAAGTTTAAAGAAAGCTTTCGAAGCAAAATTGACTTCGGAAGATATTTCTCAGTTTTTGAGAAGAATTGCTTTAGAAGAAAATGTACTTAGAGTAATTTTGCTTCAGAGACAAATTTGATTTCGAAAAGATAGTAAGTTTCAGAAGCTTTATTTAAGGAGTAAATATAACTTCCAATACTAAATTGCTTTCGAAAGAAAATTGTCCTTCAAAACATATTAGTACTTAGAAGTAAACTTAAGCTTCGGAGGATATATTAGAATTTCTTCCAAAGTTAAATTTCTTAGTAAGTAGTTATTAGTTTTGAAGACATAATTTTCTTCAAAGTAAAATTAATGTTTTTTGAGAGAAGATCTATCTATACTTCTTAAAATTCTAAGGAATATATACTTTGAAAAATTTCTTTCAAGATTAACAAGGCTTATATGACTGATAAACTAGACAACATTAAAGACACACATTTTAAATATAATTTTCAAATTAGTTTAAGAATATCTAATCTAAGTTAATCATCCTAATAGCTAACACAAGATATTTAAATCTCTATTCATCAAATGCTTTTGTTAACAGATCATCATATTGTTATTTGTGTTATTTGACCAGTTTTATCAATCCTTTTTCAAATTTATCTCTGATCAAATGATACTTGTAATTGATGTGCTTTGTCTTTGAGTCCTGTACTGGACTCTATGTGATGGAGATAGCAAAATTATTGTCTATGTGGCTAGGAGTCTTCTTGAAGTTGAATCCATAATCTAGCATCTAATTTTGAATCCAAAGCACTTGAGCACAACAGCTTGCAGTAGCAATGTATTCAGCTTCAGCAATTGAAGCCGATACACATGATTGCTTCTTGAACTACCATGAGAGTATCCTTCCACCAAGGAACTGACATCCCCCAGAAGCAGACTTGGCAGTCATATTACATCCACTATAGTCATTATCTATATATGCATACAGATTGAAGTCAGAATTCTAGGGTATCAAAGTCCTAGTATGGGAGCTCCTTTGAGATATCTAAGAATCCTCTTGATAGCTACTTGGTGTGACATCTTGGGTTTGGCTTGATATCTTGCACATATGCATGTAGCAAACATGATATCAGGCTTGCTGGTTGTAAGGTACATAACAGACCCAATCATAGCTCTGTATTGATGTTCATCCACACACTCCTTTCATCCACACACTCATCCTTAAGATCAGGTCCTAGGGAGTGATTTTTAGCTATAGGAGTCTTAGCAACCTTACAATCAGCCAGATAAAATCTGGTTAGTATGTTTTGTACATACTTTGACTGTTTATGAAGATGCCATTGTCAACTTGCTACAATTGAATTCCTAGAAAGAAATGAGTTCCCCCATTGATAGGATCAAAATGGATCGATCTGTGATGATATTGTGATCCAATTGAATCAAAACAAACACAAGTAATCAAATCAATGCAAACATATCAAAAAAATTCATAGTTTTTCATTGATAGAAAGCATAGAAATACAAGTGTAAGAAAACAGTTCCAATTTGTTCACTGCTCTAAGATTCTCTCTTTTGCTTACCTACATAATACATAATCTATGCTATTTATACTATCAAAGAAAACAAAAAGGAACATATATTTACAAATAAGTCCCTAAACTATGACAAAACTATTAATAAAGACAATAAAGACTAAATGTTAATCTTCGAGAGGCTTCTACAATACTCACCCTAAGATTTACATTGTCTTTAGTCTTTAAAATCATCAATCTTCTGTCTTCTATCTTAAAATTCTTCTGTCTTCAGTCTTCTTCAATCTTCAATCTTCAATCTTCAGTCTTTTTTCTTCTCTCTTTTGTCTTCATGAATCAAAGAAGTCTTCTGGTTCTTCTTTAATCTTGAAAATCGGCTTCTCTTTGAACATTTCTTGCTCTCTCAAGGCTTTAGCAATGGCAGACTTGTAGGAACCTCTGAAGTTAAAAGGCTGATGCAACCAAAAGATACCAAAACAACCAAGTCTTCCAACATGCACTTCGAAACAAAAGTGAACTAGCTTTTGAAGTTTTACACACTCAAGAAAAATGCTAAGTGTAAAATCTTCCAAAGCCAAAGTTCAGAAGAAACTACTGCGGAAGCTGTACACTTAACTTAGAAAAATACTCTAAGTGTAAAGTCTTCCGAAGCCAAAGACTCAACTCTTCTGAAGGTAAAAGATAAGTCTTCTGAAGCTCTCAAGACAAAGTCTTCCGAAGCTGTTTAAAGACAAGACTGATTTTCTCCTGAAGAGAGAGAAAATATACCTTTTCCATCAACTTTTTCATAAAGCAACCAATTTCTATTGCATGCTCTGTAGTTCACCTGCTATCACTAGTTGGTGAAACTTCCATACTTTATGATAAATTAGATAAGGTCTTCACCTGCAAGTTTCTGTTTTTGTTCCTTCTTGGCTTTTTGTAATAGGAAAGTCAGTGAGCTATGGCTTGTCATAGTCACTAGTCAAAAGGCAATCTGCCTTTTGACTTTAGGCTGATCTTGTTGTCTAGATTAGTCACTTCCAACTGTCTTTTTGCATATTGATGGTTGTAGGATGTAGTATAAGTAGTCTCCGGTTCTTGTATTCAAAGTATACTTGTATAACACTTGTAATAGAACTAGAGAAGCAATATACAACTTCCTTGAAAACTTTATCTTGTGCTCTTGTTCTTGTTTTACTTGTGTTTTTCTTGTATCTTCAGTAAAGGTTCACAGTTCCCTATTTGAATTGTTAAGTGATCTTAAGATCCTCCTGAGTGTGTTAACTAAGTGCAAGCTTAAGTACCCTTTAACGGTCCTGCATTTGGTATCAGAGCTTTCCAGGCTCGTGATTGTAGATCTCACCATCTTCAAATCCTCTTAGTTACACACATAACTAAACTCTTTAAATGGCAGCTATCTACAAAGCTGATATGGAAACTGGAACTATGAAAAAGGCCCCACTGATCACTCCTGAGGATTTTGACACTTGGTGTCAAAGAATGGAAGGCTTTACCAAGTCTCAAGATTCCAGGATGTGGGAGTCTGGTGTTAATGGACCTCATGTACCATGCACCTCTTCAACTGCTGCTGGTGGTGGCATGATACCAAAGGAGAGGGCTGACTTTTCTGATGAAGACTGGAAAGAATGACATTGATCAGAAAGCCATGACAGCCCTCCAAACTGCTCTTCCAAACTCCATCTACAGAGGTTTCAAAAGTGCAAGACCGCTAAACAGCTGTGGGATGCACTAAAACTGATGTATGAGGGTTCAAATGAAGCCAAGGAGAACAGAAGGATCTCCTGAAGCAGTAGTTTGAAAATTTCACCTTCAAGACAGGTGAAACCATGACTCAACAATACTTCAGGTATGTTGGGATTGTGGATACTCTGGCTGATGTTGGGGTAACTATAAGACAGGGATATTATTAGGAACTGTATGGTCATTAAGAGGACTGAAAACCTTAAGACCCTTACTCTCACTGAGTTGTATGGGATATTCAGTGGATACCAGATGGAGATGAATATGCAAAATCATCTGGTAACTCCAACACTCACCAGAGTTCAGCCCTTCATATGGTTGAAAGGGATAGCAGGAACCACAGCATCATCTCATCTGCTACCCTGAAACCTCACAAAAGGGTCCTTTCATCACCTTCCCAAAGACACCCAGAAAGAGGTACATCCAAGGAAGTCCCTTCCAAGAGACAAGTTTTCTCATGCTTTGTCTCTACGATGAAAGTTCAGGAAACTTTCTTTTCACTCTTGAAGACCTGGATTGTATCCATCCAGATGATCTGGAGTACATGGAGATAGTCCAGCAAATGGCTCTTCTCATTCACAGAGCCAGAAGTTCTATAAGAGGACTGGGAGAAGGTTTCCTAGCAATGCTGCCAGTGGCAAGTTTGGGCTGAACAAGAGCAAAGTCAAGTGTTACAACTACAACCAGATGGGACACTTTGCTAGAGAATGAAAGGCACCTAAGTCAAATAGTTGCCAAGCTTATCCAGGTCGAACTACACTAAAGGAGGGCACAGAATGAGAAGCCAAGATAGCAAGCTGCAGTTGCTATTGAAGAAGGAGGCTTTGACTGGAGCTTTCAAGCTGAAGATGCATCTACAAACCAAGCACTCATGGCTGATCATGATGAAGCCAAGGTACTTGAACATCTTCGATGTCCTGAATGTATTGCTAAAGTAAATAGATATAGGTCCTATAACTTGGAAATGAGATCTGACATTGAGTCTTTAAATATTTTAAAAGCTGATTTTAAAAGAGCTGAAAATGACTATAAACTTAAGATAGAAGATCTAGAGAAAATAGTTTCAACTCTTAAACATGAGAAAAACAATGCAGGACTCAAATTAAGGATCTCATTACCAAGTTGACTGAATGCCAGGCTGAGCTTGTGATAAGCAAAGCCAGGGCGAAAAATGTGTTCTTGGAAGAGACCTTCAAGAACATGATATCCTCATCTCTACATACAAAATGTGTTATCAGAATAAGCAGGGACTGGGATCTAGTGAGATAGCTCCTCCACACACTCTACTATCAGTTAGATCTCCTAGGTGTTGGAACTGGTCAAGATGAGCTGCCATTCATAGACCCAGTGATGAAGAGGATGAAGAGGATGAAGAGGAGAAGGTAAGGGATGACTCTGAGGTGAGTGAAGAGAGTCAATCCAAAAAGGGTCACCATGCTTCTAAGGAGGAAAAAGAAGCTGGTTTGAGCAAAAAAAAGAGAAAGAACTTGATCAGAAGAGCAAAGAGAAGATCCAAAAAAGCTCAAGAGATCAAGACCACCTTTGATCCCAAACAAAAACAAGTATTTATCTCTGCAGGGTTCAAGGTGATGAAAGCTGAAGATCCTGTCAAGAATTCTAGTACCAAGAGTTCTACTTCAGCTTCAACTCACTCCAGCAACAACACGAAGACTAATCAGTTGTGTGTTACTGCTTGCACAGCTGACCATCTATTTCAAAGAGCAAGCTCCACCCTAAGAAGCTGCTGCATCATCTGAAAAGGTGGAGAAAGAAAAGGAAACTGTTCAAGCTCAGTCTTCTTTGGGAAAGAAGACTCTCAGATGGAAAGATTTGGATTGTGTTATGTGTGGTAGTACTTCAATATGGCTAAGATTGTCAATACAATCCCAAGAGTGCTATCCACATGATAGAAAAAATTCTGAAAAGAAGAAGAAACAAACAGCTTCAGAAGGAAAATCTGTTTCCTTCGGAAACTCCAAAATGAAGAAGAAGGCAAGTAGGAAATTGCTTTCGGAAGAAAGTTGGTCTCAGAAGAAAGGAATACTTTCGGACACTGAAGCTTGCTGCAGTGAAAGCAAGATCTTCTGAAGGATCCGTCTCCAAAGCTTCCAAAGACAAAAGCTTCCGAAGTATTGAAGGTCAAGCCCAATCTTCCAAAGATGGTGTGGAAGATAAAGAAGACCTTAAGACTGAAAGCTCCTCTTCAGCAATAGCAAATGATCCTCAAAGCCTGAACATAGGATCACTTACTGTTTCATTGCCTTCATCGGAATTTATAAGCCCAAGACCATAAGGCTTGGGTTTCCAAAAGTAACTAAATCATCTCTTTTATGCAGGGACAGCCAAAGGCAAACAGAAATGTGTGGATCATTGATAGTGGCTGCTCCAGGCACATGAGAGGCAATGAGTCCCTACTTCAAAACTTTAAATAATTGATGGAGGACCAGTTGCTTTTGGAGGAGATACAGGAGGTTACATCACTGGTAGGGGCATGGTCTCAAATGGTAAGCTCAGCATTAAGAAGGTAAACTTTGTCAAGGAGCTTGGATACAATCTTTTGAGTGTGTCCTAAGTTAATAACCAAAACATCACATGCTCTTTACTAAGCATGAGTGCATTGTTCTCAAGCCCGGGGTTGACATTCCTCAAGAGCATATTTGCTCAGGGCCCCCAGGAAAGGGAACACGTACAAGATGGACTTTCAGGAAACATCTCCCTCTGGAGAGATTTCTTGCTTTCTATCTAAAGCAAATAGTGATGAGTCTTTCCTTTGGCATAAAAGAATGTGCCATGTAAACTTTAAGAACATGAATAACTGATTAAGAATGATTTGGTAATGGAATGCCAAAGAAAGAGTTTACAAGTGATGACCACTGTGTTGCATGCCAGAAGGGAAAAGCAACACAAAGGGTCTCACAAGCCAAAGGAAATGAACTCTATTACTACTCCCCTACACTTGTTACATATGGATTTGTTTGGGCCCCACAGTGTAATGAGTTAGGAAGGACCTCATACTGTTTGGTATCACAGATGATTTCACAAGATTCACTTGGGTGTTTTTCCTTAGAACTAAGGATGAAACTCCTGAAATCTTAAAGAACTTCATTCTGAAAATTGAGAATCAATCTGATCATAAGGTCAAAATCATAAGATGTGATCAACGAACTGAATTCAAAAACCAAATCCTTGATACATTTTGTGATGAAAAGGGTATTTCAAGATAAAAAGGGTATTTCAAGACAATACAGTGCTGAAAGGAGAAACAGGACACTTATTGAAGCTGCAAGAACCATGTTGTCCGACTCTAAATTGCCCATCACCTTCTGGGCAGAGGCTGTCAACACAGCCTGCTATGTGCAGAACAAAGTTTTGGTAGTTAGACACATGGTAAGACTCCTTATGAACTGTGGCACAAAAGAAGACCATTCATTGGTTTGCTCATAACATTTGGATGTCCTTGCACCATCTTGAATACCAAAGATCAAATAGCCAAGTTTGCTGAGAAATTAGATGATGGAGCACTTTGTTGGGTACTCTTCTCAAGCTAAGGCTTATAGAGTATACAATATCAGAACTAGAATCATTGAGGAGTCTGCCAATGTGACTTTCAATGAATACACACCTGTGTAAAAGGTTCTGGTCTGGATTGGCTGTTTGATCTTGACTTAGTTACCAACTGTTTTAACAAATCTTGTGAGAATGTTTCAGGATCTACCGATAACAGGTCAATAGAAGATTCTGATCCAAGATTGAGCTGAGAAGACCAAACAAGAAGACTACTTCAGCTCCAGTGTGACTAACCCTGCAATTGAAGCTCCAGTAGTAGCATGACAATACTGCTGATTCAAATGAATTGCCTTCAAATTCCAGCTCAGAATTCAGGAGAAGGAACTTCAAATGCAGGAGGAAGGAACTGAGGTGGTGACAGTGATCAAGAATTTCTTGATGCTGATAACCACTCCATTAAGACAACATGAATAATGTCACACACTCATTGGATCAAGTTTCTATTGATAAGTGTGCTGATGTGGTGGGAGACACCTTATTGCAGATCAAAATTTCTCATATTTAGATCTGTCTAACCAACTTGCTGTGATTTCTTAACTTCAGATCCACAAGTCACATCCCACCACAAACATCATTGGAAAGTTGACTCGGGGTAAGAACAAGAGGACAAGCTCAGACAGCCATGTGTCTACATTCTTGTTTTATCCCAGATAGAGCCGAAGAAGGTTGATGAGGGTTGAAGGATGGAAGCTAGATTGAAGCTATGCAAGATGAGCTGCTTCAATCAGAAGACAGAAGGTTTGGAACTTATGCCCTCTTCCTCAAGGGAAGGGTGTCATAGGAACCAAAGGGTATCAGGAACAAGAAAGATGATAGAGGGATCATCATCAAGAACAAGGCTAGACTGGTTTTCCAAGGATACACTCAAGAAGAAGGGATTGATTACACTAATGTCTTTGCTCCAGTTGCAAGACTTGAAGCTGTAAGAATATTTCTGGCTTATGCTGCATCCAAGGATTTCAAGGTCTACAAGCTTGATGTGAAGTGTGGCCTTTCTCTATGGGGTGATCGATGAAGAAGTTTATATTAAACAACTACCTGGCTTTGTAGACCCAGATCATCCCAGATTATGTCTACAAGCTTGATAAAGCCCTTTATGGACTGCATCAAGCTCCAAGAAAGTGGTATGAGACACTATCAACATACCTCCGTCAACATGGATACAAAAAGGTACTATTGATGGACTCTCTTCATCAAAGAAACAGGAATGACACATTGCTAGTTTAGATATATGTAGATGACATCATCTTTGGTTCAACTAATCCAAAGCTCTGCCAAAGACTTTGAGCTGATGAAGAATAGATTTGAAATGGGTGCCATAGGGGAACTCAATTTCTTTCTAGGAATTCAAATGAAGCAGGTTGAAGATGGCACTTCATCAGTCAGTCCAAATATGTACAGGACATATTTACAAGATTCAAGATGACTGACTGTAAGGTTACAAAGACAATCCATAGCAGAAACCACTCCCTTGGTCCTGAACTTGAGGGGGAGTGTGTTGATAAACATCTCTACAGGGCTATGATTGGGTGTCACTTATGTATCTTACTGCTAGCAGGTCTGATATCATGTTTGCCACATGCATGTGCAAGATATCAAGCCAACCCAAGAGATGTCACACCTAATCACTGTCAAAAGGATCCTTAGATATCTCAAAGGTGCTCCAAATCATTCCTAGCCTTGACTTCTATTTTGATGAAGATTTGGGTGGTTTTAGTGAGTATCATGACTCTCCACTCTCTACCCACACTCGAGGGGAGATGAGTTCCTGCTTCACCCATGTCTAGCCCACATTAGACACCCCAACTGAGGTGGATCTTCCTGTAATTGTCCATGAGACCCATGTGGAAAAGGCTCTCACTGTTGCTAGTGATTACATCTTTAAGACCTCAACCACGGCAACTCAGCCTCTTGACATTGTCATAAGGCAGGGGAAATCCAGCAGCCAAGAACCCCTACTGGTGGTGAAGGAGCAGACCTTAGTTCACCTTCTTCATCCCTAATGATTCTTCAACTAGAGATGAGGGGAGTATGAAACTCAGGGTGCAAACTTGATAACATCTACACCCAACTGGTTTCAAAGATTGCTCAACTTAAATCATAGGTGACTATCTTGCAAAGGAGGGTCCAAGACTAGCAACATGTGATCACCTATCTCAAGGGCCAGTTAGCTAAGAGACCCATAGGACAAACTCATCCAGGTCATAAGAACCTGTGGATGTTATGGATCACTTCCCAACTCACCTATGCATGAGGGTGATGCTACCAAAAGGGGGAGGAAGTTCTGACAGCCACAGAACCTGGGAGTTCTTCCTCAAGTATGGACATACAGGACTCACCATCCTATCTTGCAGTTGTCCATGCTCAGCAACCTCCTCTAGACAGTGATCTGGAACTGCTCATTCAACAACTATTTGAGGAGGGATTACCAAGAGCAATGTCTGCCCCATCTGAGAACCCAATCTGGGATTAGGGGTATGACAGTGATAGGAAAGCTCTTGTGATCTCTAGAGCTCAGGGTCAACAAGAAATTCTTAACATCTTCACCTGAGTTTCTATGAGAGTATAAACTTGGTAGATCTGGCACTTGTCAACCCAAGGAATAAACAGAAAAGCTGTCAGATTAGCCAATCAAATTCAAGACTGGGTGCTGGCAGAATTCAAAAGGAGAACCGCATCATATAGACAGAGGATAGCAGTTGAAGCCTTTGGTCAACTGAATGTTGAGGTAGACCACAACATTAGCTTCGAAGGGAAAGCCTTGACTGAAGGCCAGAGGCTGAGACTGTGAACCTTGAGACAAGATCTCCTCCAGCACCCCATACCCTCAGTGAGGCACAGCTGGTGATGGTGCTTCACAACCTCTCTGGCCAGAGCTTGACTAATGAATCAAGCAATGAAGGCTAAACCTCTCCTCAGGCTGAGTCATTAAGATCTAAAATTGACAAAGGCAAAAGGAAGATGACTCCTGAAGAGATTAAAGAAAAAAGAGAGAGAGGAAGAGGAAGCTGAGGGGAGAGAGTTCAAGTGGTTCCCCAGGATTCATGCAAGCTGCAATTCTGGCTACCCCTATACCAAAAACACTCAAGAAGATGAATTAAGGGTAGCCAGGCTCAACTATCTGGGGACCAGGAACCTCAACATAGATGAACTTATCTCTCTCCCCTTAGAGGAGTTAAATAAACTGGCTGACATTGAATTGTCAAAGGAGAGGAAGGAAGCAGAGGATGCAGCCTTGACCCTCAAAACACAAGGAAGAAATAAGGAGAAAAGGCTTTACAAGAACATTCTATCCTCTCCCAGTTCAAGAAAGTCCTGAGTCAGAGACTATGGCTGCTGAACAACCTCAGGTAGTTGATGAAGAAGAAAGATTAAATATGGTCAACTACCTGAGTGCACAGGTCTCTATCAGGCACATGCACTTCTTCCCTTGCCTTATGATTATATTATTTGAATACAATAAGTAGTTGGAAGAACAAGCCAAGAAAGAAAAGCAAGCTGCTAGGAGAGGCAAAGGGAAGAAGCTGCAAAATCAAGAGCCATCATCCAGAAAAGTCAGAAAAAGTCTGCAGATAGGAAGAGGATGATGAGCTTCTTGAAGCTGTATGGGTTCTCCGGAGGAGGCTTGGCCCCATGTCTCTATCCACATGGATGAGCAAATAGGGTGATCAAGCAGAAGATAAAAAAGGGGAGAGCTTGCGGACCTTCATTCATCATCACAAGTCAAGCTCAACCTGAAGTTGAGGTAAAGGTGGAACCTACAGAGACAACACCACCTGCACCTGAAGGTGCATAACAGCCAACTTCATCTTCTAACCCACAGCAGGGTTCTCCTCCCTCTCCTTCTGAAATTGGGAGAAAGGAGATCCCAACTAAGAGGGAATCCACTGAAGAACCTGAAACTGAAGACCAACCCTCTCAGTTAAAATCATCAGGAGGAAAAAAAGGATGGCCAAAAGAAGATCATCTCTCAAAGAAGAAAAGAAGAAAGGCATCCTCCTCCCAACCTCAGGATGAGTAAGAACATCCTGAGGAAGTGCATGAAGAGGACTCTAACCAACTCTATCATAGTAGAGCCTCTCTCTGTTGGAAGAAAATTCTATCCTGGACATTTGCTGAATATCCCAAACAAATGGTATGTCACCAGAGATCAGGGAGAACAACATGTCTACTTCACAAGTGACATGCTTGAACTCCTCTGCATGATCTCTATGACATGAGAAGGTACTTCATGAGTCTGAAGAATCCAGATCTGCTGATGAAGAAAGGAATTCTGAAGATCCCATGAGGACTATCCAGTCTGAAGAACCTCTCTATTTTGGTAGCATCAGCCTAGGGGTTTGTAGGAACCTCTGAAGTTAAGAGGCTGATGCAACCAAAGATACCAAAACAACAAGTCTTCCAACAGCATTTCGGAACAAAGGTTAACTAGCTTCGGAAGTTTTTACACACTCAAGAAAAATGCTATGTGTAAAATCTTCCGAAGCCAAAGTTCAGAAAGAAACTGCTGTGGAAGCTTTACACTTAACTTAGAAAAATACTCTAACGTGTAAAGTCTTCCAAAGCCAACGACTCAACTCTTCAAAGGTAAAAGATGAAGTCTCCGAAGCTTCAAGACAAAGTCTTTCGAAACTGTTTAAAGACAATAAAATTTTCTTCTGAAGAGAGAGAAAATATACCTTTTCCATCAACTTTATCATAATGCAACCTACTTCCGTTGCATGCGCTGGTAGTTCACCTGCTATCACTAGTTGGTGAAACTTCCATACTTTATGATAAAGTAGATAAGGTCTTCGCCTGAAAGTTTCTGTTTTTTTCCTTCTTGGCTATTTGTAATGGAAAGTCACTAAGCTATGGCTTGTTATAGTCACTAGTCAAAAGGCAATCTGCCTTTTGACTTTAGGCTGATCTTTTTGTCTAGATTAGTCACTTCCAACTGTCTTTTTGCATATTGACGGTTGTAAGATGTAGTATAAGTAGTCTCTGGTTCTTGTATTCAAAGTATACTTGTATAACACTTGTAATAGAATAGAGAAGCAATATACAACTTCCTTGAAAAAATTATCTTGTGCTCTTGTTCTTGTTTTACTTGTGTTTTTTGTGGTATCTTCAGTAAAGGTTCACAGTTCTCTATTTGAATTGTTAATTGATCTTAAGAACCTCCTGAGTGTGTAACTAAGTGCAAGCTTAAGTACCCTTTAACGGTCTGCAGACTTGAACTTGCTCGCTAAAAATTCCTTGCTCGATTCGATTCATTTGTCTTGATTTCCATTTGATTCATCACCTCCAATGTTTCTTTAGATAAACCTGCGATATCAATATTAGCATAAAATTCAATTGGCTTTGGATACTCTTTGTAATGAATTTCCAACACTCCTTTTACTCGAGATCCTCATGAATTCTGTTCCTTGATACTTCCTAACTATGTTTGCATAAGCTAAGGCTTTTTCTTAGAGATATTATCTCCCATAGCAGCATTATAACTTTGATAATTGACAAGAAATACTTTTTGTCATTTTCTGCAACTTCTGGTACAATACTTTCAAACTTCTGGGTAGACAAAAATGAGATGTAGCTAGGATGTTAGAGTTTCTATTCGATAAACCAAACAATGAAATCATGTCACTATCCTAACGTCTAGATCTCGAACTAACTTTAACTCAAACGTATCAGCATGTAGAACCATCTAAAATTGGTTTGACTTTGAGTTCTATCAATAACTTTCAAGCCAGGATTTGTTAACCTTCTCAAAGTATTGATAGCTAAAAGATCTAAAAATTTTTCTTCTCTAACATCTTTATCACCATTTTTTCTTTTCTTTTTCAATGACTGAAAATATTCTTTATCTTTTTGGTCACATCCGTTTACAAAAATGAACTCATTCTGCTTATACCTCTGTTCAATAACTGTACAAAATTTTCTCCTCGACTTGCTCTAGTCGGATTGATTAAAGGCGTTTATTCAACTCCTTAAATCTTGAACAGGTAGCTTTATAATGCTCGAGAAAAAAATGATATACATCACAAATTGCATTAACTCTTTTTATCAAAAAATGCATCAAATACTCGTCGTATTTCCATGCCACAATCTTTACTTCCTTGGTCTTGTCAGGAACTATCATTGCATTAAGCAACTCTAAAATTGATTGTCCTTTTTGTAAACACATTACAAACCAAATCACCTGCCGTTCGAGCTTTATTCCATAATTGCTTCTATTCAATTGAAACTTGATAGCTTGTCTCTCAGTTTAGGAAAACATTTCATTAGCTCTTTCCTACTTTCATACACATGCTCTTCATCGCCATGGATTTAATCTCTTGAGGTTTTAAAATTTTCGTTCTCTTTGTTATCTCTAAATATTATGGATTATCCATGTCAAGCATAATCATTTTATTTGTTTGCTTCTCCGTTGCTTGAAAACTTCTTACCAAATTTCTTAATGAGACTGCTTGTAATCTATTAAGCTTCTTCCTTGATAATTTCTTGATTGTAGCCATTTCTTAAAGTAGTTACATTCATGTCATCAGGATTAGGATGATGTAACTCAGATGTTGAAAGTTCTCAATATTTATGCTCTCTTGAAGAGGATTCCACTCTCCATGCTCTACAATTATCTCGTCAGGATCAATAGGAGCAATTCAGCAGTAATACACTTCTCAAGTCTTCATTAATTTGAAATTTGTATGAATTTGTTCAAGTACTAAAGTTTAGAATCAGAATAAACACTATCGAACGCAAGTTTAGAACATAAATCAATCAAAATCAGAGAATCAATGGTATGTAATGCAGTCGGGTGTGAGAGTTCAGGGGTTTGAGGGAATGAATGATGAAATCACAAAGTGTTGTATTTGAGACATGAGCACTGTTTGTGCGTATGGAGTTGATTTTTACACTAAGTATTTAGGCGCATGAGAACTGTTGTGCGCATGAGGTTAGGCGCATGAGCACTGTTCAGACGCATAAGCACTGATTAGGCGCTTTTGCACTGTTCAGGCGCATGGTTCTAGCTGAAACGCCAACACTTGATGTAATTTTCACTTGATACGCCAATTATTGAAAGTCTGGTATATTGTGCAGGCGCATGACTATGGATGAAAACGCCCAAACTTAACCATAAATTTAGACTTAGGACAACTGTTTAGGGCATGAGGATGTCTGAAACGCCCAACCACTTGTACAAATTCTGAAAAATCATCATGTCCTAATTTGGACTTTTTAAAACATGTTTAGGTGCATGATATTGCTTCCATGAGTCTAACACTTGTGATTATTAAAATTCCACCTGAACATATTTAACGCATTAATATTGTTCATATACTAATTTTTTTAAATAATTTGTCAAATTTTGACTTTCACCCAAAATTTACATAATTGACCCTAAATTTTGAACTATTGACATTTCAAACTTTTATTTTTATTTTGATCATTGTATTTTGTTTTAAATTTTAAAAAAATTTCCCTCCATTTTAGTCTCTAATTTTAACAAAAAGAGTCTTTTAAAATATTGCAAGAAGCTTTGCCACTTTAAAATGTTTTCTTCAGGATCATTTTTACATTATATCAAACACACACATGTTAAAACTTTTAGCGTCATCCTATCCATCCATAATACTTAATTTTTGATTTTTTATTTCTTTAAATTTGAAAATTTTCTCTTTGACACTTTTACTTTTTACTCCCCCTAAACTTTTAGTTTAACAAACTTAAAGTTTCGTGAATTTGTCACATGAAGATCACACCAATCAGTGTTAATATGCCTGAACACAGAAAAACATGCAAAAATCAAAATTAAAGCAGAATAAAAATCTAATATTTACAATTGAATCAATGTCTATAGTGAGATCATATCAGTTAAGATCAAATATTGAAATATAAAAAAATGATGGATAGTCATAGACAGTGAATAAATCCTAATCAAGTGTGTTCGGGTTAGCATTTCTGCAAGTAAAGGAGACACAAGATCTAAGGACAGAAATGAGGTGCATTTAGCAAGATATTCCGCACCACTTACTTTTTCAATTCTTGGATTGATTAAGGTATCAATTAGATATGACATTATGCAGTCACACTTAGACTTAGAGAGGTTAATTTCATAAAGATATGCAAGAAGTCACTATTCTCAACTTGTTAACCTGACATATACTATAACCAGATCTCATTTGGTTGTTGTGCACATTGGCATCTTATTGCATCAGTGAGAATATCCAGGTCTGTAATCACTTACAACAAAGGATATCTATCATTCAGGTCTATGATGACTCATAACAGAGAAGTGTTAGATTAGTTAAATAATTAGAGCTCATGATTATTCATATCACACTAGGTGGAGATTATTTCTTAAAAGCAATTAATTGAGAGAAAACAACACTACTCATTAGTGCTAAGATAGACAGACATGAATGCATGATGATTAGTTTAATCATAAGATTTACTTTTTCAGTCTAATTGCATGAACTTACTTGACACATCATATCTGATCACGTCAGACTTTGTTATCGAGTGAAGTATGAACTGATCATACTAATGTATCTATCATTTTCACATATGGATGACAGATTCATCCTAAATAATGAATTAACAAAGAAAAACTCTATTTTTGTAGTTTTTGTTTTATATTTTTATCTTTTAATTTTTCAATTTTCAATTTTTGTATTTGGTTTTGCTTTTTCTAAGAAACATGCACATACAAAATACAATCAAGCAATTAACTTTGACAGTTTCTCTTGCTGTGTCCTATTCAGGTAAGGGAGGGTTCTGATCATATTTAGACACAATTAACTGAATACTCAAAAAACCAGTTTTAAATATGGTTAATAAGACCAATTGACTCTACCAAATACTCAAAAACCGTCCTGGTAAGAAGGCTTTAGTAAAAAGGTCAGCCAACTATTTTTCAGTTGTAATTTGAATCAGAATGATTAAACCTTTT
>CM046437.1:39953522-40030515 GCA_025506505.1 Flaveria sonorensis | reverse complement strand
GAATAAAAACACCAAAATCTCCAGATCATGATCACCATATACATGGATCATTTCAATCATCTCTAAACTTATGAGTGAGAAACAAATCAAAAAAAAAGTGTAAGCCATACATACACTCATATACGTGATTTTATACATACATATATAATCCAATAATATATTTTTATTTTATGTTCTTAGTTTCATTTCAACAAAACATACTTAAAAATTAAAAGATTTCAGATCATGATCACCATTATTCATGGATCATCTCAATCCTTTATGAAATCAAGAGCAAGATGGGTTCAAGAACATCATCTTTACATACAATCATGTTATACCTATTTTCATCATTTGATAGACTCCTTTTGGAGATGGATTTCTTATGATTTCATAACCCCAAAACAAAGTTTGATCATCTTGCATGCAAGTGAAATCAATAAAATGTTAAAAGATTCAAAACACAAAATCATCACACACACACACGTGGTTTAAACACACATTTTCTTGATTAAAACTTTGTTAGAACCTTGGATTCAAGAAAAGCTAGTTTTTAGTAACAAAAACTTGCAACAATCATCCAAAAGTCATGTTGTGTGAATCCAAGGATCGCAATCAGGAATTATCAGTGTTAGATTTGTACGAATTATGAGATCGGTGGAATTACCATTAATGGTTGTTTAATCGATCAATTAATAAATATCGATGCCAGAGGAAATAAACAATCAATGCTCAAATGATATCAACAATATGTAGGAATAATGTTTGAATCAAACGTAATTCATTAAAACTGATTTATGATTACAAAGAATCAAATAATAATTTCTAACAAAAATTCTATGCTATGATTGTGTTTATGATTTTTGATGTGTTTGTGTGACGGCTGCTAGGGTTTGTGTTGATCGTGCGAAACGATGTGATGGTATTTTGTCGCCGTCTCTTTTTTTTTATGTGAAACACTAGGACTCATATTTATAGACACGCGTGTTTCTGTTAAGGAAACAATGAATCTCTTGGAGTCTGTGATTGACTTGTTGACTTGAAGCACTTGTATGATATAAGTACGTGTCTGGTTTTCACCAACTACTTGTTCTTCCGCAGCTACTTGTTCTCCGCAGCTACTTGTTCTTCCGCAACTACTTGTTCTCTGAAGGTACTTCATTCATGTGTGGTGTTTGTTCATCAGTGAATACCAATTTCATCCGTAGAAATCTTCGATGAATGTCTTCTAAAAAAGATATCTACGGAAAAAAAAACAAAAATGTTCATCGTGAGATGTTTGTACCTGTTAATCATACACATAAATCAACGCACATATGGGTTAACCTAATACATAATGATTACAAATATTCATTACATGAATGATTAAAGTTCTAAGCCTATACAAAATGATCTTGACTTATTATTCCTAGATCTAATAATACTCCCCCTTAGGCTTAGACCCTTGTAATCAGGTCTTCAAAGCTGAAAGGTCTTTGACTCTTGACACCATTTTCTTGTTGAAATATGACACTGCATCTTATGATCATCGTACTTGAACTTGATCTCCATTATGCAATCTTTTGTAGTGTCTCAAAGCTCAATCCCAAATGTATTCTTTTGTTGTGAGAGTTTCCACAACACTCTGATTATTGACTATTTCCAGCTCATCTTGTTTGACATCCTCAGTTCAGATACTTCTTGATGTAGCTCCAATTAACAGTCCAGCCTCATATCTTCTTCTTTTGTATGCTTTGCATGCAGTTTGTCAATGATTGTATGATATGCAAATACAGGCATAGGTCATTTTGAGCCTGCTCATTATCTTGAGTTTTGGGAAGAACTTATCATGTAGTATGAAGTGTAGCTGGATGCAAAAGTTTAATTTCAATTGGATCAAACAATCTTATACTCCTTGCTTTCTTCTGTTGTCATTTCATCAGCACCAGTTCTTTAGTCGTCTCCATATATCCCCACTCAGTTATGGGAAGAGGGTATGATTTCTTCAATGACTTTATGGCTGCTGTTTTTTGTAGAGAATCCAACCCTCCTTATGAATTCATCATCAACAAGTGTAGAGGAGTTGGATTTTGATCTTCTTTCCCTTGGTATCTTTTCTTGTGTTCCCATCTTCCATTCTTGCTTCCTTGAGTACATCATCCTTAAATTTTGTTTTCAACTTTTACCCAATACAGAGAAATCTCTTCTCTTGGGCCTAGTGGGTAGTTGGAGATGATCAAACTTAAGGTCTTTAATGTTAGTATGAGGCAACAACAAGATTGATTCAAGTAAGTGGAAGTATTCAACTCTTCCAGATACTCTCTTGATAAGTGCATAATCCCACTCTGGATCATATTTCCAGGCCATAATCCTATTATCTTCTGCAGCAGTGGGAGTTGTGATATGATCAAACAACTGGATTAGAGAAGATTTTTCTTCAGTGATCTCTCTATAGTTGTGCCAAGAGGCCATACTTTCCCATGGATCACCTCTCTTGGTTCTTTGATCAATTTATCTTTCCTTTATGTTGATCTTTGCTTTCAACTGTTACTGGTTCAGCAGGGGTTTTAATTGATATTCATAGGAAGGATTTGAGCTTCAGTTCTGAATTTTACTCTAGTTTCTAATTCCACCATCATTACATGCTCCATCATCCTTCTAAGCTCAGCCACTGATCTTCCTTCAGCTCATGTATATTGTAGTTATGACTTTGTAACCAACAAGTCATATTGTATTTGCTCAGCGTTGTTGTGTCACAGTGACCTGGCTCCTTCTTGTTTTTTGAATTGACTGAAAGGCTATGAATGTTTCATAATTGCAATCTGGGATCATGAGCTTGCTAGCTCAAATTCCTTCAGTGCTTCCTTTATTCTGTCATGGTCATTCTCTCAACCATGTCATAGGGAAACCCACGATTGATCAGGGTTATAAGCATAGTTTGATTCAGGCCTCTCTTCTAATATGTCTTTAGTGGACAGTAGGTTATCAGCCTTTGATTCTTTTTGCTCTTTGGAGGATCATCTTTAGTAAGCTCATCCCATTCAGCATCCCTCTGAGTTCAGCATGAGATATAGGCTTTAAATTGGAAACATCCACTGAAGGAGTGTGCTCTGGAGATGTAGGCCTTGATCTTTTTAGTGAATCTTCAACATTAATCACTCTTTCTCTACATACCCCAATACTTCCTCTTTCTTGAGTACTGAATGATTGCTTTGAAGCTCAGTAGATTCTTTTATTTTTGTTGATGGAGCAGCATTCGATTCAAGGCACAAATTTTCATCTTGAGTCATCAATTTGTTCATCTTTCCTTTTCAACAAAATAGACTAAGCAGTAAGAGAGTTGTTTGCTTGTTCAACTTCTAATATGAACTTCTTTTTTCAGTCTTCTCATGCTTCACAGAGTCTTTAAGTTCTTCAACCAGCTCATGCAATGCATCAATTACTTCATTGTTGGTTTGAGCATCTTCTTCTAATCTGATCAGTCTGGATTCTTGTTGGTTCATCAGCTCCACTTTTCTTTTAACATTCCTTTGAGCTCTCTATTCTTTCTAACCTTTGTTTGATTTGATGATAAGTTTGTTATACTCAGCAACCAGATAACTTTTGCTCACATCTAATCATTATCTTCCAGGTCATCTTCATGATAGCTATAACATTAACATAGTAGCTTCTTCTTCACCTTCTTGATGTTGACCAGCAATCTCATCCTCATTGCCAACAGCAGGAGCTATACTTGCTGAGCTTGAAATAGACCAACTGTTGATCTGTTTCTCTTGATGAGGTTGTTGTTGTGTTGAGGATCAATGATTGGAGATATTGGTTCAGTTTGATTAGACATGACTGGGGTGGTGGGCTGGTGATTGTGAGTGGAATGGTACTTGCTGAGATACTAACTCAGTCTCACCAGTGTGTACTGCGTTTTGAGATTGAGTAACTGAGATGGGTTTCTGTATGAGTACTCTCAGGAGATAGATTTTATGGAGTAAGAGGTTGGTGATGAAAGGGTGATTGAGGGTGAATAGGGAGATTGGTTGGGTGTGTTGACTGGCTGGTGATGGATTTGTGGAGATTGATGATGGTGGTGTATGGGAGATTGAGGGGGGAATGTGAGTAAGTCTTGCTCAGCATCGGAGATTGACTATTGCTGATTCGCACACTCAGTTCTGGTGGAATGTGGCATTAGCATCTGCCACATGTGCCAACATTGGCATATCTTCTCCTTCATACTTTCCACTTATCTTATTCAGTACAGATCTCCCCAGATGTGCTTGAACAAACATCACCTACTCTTGCTATCCCAGGCATTCACCATTGATGATCATTGCATAAACTTGGAAACATATACATCTTATCAGCCTTTTGCACTTTGATGTGGTCACACAGACAACTGAAATGTACTTTGAGTAGTTGTATGTCCTTCCCTCAAAATGCCAATAATGCCAGATGAAATGTGCCTTGAGAATCTATCAAGCCCAGACTTCCTGTTGGAGATGCACTTTAGATAGTGTGACATAAGAATCTATATGGCTTGCATATCTCCCCTTTCTTTATCTCACCCTTGTCAAAGTCACCCATCATATCCCATCAGATAGAACACTTTCTCTATGTACTCATTCTCAAATACATCCGGGTGACCAACTTCTTGTTCTCCCAGCTCAAGTGCCCTTCTGATAGTTTGTTCATCAACTCTCATCTTTCATTCTTGATTTCAGCAACTATCACCTTAGATTCTCCACTTGCTCTATTCGAGCTGAATTCTAGAAATCAATGATGTGTGCTTGATGAATCACAGGCTCTGCTGATAAAGCATAGAAAAGCCTAGATCGTCATAGGTATCTGATGATATCTCGACATCCTTCTGCTACAGGGTCGTCAGGATTTAAGAATGCACATACATTGTTCTCTCTTACAAAACGATTAGCCATCTGTTTATAAGAATGAAGAAAATTATGTTAGAAAAAAATCATCACACCTAAGAATACGAAGAGTTTAGACAAAGAAATAATGAATCATGTTCATATTTTGGATTATGACATGTTTTACCTTGATATTATTGAACTTGTAATGAACAGAGATCAAGAATCAAGCAGGTTTAAAGGTTATTGGTAATTTTGAATATTGTCGGACGGGGGTTATTTGAACTTTTTTTTTAGGTTAAAAAGATGTTTTGAAAAAGTGAATAGAAATGTCAAGTCAAAACATCATTTATACTCCTCGGATATATTAATTTCATTTATTAAATGAGGTGGGACTCCCTATCCTTATTACCACATTTTATTGTTTCCGCAGATTTTAGTTCTTCCGTAGATCGTCTACGGATGACATAGACTTAAAAACTGATTTTGATGAAGTATAATTTGAATTTCATAGATACTACCACATCCGTAGGTTACCAATCTACGGATGGTCATATTCCTCGACTGTAGCATCTACTGAACTGTAGCTTCTGCTGATGCTGAAAATGCAAAGTTGAAACTTCTTTGATTGTATGGTCCTAATCAACTGATAAAACCATTTATTGCTATTGGACCTTGCTGACTTTGTTTTCATGACAATTGTGCATAGGAAATATAATTTGAAAAACTCATGTATCCTTCAGCCAAGTTAGTGCTCAAGTTCCAATTCCTTCATTTGAATTTGGATCATTGAATTCAGCTTTTATGTTTCATGTATTTCATGTAATAACTACTCCCCCTAAATTTATTATTAATGATAAAGTGTTGCATTCATCATAAATTTATGAAGTAAATATCATGAAAGGCACATGACTATCCAAAGATTACACACAATAAATAAACTAAAAGTAACAAAATTGAATTAAATATATACATGCATATAGACACATATAATGGGATCATACTATGACACTAAACTTCTTCTTGATTAAGTTGATTGTTGAAATATGGCATGATTCTAGTCCTGATTGCAACTATGTTTGTCCACTTAAATCCAGACAAGAGTATGGAATCAACTAGCCATGCTGTTTATCATGTTTTCATGTTTATTGGTGATAAACTGTTATGGGCTCCACATTCAATTCACATTAGAGTTTGTCCTCCATTTGTGAGTCAAATCATCACTTTTTCACACTATGTACATTAAGTTATAAATTCTATCTTGAGACATATGAGTTGTCTCATAAATGCTTTGCTACAAAAGCTCTTACGTAAATATACAGTTGATCACTATGGATTCTTCTGAGAGCTTAGATATGATCATCATCAGGTCACCAGGTCTTTACTACGTAAAACAGACGTAAAACAGATATGCCTTTAACCCAGGTCTTTGTTTACACAAAACAGAGGGATGATGAGGATCATGATCTTTTTATCAGTTGAATACATATCTATCTCATGGTGTTTATAAACCCAGGTCTTTGTTTCACACAAAACAGAGGGAATATGATTTGCAAGATAGAAGTTATAAAGTGTTTTACATAGTGTGCTTAGGTGAATGAATTGATCACATCAGGATAAGACTTACTTGCTTGATCCTCAAAATGAAGCTTCTCACAAACAGTCACCTTTTTATTATGTAAGCATGCTCTTAGTATAATCTTCACTCAAGTTGAATCTACTTACATATCAAAGAACTTTTGATCAGTTTTTAAAGAAATTTAAGAACTCAGGAAGCAAGCAAAGGCACAATGTATGATCATTTCCCAAACATATGTCATGTAGAAATAGAAGACACAATAAATAAAGACAAGGACAGACACATGCTTTTCTTTGTTAATGATGATTAATCTAAGTTAATCATGCCCAAAGACTCAATTAGAAAATTAAATCTAACTGAATCAAAGGCCTTAGTGAGTAGATCAGCAAGCTGATTTGTTGTATCCACTTTGACTAACTTGATTAAACCTTTTTCTGAGCAATCTCTCAGAAAATGATATCTGATTTCAATATGCTTTGTTTTACTATGTTCAACTGGATTTGCAATGATAAACATAGCAGCTGAATTGTCAATATAAATTGGAGTTTGAAGGAAATTGTAACCATAATCAAGTAATTGGTTTTGCAACCAAAGGACTTGAGAGCAACCAGCTGAAGCAGCTATGAACTCAGCCTCAGCTGTGGATACAGATACATTTGTTTGCTTTTTGCACTGCCATGAAACAAGTCTTGGTCCTAAAAATTGACATCCACTAGTGGTGGATTTTCTATTGTTGTTGCATCCTCCATAGTCACTGTCTGAATAAGAGTAGAGAGAGAAGTCTCCATCTTTTGGATACCATAGACCAAGGACTGGTTTCCCTTTGAGATATCTGAAAATCCTCTTCACAGCATTCAGATGGGACTCTTTTGGATCTGATTGGTACCTAGCACAAACACATACAGCAAACATTATGTCAGGTCTACTGGCAGTTAAATACATAAGAGATCCTATGATTGATCTATATAATCTTTGATCAATAGATTTTCCTGTAGGATCAGGTACAATTTTGTAAATTATTGAAGTAGGTGTTTTGCATGAAGATGTATTAGCAAGATTGTACTTCTTCAATATTTGATGAATATACTTTTCTTGATTGATGAATATGCAGTCTGTTTTCTGATGAACTTGTAGTCCAAGAAAGAAAGTTAATTCTCCTATTGAGCTCATTTGAAACTGAGATTTCATTAACTCTTCAAAGCTTTCACACAGTCTCTTGTTTGTTAATCCAAATATAATGTCATCTACATATATTTGAACAACTAAGAGGTCTTGATGTTCATGTTTGAGAAAGAGAGTCTAATCAATAGTTCCCCTTTTGAATCCATGCTTGAACAAGAAAGATGATAATGTTTCATACCACTTTCTTGGTGCCTGATGAAGACCATACAAAGCTTTGTCAAGCTTGTACACTCTATGTGGGTAATCAGGATCTTCAAAACCTAGAGGTTGAGCTACATAGACTTCTTCATCAATTTTCCCATATAAAAAGGCACACTTCACATCCATTTGATAAATAGTGAACTTCTTATATGATGCATAGGCTAGGAATACCCTAATGGCTTCAATTCTTGAAACTGGTGCAAAAACTTCATCATAGTCTATCCATTCTTCTTGAGTATATCCTTGAGCAATCAGCCTAGCTTTGTTTCTCACAACAATACCTCTGTCATCTAGTTTATTTTTGAATAACCACCTTATGCCAATTGGATATTGGCCTTCAGGAAGATCAACTAGATTCTAGACCTTTTGCTTTCTGAATTGATGAAGTTCTTCTTGCATAGCTTCAATCCAGCTATTATCTTTTAGTGCAGCTGTAATGTTTGGAGGAACCACTTATGAAAGAAAACAAGTGAAAAGATAGATGTTTGCAGCTCCCCCTTGGCTTCTTGTGGTTCTTTCATTGAGATCTCCAATGATATTGTTTATTGGATGAGTCTTATGAATTCTTGTTGTTGGAATGGACTCAACTAGAATAGATGATTCCAAGTTAGTCATATGCATTGATGCAGATATATCCAGTTGAGATGATGAATTTATGAAGTAATCAAATTGATCATCATTGGAAGCTGAATGATTTTCATTTTGTATATCAGCTGCAATGTGTGTGCCATCCGCAGGAGTTACAGAAACATCTACAGATGTATTTCGTGCTTCCGTAGGAGTTACAGGAACATCTACGGATGTGTTTTGTGCTTCTGCAGGAGTTACAGGAACATCTACAGATGTGTTTTGTGCTTCCGCAGGAGTTAGAGGAACATCTACGGATGTATTTTGTTGACTTGCTGACGATGACTCTTTCGAATGCAATGGACCATCTCTAATATGTGGAACATCTACTGATGTGAATGGAACATCAACTGATCCAATATTCTCATCTCCGGATGTAGGACACTCATCTGCGGATGCAGAGTCAGCAGCTTCTGATGAAGTGTTTGCATCTGAGGATGTAGATCCATTTGCTTGGTCTTGTGCTGCATTATTGACATTATTTGGTGTTCCTTGTTCCAAGATACTTGATGTTTGTATTCTTGGAGGATCAGCAGATAATGACACTTCATTCATGTTTGGAGGAACAAATGGATAGCATGTGTCCTCAGTACCTGCAGCATTCAAATAACCAGAGTTAAATGAGTTTGTGAGTGCATCTATATCAAACAACCATGATGATCCTTATACAGATTTAGGAAATAAGGATTCATCAAAAGACACATTAGGAGTTTCTTCCACAATGTTTTGTTGTAGAATGTAGATCCTATATGATTTAGATGTTGAAGAATATCCAACAAAGAAACCATCATAGGCTTTCTCTGAAAATTTTCCCAATTGTTCTTTTGTGTTTAAAACAGATACATGACACCCAAAAGCTCTAAGATATCCTATGTAAGGTTTTCTTTTGAATAAAAGCTCATAAGGTGTTTTATTGTGTTCTTTGAGAATTAATGTCCTGTTTTGAACATTGCATGTTGTGTTCACTGCTTCAGCCCAAAAGGTGATTGGCAATTGTGAATCAGCTAGCATTGTTCTTGCTACTCAATGAGAGTTATGTTTCTTCTTTTAGCATCTCCATTTTGTTGTGGAGTTCTTGGTGCACTGAATTGCCTTGCTATGCCTTTATTCCTGCAAAATGAATCTAAGACAGTATTAACAAATTTAGTCCCATTGTCATTCCTAAAAATTTTATCTTTTAAATCAAGTTGATTCTCAATCTTTGTGACAAACTCCATTAAGGTTTCTGATGTTTCACTCTTTTGTTTTAAGAAAAGGACCAATGTGAATCTAGTGAAATCATCCACAACCACTAAACAATATTGTCTTTTTCCAATGCTCATCACATTAGTTGGACCAAAAAGATCCATGTGAAGCAATTTGAGTGGTGTAGTGTTTGTATTTATTATTTTGGATTTATGTGACACTCTATATTGTTTTCCTTTATAACATGAAGGACAATGGTTTGAACAAGAAAATTCTTTCTTTGGCAATCCAATGACTGAGTCATTTTTCACCAATTTATTCATGTTCTTCAAGTTGAATGAACAAGCCTTCTATGCCACAACTGAGATTCATCTTCTGATGACTTAGATAGCAGGCATGTTTCATTGTTTATGAGGCTATATTATTCATATCCAAAACATATGTGTTTCCTTTTCTTGATGCTTTAAGAAGGATCCAATCTTCTGGAACTGCAAAACCTGGCTTAAGAATGTAACAATTAGTGTTATCAAATAATGTGGTATAATTTTGATCACAAATTTGAGACACACTCAATAAATTATATTGCAAATTTTCACAATAATTTACTTTCTCAAATTTGAGCACACCATTAGTTACCATTCCTTCACCAACTATTTTACCTCCCTTCTTATCCCCACCAAATGCCACATAAGAAGCATTTTTATGTTTAAGTCATGGAGAAGAGAACAGTTTCCTGTCATATGTCTAGAACAACCACTGTCAACATACCACTTGTTGTTAGCTCTCCATGATTGTTCCTGCACAATTAAAGAAATCAATTAGATTTGGAAACCCAAGTCTTAATGATCTTGGGTGATCCTGTGGAGTCTAAAATTTTAAGTTCCTCATGAATGAGTCTTGAAGTTTCGGTATTAATTTTAGATTCAATTGATTCATTGTGTGTTGTTTGTGATGAGGATGATTCTGTTGATGATGAACTTGTGGAATTTTGTTTTGATTTTTCAAACTCTTTCTCAAGGATCTTCTCTTTCTTTGTTTGCTGTTTTGACTTTGATGATGATCCTTGACTGTTGAAAGTTTCATCATCCTTTGATTTTGAATATGAAACATGAGTTCCTTTTTCAAATTATCAAAGAAAGTATCATTAGCATTTGACTTCTTATTGTTCAATTCCACCTTTTTGTGAGGTGTCTTTGATTGTTGAGGAGTCTTTGATTTCTATTCAGGTTGTCTTTTCTTCAAAGGTTCACTATCAACTGATGATTTCTCTTGTGAATCCTTCTCAGGTTGTTTATTCTTTGTGCTCTTTGTCTTGTTCTTTTTGTTAAAATAACATTCCTGAGTGGAATGGTTATTTTTGTTACAAATAGCATAATGTTTGTTGAAGTAACAGTCTGAAGTCATATGATTGTTCATATTGCAGATGGAGCAATAGCTGCTGAAGTAGAAGTCTTCAGTGTTGTGATTTTTCATGTCATACCATTTAGAATACTTTTCTTCTGACTCATTATCAGACTCAATCAATTTCTTCTTCTTTTGCTGTCTTTGAGTCTTTAATTCCTTCTCAAACTTTACTAAAGCTGACTCCTTTCCTTTTCCTGACATGATGTCAAAAGGTTCATATTTATCAGCTCAAGTTTGTTACTTTGAGCTCACACCTTCTTGAGTTGTTTTCTTTTTGGTCATTTCTTTTGCCTTCCGCAGATCATCTACTGATTCAGTAGATTTGTTTTTCCGCATATATGCTACTGAAGGATGTTTCTTCTTCTGGAGAAGTTCTGCTAATACTTGCTTCTTTTCAGTTTCTAAGGAAGATTTGTGTACTTCGGTAGATGTACACTTCTCAATCACTTCAGTTGAAGGTTTTTCTTGCTGATGAAGTACTTGAAGACCTTCATTTAGTTGAGCTATTCTCTTACAAATAGTCTTCAACATGTTTCTTTGCTTTGGAGGATATGGCAACTTTGTTTGCTCAAGTACTTTGGGAATAATTGTTTCAACTGAAACATTCTTACCAATGTTCAGTTGATCCGTAGAGTTATCATCATGTTCATCAGAATCATCCAAGTCATCACATCCATCAAAGTCAAATTCTGATTCATTTTGTTGATTTTATCTGACTCAGAAGACTCAGTTTCACTCACCTCAGATTCATTGTTATTAACTTGTTCAGTACATTTTGTTTCAAACTTGGTGCATGGCACAAAATAATTTGACAAGCTATTTGTCATTGATTCAGGTAAAGTTGTATAGTTATCATTCAAAGGAGGTGCAACAGCATTATATCCCAACCCATACCTGTTCTTTGATTCAATATGAGAATTCAATAATTTCTCATATTGCTGAGATGAAAGTTGAAATTTCTGAAGTTTCACTTCAGTTGATGCATGATCAGCCATGGATTTAGTTAAGGAAGTGGTCAGATGCTCAACTTGGGCTTTTAGGCTATAATTTTCTGAAACAAATTTATCTAAATCTTTTTGTAAAGAGTTAATTTTGAATTGATATAATTTATGTTCTCTTACATGAGATTCATTCAAAATCATTATTTCTTTTACTTTATCAGCCAGTTGTTGAGCATGGACTCTATATCTTTCAACTTCCTCAACACACTGATGAACACAATCTATCTCTTACCTCTCTAGCCATAGGTGGAACTTTGTTCTCCATGTGGGCCATTAAAGCTTGATTTTCTTCCAAAACTTCCTTCTCATACATGCTCCAGTCACAAGTTCCATCTTGGAGAATGATCAGCCCAGTTTCTTTAGAATTACTAGGTCCTGCTGATGCATTTGTGGCTGGTGGGGATGAGTTGGTTAGCTATGGTTGTCTATAAGATCTCTAGATGTTGTTGTTTGATAAGATTGATGCTGATGAGACTGATGTTGCTGCTGTTGTCTCATGTCAGGATTTGATTGTTGATTACATTCTCTTGAGAAGTGCCCATAGAGATTGCATTTGAAACATCTTACCTTTGACTTATCAACACCAATCTTTGATGTTTTGCTTGCTGCATCCAAACTTTGTTTCTTCTCAAGTATTGTTTGGCTCTATAAGCAATCATTTCCATTTGCCATTGAAGATCCATCTCCTCTACTACATCTGGATGTAGTTCTTCCAAGTATTGTTAGCAGATATTTGTAGGTGTTAAGGTGCTTCCTAAGTAGGCTTGAAAACTTGAACTAAAGGCTGCAAATGCTACTTTTTGTTCTTCAGAATCCAGAATCACAGTAATGGGCTCTGCTTGGCTGTTGTTTGTTGAAGACTTTGCTGCTGATGTAGATGCATCTTTTCTATCATCAGGTTCCTTTTTCTTTTCCTGATTTACTTTGAGAAGATTTCTTTGAAGGCTTTGATGCATAAAAGCTCACTTCTTCTTCATCTTCACTCAAAGTACAAGAGTTATCACTATCATTGTTAGAGATAAAAGCACTTCCAGCACTTTTGGTTTCTTTAAAAAGATAAGGTATGACATGTGTTCTCACACTCTTGTTTTTTGATTTTTCATCCATTTCAAGAGCCTCAACTTTAGCTACCAATGTATCTAAGCTAGTTGCTTTGAGATCAATGGTGTTCTTGAACATGGACACAGTTGCTTCCAACTTTCAGGCAATGTATGGAGCATCTTTTTTTCAATTCCTTATTTGTATACTTTAACTCCATGATGTTCATCTCGGTTACCAATTGCATAAAACTATGGAGTTGTTGAGGAATTGATTCACCCTCAATATGATGAAATGTTTCATATTGTGAGCGAAGTGTGTCCTTCCTAATGCTTTTGATTTCATCACTCCTTCACAAGAGTATGAAGTATCTTCCACAAGGAATTTGCTATTTTATAATTCTCACACCTGATTAGTATTTCTTCAGGTAAAGCCATACTGAGCAAACTGTATGCTCTAATATCAACTTTAACCTTTTTAACATCATCAGTGACAGATCTTTTGTACTTATGGGTTGATTTTTGTCATTATAATTCAGCCAAGGGTGGGTGGAATATAAGGACCTTCAGTTATTGATACCCATAAGTCAGAATCAGTGTAGTTCACATGATTTCTGAACTTGATCTTCCTGGACTTAAAGTCTGCTTTTGTTTCCAACTTTGGAGGCTGGTACGATGATCCACCGACAAAGCTACTCATTTTAGTCAAATATTGAAGTTTTAACTAAACAAAGTTTCTTATGAACAGTTAATGAATGTCAGCCAATAACACAGATCTATGTTTCAATTAATTTGAATATAGATCAATGTTAACCGAGCAATGTAACAATACTCACTGAAAGTCAAATCACTGATTTATTGAATTTTAAATCTTCACATCAAATTACTTTTGCTTAAAACTATAGATCCAGTCAGAAAACTGATAGATCTATTCAATTAAACAATTCTAACACCGATAGATCAATTGATCTAGATCAATGAGCACTTGGCTCTGATACCACCTGTGAATCCAAGGATCGCAATCAGGAATTATCAATGTTAGATTGGTTTCGAATTAATGATCACGGAATTACCATTAATCGTTGTTTAATTGATTAATTAATAAATATCGATGCCAAAGAAAATAAACAATAAATGCTCAAACGATATCAACAATATGCAAGGAATAATGTTTTGAATCAAACGTAATTCATTAAAACTGATTAATGATTACAAAGAATCAAATAATAATTGCTAACAAAAATTCTATGCTATGATTGTGTTTATGATTTCTGGTGTGTTGGTGGATGGCTGCTAGGGTTTGTGTTGATCGTGCGAAACGATGTGATGGTATTTTGTCGCCGTCTCTTTTTTTTTATGTGAAACCTAGGACTCATATTTATAGACACGTGTGTTTGTTAAGGAAACAGCGAATCTCTTGGAGTCTGTGATTGACTTGTTGACTTGTTGACTTGAAGCACTTGTATGATATAAGTAGTGTCTGGTTCTTCCGCAGCTACTTGTTCTTCCGCAGCTACTTGTTCTTCCGCAGCTACTTTGTTCTTCCGAAGGTACTTCAGTTCATGTGTGGTGTTTGTTCATCAGTGAATACCCATACTCATCCGTAGAAGATCTTCTGATGAATGTCTTGTAAGAAAGATATCTACGGAAGAACAAAAATGTTTATCCGTAGATGTTTGTACCTGTAATCATACACATAAATCAACGCACATATGGGTTAACCTATATACATAATGAATTACAAATATTCATTACATGAATTTATTAAAGTTTTAAGCCTATACAAAATGATCCAGACTTATTATTCCTAGATCTAACATGTTGCATGAAATAAACGTTAAAGGTTCATACCTAAGATGAACAAATTTTGAAGATTCAAGAATGATTTCCTTGAAGATTTCTTCTCCTTTGAGTTGGATTTATGCAATGTTTTGCACCAAGCTCATAAGGGATCCTTGAAATCAAGAAATTAAAGCTTGAAACAAACTTTGGATGATCAAAATCAAAGAAATGGGGCTGTTCTTGGTGGTTCCAGTCGTGACTTTTAGAGAGAAGTGAGAGAAAAATGTGTAGGTGATTTCTAGTGAGAGAAAGGTGAGGTTGAGTGTGTGTAAAAGATGGAGTGTGAAGTTGTTTATATAGAAATAATTAAGTATGGTTAAACTAAGTTAATCATGTGATTATATTGATAATATGGCTGGTGGATCTCCAAGTGAGATGCCACCCGGTGTAAGGCGGGTGTCGGTCTAGTTAAATTTTTCTGTAAAAATCTTAAACGTTCGGGTTTTATGCAGAAATTTTATATAAAATAAAAGTATTAATTTGAGACTTTCCCAAGGTTCACAACATTTAATAATAGTGACAAAATGTCAAGAATAGAAATATACATGGTATAACACAGTATGCAACGGACTATACGTTACAACAAGGCAATATTTTAAAAAGTCTTAATTTTACGCAATCAAGGTAAATAATAATAATTATTACTTTTCATGATTAATAATATTTTCACTTAAGATATATTAAATCATAAAAATCAACATATATTGATCAAATTTATTTAACCAAATTGTCACCAACGCTCGTTAAAAGTTTTGTCGCTACGCGACTCGGTAATTCTCAAAATTACCAATTATAAAATTTATGCACAAAGGGGCTTTGCTAGACCTTAAATGACCTTAATTATCATAGAATTAATTCTTATGATGCGTTTAATTATTTTATCACATTTTATTAACATACGAATATTAACCTGGAAACACGGGATCTCACACAGAGAGTGCCTTCTCACCATCCATAATGACCTGTTGGCAAGTCCTTCAAAACTCTAAAAGTTGATCATCACACAGTGGAGGATCAATGGTAAGGGCGGTGAGGTAGAATAAATTTGAAAGAAAGTGGCAGATGTTAAGAAACCAGGGTCTTTCTCAGCGGATAGCAGAGAAACTTGGCTGTATTGCCTATGAAGGGCATAACAAAGGCGGGTTGGTTTTGGGGTTCAGGGTTGGCCATTTTCTGAAGCTTTAAAAGGAAAGATTGGAAAAACAACCAGGGTTTGTAGAGTGATTTAGGGCTTGAAGAGTGCAGATGTGGAAGAGAAGAGAGAGGGAGATCTGTTGTAAAGGCTATTTATAGGCTTGGATTTCAGACAAAGTTATTGCAAAAGATAAACTTTGAAATCCGGATATCGGTCTCACCTCTGAAAAAGTTCCCAAAAAGATAGTTATAAGGTAATTTCCATTCAGAAGTTTAAAGAAAGCTTCGAAGCAAAATTGACTTCGGAAGATATTTCTCAGTTTTTGAGAAGAATTGCTTTAGAAGAAAATGTACTTAGAGTAATTTGCTTCAGAGACAAATTTGATTTCGAAAAGATAGTAAGTTTCAGAAGCTTTATTAAGGAGTAAATATAACTTCCAATACTAAATTGCTTTCGAAAGAAAATTGTCCTTCAAAACATATTAGTACTTAGAAGTAAACTTAAGCTTCGGAGGATATATTAGAATTTCTTCCAAAGTTAAATTTCTTAGTAAGTAGTTATTAGTTTTGAAGACATAATTTTCTTCCAAAGTAAAATTAATGTTTTTTGAGAGAAGATCTATCTATACTTCTTAAAATTCTAAGGAATATATACTTTGAAAAATTTCTTTCAAGATTAACAAGGCTTATATGACTGATAAACTAGACAACATTAAAGACACACATTTTAAATATAATTTTCAAATTAGTTTAAGAATATCTAATCTAAGTTAATCATCCTAATAGCTAACACAAGATATTTAAATCTCTATTCATCAAATGCTTTTGTTAACAGATCATCATATTGTTTATTTGTGTTATTTGACCAGTTTTATCAATCCTTTTTCAAATTTATCTCTGATCAAATGATACTTGTAATTGATGTGCTTTGTCTTTGAGTCCTGTACTGGACTCTATGTGATGGAGATAGCAAAATTATTGTCTATGTGGCTAGGAGTCTTCTTGAAGTTGAATCCATAATCTAGCATCTAATTTTGAATCCAAAGCACTTGAGCACAACAGCTTGCAGTAGCAATGTATTCAGCTTCAGCAATTGAAGCCGATACACATGATTGCTTCTTGAACTACCATGAGAGTATCCTTCCACCAAGGAACTGACATCCCCAGAAGCAGACTTGGCAGTCATATTACATCCACTATAGTCATTATCTATATATGCATACAGATTGAAGTCAGAATTCTAGGGTATCAAAGTCCTAGTATGGGAGCTCCTTTGAGATATCTAAGAATCCTCTTGATAGCTACTTGGTGTGACATCTTGGGTTTGGCTTGATATCTTGCACATATGCATGTAGCAAACATGATATCAGGCTTGCTGGTTGTAAGGTACATAACAGACCCAATCATAGCTCTGTATTGATGTTCATCCACACACTCCTTTTCATCCACACACTCATCCTTAAGATCAGGTCCTAGGGAGTGATTTTTAGCTATAGGAGTCTTAGCAACCTTACAATCAGCCAGATAAAATCTGGTTAGTATGTTTTGTACATACTTTGACTGGTTTATGAAGATGCCATTGTCAACTTGCTACAATTGAATTCCTAGAAAGAAATTGAGTTCCCCCATTGATAGGATCAAAATGGATCGATCTGTGATGATATTGTGATCCAATTGAATCAAAACAAACACAAGTAATCAAATCAATGCAAACATATCAAAAAAATTCATAGTTTTTCATTGATAGAAAGCATAGAAATACAAGTGTAAGAAAACAGTTCCAATTTGTTCACTGCTCTAAGATTCTCTCTTTTGCTTACCTACATAATACATAATCTATGCTATTTATACTATCAAAGAAAACAAAAAGGAACATATATTTACAAATAAGTCCCTAAACTATGACAAAACTATTAATAAAGACAATAAAGACTAAATGTTAATCTTCGAGAGGCTTCTACAATACTCACCCTAAGATTTACATTGTCTTTAGTCTTTAAAATCATCAATCTTCTGTCTTCTATCTTAAAATCTTCTGTCTTCAGTCTTCTTCAATCTTCAATCTTCAATCTTCAGTCTTTTTTCTTCTCTCTTTTGTCTTCATGAATCAAAGAAGTCTTCTGGTTCTTCTTTAATCTTGAAAATCGCTTCTCTTTGAACATTTCTTGCTCTCTCAAGGCTTTAGCAATGGCAGACTTGTAGGAACCTCTGAAGTTAAAAGGCTGATGCAACCAAAAGATACCAAAACAACCAAGTCTTCCAACATGCACTTCGAAACAAAGCGAACTAGCTTTTGAAGTTTTACACACTCAAGAAAAATGCTAAGTGTAAAATCTTCCAAAGCCAAAGTTCAGAAGAAACTACTGCGGAAGCTGTACACTTAACTTAGAAAAATACTCTAAGTGTAAAGTCTTCCGAAGCCAAAGACTCAACTCTTCTGAAGGTAAAAGATTAAGTCTTCCGAAGCTCTCAAGACAAAGTCTTCCGAAGCTGTTTAAAGACAAGACTGATTTTCTCCTGAAGAGAGAGAAAATATACCTTTTCCATCAACTTTTTCATAAAGCAACCAATTTCTATTGCATGCTCTGTAGTTCACCTGCTATCACTAGTTGGTGAAACTTCCATACTTTATGATAAATTAGATAAGGTCTTCACCTGCAAGTTTCTGTTTTTGTTCCTTCTTGGCTTTTTGTAATAGGAAAGTCAGTGAGCTATGGCTTGTCATAGTCACTAGTCAAAAGGCAATCTGCCTTTTGACTTTAGGCTGATCTTGTTGTCTAGATTAGTCACTTCCAACTGTCTTTTGCATATTGATGGTTGTAGGATGTAGTATAAGTAGTCTCCGGTTCTTGTATTCAAAGTATACTTGTATAACACTTGTAATAGAACTAGAGAAGCAATATACAACTTCCTTGAAAACTTTATCTTGTGCTCTTGTTCTTGTTTTACTTGTGTTTTCTTGTATCTTCAGTAAAGGTTCACAGTTCCCTATTTGAATTGTTAAGTGATCTTAAGATCCTCCTGAGTGTGTTAACTAAGTGCAAGCTTAAGTACCCTTTAACGGTCCTGCATTTGGTATCAGAGCTTTCCAGGCTCGTGATTGTAGATCTCACCATCTTCAAATCCTCTTAGTTACACACATAACTAAACTCTTTAAATGGCAGCTATCTACAAAGCTGATATGGAAACTGGAACTATGAAAAGGCCCCACTGATCACTCCTGAGGATTTTGACACTTGGTGTCAAAGAATGGAAGGCTTTACCAAGTCTCAAGATTCCAGGATGTGGGAGTCTGGTGTTAATGGACCTCATGTACCACGCACCTCTTCAACTGCTGCTGGTGGTGGCATGATACCAAAGGAGAGGGCTGACTTTTCTGATGAAGACTGGAAAAGAACTGACATTGATCAGAAAGCCATGACAGCCCTCCAAACTGCTCTTCCAAACTCCATCTACAGAGGTTTCAAAAAGTGCAAGACCGCTAAACAGCTGTGGGATGCACTAAAACTGATGTATGAGGGTTCAAATGAAGCCAAGGAGAACAAGAAGGATCTCCTGAAGCAGTAGTTTGAAAATTTCACCTTCAAGACAGGTGAAACCATGACTCAACAATACTTCAGGTATGTTGGGATTGTGGATACTCTGGCTGATGTTGGGGTAACTATTAAGAACAGGGATATTATTAGGAACTGTATGGTCATTAAGAGGACTGAAAACCTTAAGACCCTTACTCTCACTGAGTTGTATGGGATATTCAGTGGATACCAGATGGAGATGAATATGCAAAATTCATCTGGTAACTCCAACACTCACCAGAGTTCAGCCCTTCATATGGTTGAAAGGGATAGCAGAGAACCACAGCATCATCTCATCTGCTACCCTGAAACCTCACAAAAGGGTCCTTTCATCACCTTCCCAAAGACACCCAGAAAGAGGTACATCCAAGGAAGTCCCTTCCAAGAGACAAGTTTTTCTCATGCTTTTGTCTCTACTGATGAAAGTTCAGGAAACTTTCTTTTCACTCTTGAAGACCTGGATTGTATCCATCCAGATGATCTGGAGTACATGGAGATAGTCCAGCAAATGGCTCTTCTCATTCACAGAGCCCAGAAGTTCTATAAGAGGACTGGGAGAAGGTTTCCTAGCAATGCTGCCAGTGGCAAGTTTGGGCTGAACAAGAGCAAAGTCAAGTGTTACAACTACAACCAGATGGGACACTTTGCTAGAGAATGAAAGGCACCTAAGTCAAATAGTTGCCAAGCTTTATCCAGGTCGAACTACACTAAAGGAGGGCACAAGAATGAGAAGCCAAGATAGCAAGCTGCAGTTGCTATTGAAGAAGGAGGCTTTGACTGGAGCTTTCAAGCTGAAGATGCATCTACAAACCAAGCACTCATGGCTGATCATGATGAAGCCAAGGTACTTGAACATCTTCGATGTCCTGAATGTATTGCTAAAGTAAATAGATATAGGTCCTATAACTTGGAAATGAGATCTGACATTGAGTCTTTAAATATTTTAAAAGCTGATTTTAAAAGAGCTGAAAATGACTATAAACTTAAGATAGAAGATCTAGAGAAAATAGTTTCAACTCTTAAACATGAGAAAACAAACTGCAGGACTCAAATTAAGGATCTCATTACCAAGTTGACTGAATGCCAGGCTGAGCTTGTGATAAGCAAAGCCAGGGCCGAAAAATGTGTTCTTGAAGAAGAGACCTTCAAGAACATGATATCCTCATCTCTACATACAAAAAGTGTGTTATCAGAATAAGCAGGGACTGGGATCTAGTGAGATAGCTCCTCCACACACTCTACTATCAGTTAGATCTCCTAGGTGTTGAACTGGTCAAGATGAGCTGCCATTCATAGACCCCAGTGATGAAGAGGATGAAGAGGATGAAGAGGAGAAGGTAAGGGATGACTCTGAGGTGAGTGAAGAGAGTCAATCCAAAAAGGGTCACCATGCTTCTAAGGAGGAAAAAGAAGCTGGTTTGAGCAAAAAAAAGAGAAAGAACTTGATCAGAAGAGCAAAGAGAAGATCCAAAAAAGCTCAAGAGATCAAGACCACTTTGATCCCAAACAAAACAAGTATTTATCTCTGCAGGGTTCAAGGTGATGAAAGCTGAAGATCCTGTCAAGAATTCTAGTACCAAGAGTTCTACTTCAGCTTCAACTCACTCCAGCAACAACACGAAGACTAATCAGTTGTGTGTTACTGCTGCACAGCCTGAACCATCTATTTCAAAGAGCAAGCTTCACCCTAAGAAGCCTGCTGCATCATCTGAAAAGGTGGAGAAAGAAAAGGAAACTGTTCAAGCTCAGTCTTCTTTGGGAAAGAAGACTCTCAGATGGAAAGATTGGATTGTGTTATGTGTGGTAGTACTTCACATATGGCTAAGAATTGTCAATACAATCCCAAGAGTGCTATCCACATGATAAGAAAACTTCTGAAAAGAAGAAGAAACAAACAGCTTCAGAAGGAAAATCTGTTTCCTTCGGAAACTCCAAAATGAAGAAGAAGGCAAGTAGGAAATTGCTTTCGGAAGAAAAGTTGGTCTCAGAAGAAAGGAATACTTTCGGACACTGAAGCTTGCTGCAGTGAAAGCAAGATCTTCTGAAGGATCCGTCTCCAAAGCTTCCAAAGACAAAAGCTTCCGAAGTATTGAAGGTCAAGCCCAATCTTCCAAAGATGGTGTGGAAGATAAAGGAAGACCTTAAGACTGAAAGCTCCTCTTCAGCAATAGCAAATGATCCTCAAAGCCTGAACATAGGATCACTTACTGTTTCATTGCCTTCATCGGAATTTTATAAGCCCAAGACCATTAAGGCTTGGGTTTCCAAAAGTAACTAAATCATCTCTTTTATGCAGGGACAGCCAAAGGCAAACAGAAATGTGTGGATCATTGATAGTGGCTGCTCCAGGCACATGAGAGGCAATGAGTCCCTACTTCAAAACTTTAAAATAATTGATGGAGGACCAGTTGCTTTTGGAGGAGATACAGGAGGTTACATCACTGGTAGGGGCATGGTCTCAAATGGTAAGCTCAGCATTAAGAAGGTAAACTTTGTCAAGGAGCTTGGATACAATCTTTTGAGTGTGTCCTAAGTTAATAACCAAAAACATCACATGCTCTTTACTAAGCATGAGTGCATTGTTCTCAAGCCCGGGGTTGACATTCCTCAAGAGCATATTCTGCTCAGGGCCCCCAGGAAAGGGAACACGTACAAGATGGACTTTCAGGAAACATCTCCCTCTGGAGAGATTTCTTGCTTTCTATCTAAAGCAAATAGTGATGAGTCTTTCCTTTGGCATAAAAGAATGTGCCATGTAAACTTTAAGAACATGAATAAACTGATTAAGAATGATTTGGTAACTGGAATGCCAAAGAAAGAGTTTACAAGTGATGACCACTGTGTTGCATGCCAGAAGGGAAAGCAACACAAAGTGTCTCACAAGCCAAAGGAAATGAACTCTATTACTACTCCCCTACACTTGTTACATATGGATTTGTTTGGCCCCACCAGTGTAATGAGTTTAGGAAGGACCTCATACTGTTTGGTATTCACAGATGATTTCACAAGATTCACTTGGGTGTTTTTCCTTAGAACTAAGGATGAAACTCCTGAAATCTTAAAGAACTTCATTCTGAAAATTGAGAATCAATCTGATCATAAGGTCAAAATCATAAGATGTGATCAACGAACTGAATTCAAAAACCAAATCCTTGATACATTTTGTGATGAAAAGGGTATTTCAAGATAAAAAGGGTATTTCAAGACAATACAGTGCTGAAAGGAGAAACAGGACACTTATTGAAGCTGCAAGAACCATGTTGTCCGACTCTAAATTGCCCATCACCTTCTGGGCAGAGGCTGTCAACACAGCCTGCTATGTGCAGAACAAAGTTTTGGTAGTTAAGACACATGGTAAGACTCCTTATGAACTGTGGCACAAAAGAAGACCATTCATTGGTTTGCTCATAACATTTGGATGTCCTTGCACCATCTTGAATACCAAAGATCAAATAGCCAAGTTTGCTGAGAAATTAGATGATGGACACTTTGTTGGGTACTCTTCTCAAGCTAAGGCTTATAGAGTATACAATATCAGAACTAGAATCATTGAGGAGTCTGCCAATGTGACTTTCAATGAATACACACCCTGTGTAAAAGGTTCTGGTCTGGATTGGCTGTTTGATCTTGACTTAGTTACCAACTGTTTTAACAAATCTTGTGAGAATGTTTCAGGATCTACCGATAACAGGTCAATAGAAGATTCTGATCCAAGATTTGAGCTGAGAAGACCAAACAAGAAGACTACTTCAGCTCCAGTGGTGACTAACCCTGCAATTGAAGCTCCAGTAGTAGCATGACAAATACTGCTGATTCAAATGAATTGCCTTCAAATTCCAGCTCAGAATTCAGGAGAAGGAACTTCAAATGCAGGAGGAGGAACTGGAGGTGGTGACAGTGATCAAGAATTTCTTGATGCTGATAACCACTCCATTTAAGACAACATGAATAATGTCACACACTCATTGGATCAAGTTTCTATTGATAAGTGTGCTGATGTGGTGGGAGACACCTTATTGCCAGATCAAAATTTCTCATATTTAGATCTGTCTAACCAACTTGCTGTGATTTCTTAACTTCAGATCCACAAGTCACATCCCACCACAAACATCATTGGAAATGTTGACTCGGGAGTAAGAACAAGAGGACAAGCTCAAGACAGCCATGTTTGTCTACATTCTTGTTTCTTATCCCAGATAGAGCCGAAGAAGGTTGATGAGGGTTTGAAGGATGGAAGCTAGATTGAAGCTATGCAAGATGAGCTGCTTCAAATCAGAAGACAGAAGGTTTGGAACTTATGCCCTCTTCCTCAAGGGAAGGGTGTCATAGGAACCAAATGGGTATTCAGGAACAAGAAAGATGATAGAGGGATCATCATCAAGAACAAGGCTAGACTGGTTTTCCAAGGATACACTCAAGAAGAAGGGATTGATTACACTAATGTCTTTGCTCCAGTTGCAAGACTTGAAGCTGTAAGAATATTTCTGGCTTATGCTGCATCCAAGGATTTCAAGGTCTACAAGCTTGATGTGAAGTGTGCCTTTCTCTATGGGGTGATCGATGAAGAAGTTTATAACAACAACTACCTGGCTTTGTAGACCCAGATCATCCAGATTATGTCTACAAGCTTGATAAAGCCCTTTATGGACTGCATCAAGCTCCAAGAAAGTGGTATGAGACACTATCAACATACCTCGTCAACATGGATACAAAAAGGTACTATTGATGGGACTCTCTTCATCAAAGAAACAGGAAATGACACATTGCTAGTTTAGATATATGTAGATGACATCATCTTTGGTTCAACTAATCCAAAGCTCTGCAAAGACTTTGAGATACTGATGAAGAATAGATTTGAAATGGGTGCCATAGGGGAACTCAATTTCTTTCTAGGAATTCAAATGAAGCAGGTTGAAGATGGCACTTCATCAGTCAGTCAAAATATGTACAGGACATATTTACAAGATTCAAGATGACTGACTGTAAGGTTACAAAGACATCCATAGCCAGAAACCACTCCCTTGGTCCTGAACTTGAGGGGGAGTGTGTTGATAAACATCTCTACAGGGCTATGATTGGGTCACTTATGTATCTTACTGCTAGCAGGTCTGATATCATGTTTGCCACATGCATATGTCAAGAGTCAAATCCAATATCTCCTAGCCTTGACTTCTATTTTGATGAAGATTTGGGTGGTTTTAGTGAGTATCATGACTCTCCACTCTCTACCCACACTCGAGGGGAGATGAGTACTCCTGCTTCACCCATGTCTAGCCCACATTAGACACCCCAAACTGAGGTGGATCTTCCTGTAATTGTCCATGAGACCCATGTGGAAAAGGCTCTCACTGTTGCTAGTGATTACATCTTTAAGACCTCAACCACGGCAACTCAGCCTCTTGACATTGTCATAAGGCAGGGGAAATCCAGCAGCCAAGAACCCCATACTGGTGGTGAAGGAGCAGACCTTAGTTCACCTTCTTCATCCCCTAATGATTCTTCAACTAGAGATGAGGGGAGTATGAAACTCAGGGTGCACCAACTTGATAACATCTACACCCAACTGGTTTCAAAGATTGCTCACCTTAAATCATAGGTGACTATCTTGCAAAGGAGGGTCCAAGACTAGCAACATGTGATCACCTATCTCAAGGGCCAGTTAGCTAAGAGACCCATAGGACAAACTCATCCAGGTCCATAAGAACCTGTGGATGTTATGGATCACTTCCCCAACTCACCTATGCATGAGGGTGATGCTACCAAAAAGGGGGAGGAAGTTCTGACAGCCACAGAACCTGGGAGTTCTTCCTCAAGTATGGACATACAGGACTCACCATCCTATCTTGCAGTTGTCCATGCTCAGCAACCTCCTCTAGACAGTGATCTGGAACTGCTCATTCAACAACTATTTGAGGAGGGATTACCAAGAGCAATGTCTGCCCCATCTGAGAACCCAATCTGGGATTAGGGGTATGACAGTGATAGGAAAGCTCTTGTGATCTCTAGAGCTCAGGGTCAACAAGAAATTCTTAACATCTTCACCCTGAGTTTCTATGAGAGTATAAACTTGGTAGATCTGGCACTTGTCAACCCAAGGAATAACAGAAAAGCTGTCAGATTAGCCAATCAAATTCAAGACTGGGTGCTGGCAGAATTCAAAAGGAGAACCGCATCATATAGACAGAGGATAGCAGTTGAAGCCTTTGGTCAACTGAATGTTGAGGTAGACCACAACATTAGCTTCGAAGGGAAAGCCTTGACTGAAGGCCCAGAGGCTGAGACTGTGAACCTTGAGACAAGATCTCCTCCAGCACCCCATACCCTCAGTGAGGCACCAGCTGGTGATGGTGCTTCACAACCTCTCTGGCCAGAGCTTGACTAATGAATCAAGCAATGAAGGCTAAACCTCTCCTCAGGCTGAGTCATTAAGATCTAAAATTGACAAAGGCAAAAGGAAGATGACTCCTGAAGAGATTAAAGAAAAAAAGAGAGAGAGGAAGAGGAAGCTGAGGGGAGAGAGTTCAAGTGGTTCCCCAGGATTCATGCAAGCTGCAATTCTGGCTACCCCTATACCAAACACTCAAGAAGATGAATTAAGGGTAGCCAGGCTCAACTATCTGGGGACCAGGAACCTCAACATAGATGAACTTATCTCTCTCCCCTTAGAGGAGTTAAATAAACTGGCTGACATTGAATTGTCAAAGGAGAGGAAGGAAGCAGAGGATGCAGCCTTGACCCTCAAACACAAGGAAGAAATAAGGAGAAAAAGGCTTTACAAGAACATTCTTATCCTCTCCCCAGTTCAAGAAAGTCCTGAGTCAGAGACTATGGCTGCTGAACAACCTCAGGTAGTTGATGAAGAAGAAAGATTAAATATGGTCAACTACCTGAGTGCCACAGGTCTCTATCAGGCACATGCACTTCTTCCCTTGCCTTATGATTATATATTATTTGAATACAATAAGTAGTTGGAAGAACAAGCCAAGAAAGAAAAGCAAGCTGCTAGGAAGAGGCAAAGGGAAGAAGCTGCAAAATCAAGAGCCATCATCCAGAAAAGTCAGAAAAAGTCTGCAGATAGGAGAGGATGATGAGCTTCTTGAAGCTGTATGGGTTCTCCGGAAGGAGGCTTGGCCCCATGTCTCTATCCACAATGGATGAGCACATAAGGGTGATCAAGCAGAAGATAAAAAGGGGAGAGCTTGCGGACCTTCATTCATCATCAAGTCAAGCTCAACCTGAAGTTGAGGTAAAGGTGGAACCTACAGAGACAACACCACCTGCACCTGAAGGTGCATAACAGCCAACTTCATCTTCTAACCCACAGCAGGGTTCTCCTCCCTCTCCTTCTGAAATTGGGAGAAAGGAGATCCCAACTAAGAGGGAATCCACTGAAGAACCTGAAACTGAAGACCAACCCTCTCAGTTAAAATCATCAGGGAGGAAAAAAAGGATGGCCAAAAGAAGATCATCTTCAAAGAAGAAAAGAAGAAAGGCATCCTCCTCCCAACCTCAGGATGAGTAAGAACATCCTGAGGAAGTGCATGAAGAGGACTCTCAACCAACTCCTATCATAGTAGAGCCTCTCTCTGTTGGAAGAAAAATTCTATCCTGGACATTTGCTGAATATCCAAACAAATGGTATGTCACCAGAGATCAGGGAGAACAACATGTCTACTTCACAAGTGACATGCTTGAACTCCCTCTGCATGATCTCTATGACATGAGAAGGTACTTCATGAGTCTGAAGAATCCAGATCTGCTGATGAAGAAAGGAATTCTGAAGATCCTCATGAGGACTATCCCAGTCTGAAGAACCTCTCTATTTTGGTAGCATCAGCCTAGGGGAGTTTGTAGGAACCTCTGAAGTTAAGAGGCTGATGCAACCAAAAGATACCAAAACAACCAAGTCTTCCAACATGCATTTCGGAACAAAGGTTAACTAGCTTCGGAAGTTTTACACACTCAAGAAAAATGCTATGTGTAAAATCTTCCGAAGCCAAAGTTCAGAAGAAACTGCTGTGGAAGCTTTACACTTAACTTAGAAAAATACTCTAAGTGTAAAGTCTTCCAAAGCCAACGACTCAACTCTTCAAAGGTAAAAGATGAAGTCTTCCGAAGCTCTCAAGACAAAGTCTTTCGAAACTGTTTAAAGACAATACTAATTTTCTTCTGAAGAGAGAGAAAATATACCTTTTCCATCAACTTTATCATAATGCAACCTACTTTCCGTTGCATGCGCTGGTAGTTCACCTGCTATCACTAGTTGGTGAAACTTCCATACTTTATGATAAAGTAGATAAGGTCTTCGCCTGTAAGTTTCTGTTTTTTTTCCTTCTTGGCTATTTGTAATGGGAAAGTCACTAAGCTATGGCTTGTTATAGTCACTAGTCAAAAGGCAATCTGCCTTTTGACTTTAGGCTGATCTTTTTGTCTAGATTAGTCACTTCCAACTGTCTTTTTGCATATTGACGGTTGTAAGATGTAGTATAAGTAGTCTCTGGTTCTTGTATTCAAAGTATACTTGTATAACACTTGTAATAGAACTAGAGAAGCAATATACAACTTCCTTGAAAAAATTATCTTGTGCTCTTGTTCTTGTTTTACTTGTGTTTTTCTTGTATCTTCAGTAAAGGTTCACAGTTCTCTATTTGAATTGTTAATTGATCTTAAGAACCTCCTGAGTGTGTTAACTAAGTGCAAGCTTAAGTACCCTTTAACGGTCCTGCAAGACTTGAACTTGCTCGCTAAAATTCCTTGCTCCGATTTCGATTCATTTGTCTTGATTTCCATTTGATTCATCACCTCCAATGTTTCTTTAGATAAACCTGCGATATCAATATTAGCATAAAATTCAATTGGCTTTGGATACTCTTTGTAATGAATTTCCAACACTCCTTTACTCGAGATCCTCATGAATTCTGTTTCCTTGATATCCTTCCTAACTATGTTTGCATAAGCTAAGGCTTTTCTTAGATATTCTCTCCATAGCAGCATTCATAACTTTGATAATTGACAAGAAATACTTTTTGTCATTTTCTGCAACTTCTGGTACAATACTTTCAAACTTCTGGGTAGACAAAAATGAGATGTAGCTAGGATGTTAGAGTTTCTATTCGAATAAACCAAACAATGAAATCATGTCACTATCCTAATCGTCTAGATCTCGAACTAACTTTAACTCAAACGTATCAGCATTGTAGAACCATCTTAAAATTGGTTTTGACTTTTGAGTTCTATCAATAACTTTCAAGCCAGGATTTGTTACCTTCTCAAAGTATTGATAGCTAAAAGCATCTAAAAATTTTTCTTCTCTAACATCTTTATCACCATTTTTCTTTTCTTTTTCAATGACTGAAAATATTCTTTATCTTCTTGGTCACATCTCGTTTACAAAAATGAACTCATTCTGCTTATACCTCTGTTCAATAACTGTACAAAATTTTCTCCTCGACTTGCTCTAGTCGGATTGATTAAAGGCAGTTTATTCAACTCCTTCAAATCTTGAACAGGTAGCTTTATAATGCTCGAGAAAAAATGATATACATCACAAATTGCATTAACTCTTTTTATCAAAAATGCATCAAATACCTCGTCGTATTTCCATGCCACAATCTTTACTTCCTTGGTCTTGTCAGGAACTATCATTGCATTAAGCAACTCTAAAATTGATTGTCCTTTTTGTAACACATTACAAACCAAATCACCTGCCGTTCGAGCTTTATTCCATAATTGCTTCTATTCAATTGAAACTTGATATGCTTGTCTCTCAGTTTCAGGAAACATTTTCATTAGCTCTTTCCTACTTTCATACACACTGCTCTTCATCGCCATGGATTTAATCTCTTGAGGTTTTAAAATTTTCGTTCTCTTTGTTATCTCTAAATATTATGGATTATCCATGTCAAGCATAATCATTTTATTTGTTTGCTTCTCCGTTGCTTGAAAACTTCTTACCAAATTTCTTAATGAGACTGCTTGTAATCTATTAAGCTTCTTCCTTGGATAATTTCTTGATTGTAGCCATATTCTTAAAGTAGTTACATTCATGTCATCAGGATTAGGATGATGTAACTCAGATGTTGAAAGTTCCTCAATATTTATGCTCTCTTGAAGAGGATTCCACTCTCCATGCTCTACAATTATCTCGTCAGGATCAATAGGAGCAACAGATTCAGCAGTAATACACTTCTCAAAGTCTTCATTAATTTGAAATTTGTATGAATTTGTTCAAGTACTAAAGTTTAGAATCAGAAATAAACACTATCGAACGCAAGTTTAGAACATAAATCAATCAAAATCAGAGAATCAATGGTAATGCAGAGTCGGGTGTGAGAGTTCAGGGGTTTTTGAGTGAATGAATTGATTGAAATCACAAAGTGTTGTATTTGAGACATGAGCACTGTTTGTGCGTATGGAGTTGATTTTTACACTAAGTATTTAGGCGCATGAGAACTGTTTGTGCGCATGAGGTTAGGCGCATGAGCACTGTTCAGACGCATAAGCACTGATTAGGCGCTTTTGCACTGTTCAGGCGCATGGTTCTAGCTGAAACGCCCAACACTTGGTAATTTTTCACTTGATACGCCCAATTCTTGAAAGTCTGGTATATTGTGCAGGCGCATGACTATGGATGAAAACGCCCAACACTTAACCATAAATTTTAGACTTATGACAACTGTTTAGGCGCATGAGGATGTCTGAAACGCCCAACACTTGTACAAATTCTGAAAAATCATCATGCTCCTAATTTTGGACTTTTTAACACTGTTTAGGTGCATGATATTGCTTCCATGAGTCTAACACTTGTGATTATTAAATCTTCCACCTGAACACTATTTAAACGCATTAATATTGTTCATATACTAATTTTTTTAAATAATTTGTCAAATTTTGACTTTCACCCAAAATTTACATAATTGACCCTAAATTTTGAACTATTGACATTTCAAACTTTTATTTTTATTTTTGATCATTTTATTTTTGTTTTAATATTTTAAAAAAATTTCCCTCCATTTTAGTCTCTAATTTTAACAAAAAGAGTCTCATATTAAAATATTGCAAGAAGCTTTGCCACTTTAAAATGTTTTCTTCAGGATCATTTTTACATTATATCAAACACACACATGTTAAAACTTTTTAGCTTCATCCTATCCATCCATAATACTTAATTTTTGATTTTTTATTTCTTGAAATTTGAAAATTTTCTCTTTGACACTTTTACTTTTTACTCCCCCTAAACTTTTAAGTTTAACAAAACTTAAAAGTTTCTTGAATTTGTCACATGAAGATCACACCAATCATTGTTAATATGCCTGAACACAGAAAACATGCAAAAATCAAAATTAAAGCAGAATAAAAATCTAATATTTACAATTGAATCAATGTCTATAGTGAGATCATATCAGTTAAGATCAGCATATTGAAATATAAAAAAATGATGGATAGTCATAGACAGTTAATAAATCCTAATCAAGTGTGTTCCGGGTTAGCATTTCTGCAGTAAAGGAGACACAAGATCTAAGGACAGAAAATGAGTGCATTTAGCAAGATATTCAGCACACTTACTTTTTCAATTCTTGGATTGATTAAGGTACAATTAGATATGACATTATGCAGTCACACTTAGACTTAGAGAGGTTAATTCTCATAAAGATATGCAAGAAGTCACTATTCTCAACTTGTTAACCTGACATATACTATAACCAGATCTCATTTGGTGTTTGTGCACATTGGCATCTTATTGCATCAGTGAGAATATCCAGGTCTGTAATCACTTACAACAAAGGATATCTCATCACTTCAGGTCTATGATGACTCATAACAGAGAAGTGTTAGATGCTTTAAATAATTAGAGCTCATGATTATTCATATCACCACTAGGTGTGAGATTATGTCTTAACAAGCAATTAATTTGAGAAAACAACACTACTCATTAGTGCTAAGATAGACAGACATGAATGCATGAGTGATTTAGTTTAATCATAAGAATTTACTTTTTCAGTCTAATTGCATGAACTTACTTGCACATCATATCTGATCACGTCAGACTTTGTTATCGAGTGAAGTATGCAACTGATCATACTAATGTATCTATCATTTCTCACATATTGCAATGACAGATTCATCCTAAATAATGAATTAACAAAGAAAAACTCTATTTTTTGTAGTTTTTGTTTTATATTTTTATCTTTTAATTTTTCAATTTTCAATTTTTGTATTTGGTTTTGCTTTTTCTAAGAAACATGCACATACAAAATACAATCAAGCAATTAACTTTGACAGTTTCTCTTGCTGTGTCCTATTCAGGTAAGGGAGGGTTCTGATCATATTTAGACACAATTAACTGAAATACTCAAAAACCAGTTTTTAAATATGGTTAATAAGACCAATTGACTCTACCAAATACTCAAACCGTCCTGGTAAGAAGGCTTTAGTAAAAAGGTCAGCCAACTATTTTTCAGTTGTAATTTGAATCAGAATGATTAAACCTTTTTCAGAGTTATCTCTGAGAAAATGATATCGAATCTCGATATGTTTTGTTTTTGAATGTTTGACAGGATTAGCTGTAATGAATATAGCAGCAGTGTTATCAATGTAAATTGGAGTTTTAAGAAAATTGAACCCGTAATCCAGCAGATGGTTTTGTAACCAAAGGATTTGAGAACATCCTGCTGAAGCAGTAATGTACTCAGCTTCTGCGTTTGAAACGAAGAGACATTTGTTTGTTTCTTACATTGCCATGAGACTAATCTGGGTCCTAAAAACTGACAACCATCTGTAGTTGATTTTCTATCTTGACAACATCCTCCATAATCACTATTAGTATATCCATGTAACTCGAAGTTACCTTCATAAGGATACCATAGACCTAAAGCCGGTTTACCTTTGAGATACCTGAATATTCCTTTTACAGCAATTAAGTAGGATTCCTTCGGGTCTGATTGATACCTGGCACAGACACAAACAGCATACATTATATCAGGTCTAGATATAGTAAGATACATCAATGAACCAATCATAGATCTGTATAAAGTTTGGTCTACAGATTTTCCTTTTGGATCAGGCTCAATCTTGGTGTTTATATCAGCTGGAGTTCTAATTGATTGACAATCTTGCAGATTAAATTTCTTCAAGAGTTTGTCAACGAACTTCTCTTGATTAATAAAGATTCCATCTGTAGATTGCTTGACTTGAAGTCCAAGAAAGAAATTTATTTCTCCCATAGAACTCATTTGAAATTGAGACTTCATGATTTCTTCAAATTCATTGCACAATTTTGGACTTGTAGAACCAAATATGATATCATCGACATACACTTGTACACATAGGAGATCATCAGCATCCTTCTTTATGAACAAAGTTGGATCGATTTTCCCTCGCATGTATCCATGTTTGGTTGAGTGTTATGACAATGTTTCATACCAGATTCTAGGGGCTTGATGTAAACCATACAAAGCTTTGCTAAGCTTGTACACACGATGTGGAAATTCCAAATCTTCAAAACCCGAAGGTTGCTTTACATACACATCATCGGTGATCGGTCTATACAAGAAAGCTCCTTTAACATCCATTTGGAACACCTTGAATTTCATGAATGATGCATAAGCCAGGAAGACACGAATTGATTCAAGTTTTGCAACTAGAGCAAATACTTCATCATAATCTATTCCTTCCTCTTGGGTGTATCCTTGTGCAATGAGTATCGCTTTATTTCTAATAACTATACCTCGATCATCTGTTTTGTTTTTGAACAACCATCTTGTGCCTATGGCATTTTCTCCTTCAGGTAAATCCACAAGATTCCACACTTCTTGTTTGCGAAATTGCAATAATTCTTTTTGCATAGCCTCAATCCAACTATTGTCCTCTAATGCCTCGGTAACGTTTTTAGATACAATTTGAGAAAGAAAACACGAGTATAAGCAAAGATTTGCTTGTTCTGATTTACTTCTCGTTATTCTCTCATTCAATGGACCAATAATCTGAGATGTTGGATGGTTCATTTGAATACGAAATGTTGGAATCTCATTCCTTGAACATGAACATCCATATTGGTTTGTTTCAAGTTGGAAAGCTGATGCAATAGGTTCGAAGAATGTGGATTGAAATTGGGAACTTGAGTCGGTGAGTTGATGAAGTAATCAAGATTACCGGTAACAACTGCATCACTAGAAATAGATGATGTTCCAGACTCGGGTTGTACAATTTCTATACCATCATTAGGAATAGGTTGTGAAACATCTTGATCTTATGAAATTGAATGGTCTTCCTCTTGATGAGATTGATCATTATTATTAAACCGAATTATTGAGTCTTTGACAAAAGAAAAAAAATAGATAATCTGGGCTTGAGTCATCCTTATCATCAGAATCTTAATCATCACTGAAAGAGCCGAGATCTCCTTGAAGTTTCTTCTCACCTGTAGAATCAAACAAGTTAGATTGATTAAACAAGTTAGATTGAAAAGACTTTGACAATGAATCTAAATCAAATAACCAGGCTGGACCATTTGAAACTGATGGAAAAGAATTTTCAAGGAATTTAACGTTGAATGTTTCAAGTATAACATTTCTCCTAGAGTTATAAACTTGATAGGCTTTTGAAACAGATGAATATCCAACAAAAAAATCCTTCATCAGATTTTGAATCAAATTTTCCTAGATGATCACTTGAATTTAAACTCAAAACTGGACAACCAAAAGATTTAAGAAAATCTATGTTTGGTTTCCTGCCAAATATCAACTCATAAGGAGTTTTCAGTTTGTCTTTCATAATTAAAGTACGATTCTGTACAAAACACGCAGTAGATATGGCTTCATCCCAGAAAGTGATAGGAATTTTCGCATCACTAACATGGATCGTGTAGCCTCAATCAAAGTTCTATTCTTCCTTTCAGCAACTCCATTTTCTTATGGAGTTCTGGGAGCACTGAACTGATGAGCAATTCCTTTTTCTACACAAAACATATCAATAGTAGCATTTTTAAATTCCGTTCCATTATCACTTCTTATTATTTTTACTTTTTGTTCTAATTGGTTTTCAACTTTTGTGATGAATTCTTTTAATAATTCAACCTTTTTAGATTTAGCATTCAAAAAGAAAACCCATGAAAATCTTGTGAAGTCATTAATGATAACTAAACAATAAGATTTTCTTCCAATACTCTTCACATTTGTTGGTCCGAAAAGGTCCATATGCAACATCTGGAGAGGTTTGGAATTTGAGTTTATTTGCTTGGGCTTATAAGATGCTTTGTGTTGCTTCGCCTTTAAACATGCTGAGCAGAGATCAGTAGTGGCAAACTTCTTTGATGGAAGGCCGTTAACATGATTTCCTGCTACAAGCTTGTTCATATTCTTGAAGTTGGAATGCCCGAGACGTCTATGCCAAAGCTGACTTTCGTCATTTGATGCTTGAGCAATAAGGCAAGTTGTTTCTATAGATGGATCAACTTGAGACATATCCAGCTTGTATACATCTCGATCCCTAACATCTTTAACAACTACCCAGTCTTTGCTAATCTGAAAACCTGGCTTCAAATTGTAGCAAAAAGAATCATCAAAAAGAACAGAATATGATTTGTCACAAATTTGGAAAACGCTTAACAAATTAAAGTTCAACCATGAGCAGTAGTTGACTTTATCAAAGCTTATTATCCCGTTGGATATTGTTCCGTCGCCTGTGATTTTTCGTCCTGCATCACCACCGAAGGCGACATGTGTACCATCCTTTAACTTAAAATCTTGAAGTAAGGCATGATTGCCCGTCATGTGCCGGCTACACCAGCTATCCACATACCATGTGTTGATTGGTCTTCTTGGGCGTACCTGCAAGACAAAGAAATTAAGTTGAGTTATCTACCCAAGCCGAAATGGTCTTGGGCTTGCCAAACTTATCAACGATGGTAAATTGTTTAAAATGGAGTTTATTCACATCAGGCTTGTTTTTGATGAATTTACCAATTCTATTATTCACAAATTTTTGATCATTATTAAGAAAATTCATACCATTTGAATGACCAATTTTTGAAAAAATTTTATTTCCAAAATTTTTATCATTCATTCCTACAGACCTTGGAATGAATTGATCTTGAATGTATTGTTTTGGTCTCACAGAAATTTCTTTTGAAAGATCTCAAGCTTAAGGAAGGTTGGTTAGTTAATCTTTGAAAACTGACAGTTTGATTTCTTTTATACTGAGGATTAACATAACCTTTGCTCAATTGTGTATTTGCAAAAACCTTTCCTTGGGGAACTCTTTCTAAAGTAATAATTTTTTGTATTGTGTGTCCTTTCATCACAGAAGGTATAGTACTTATTAAAGTAACAATCTATTGTTTAGTGATTTCCCATATCACATATATGACAGTACTTGTTGAAAAAGCATTCAGCAGTCTTATGATTATACATGTCACAGATTTCATAGTACCTTTGTGGTGTGTTAAACAAATGTTTATTAACTTTTGATGTTGACGCAACGTTTGATCCTTGTTTAGATTTAGGCGTCGAAAAGTTAAACTTTTGTTTCTGATTTGACAAATTTTGTTTTTGATTTGGAAATTTGTTCTTTTCTATATTTGGTTTTGACTTTTGTACATGAACTGCATTCTTAGAATCCTTAGAAACAAATCGTTTAACGACAGCTGAAGACTTCGAATCTGAACCTGTTTTCAGATCAGAGTTTGATTGGTTCTTAGGAGTTTGTTTAACTTCTTGAATTAAGTTCATGTTCAAATTACCAGCAGACACAAATTTTATTGGTTTAAATTGACTTGCTTGATTTGTTGTTTTTGTCTGATTTTCTTGACTTTTATTTTGATCAGTTTTAGCTTTAGTTAATTTTCTTCTTCTTCTTTGGTTTCTTGATTTTGTAGAACTTGATTTTATCTGAGATTGAACATCTTCAGGTGAAGATTCTTTTTCAGTTTCTTTCTCTTTCTGGTCTTTTTGCCATTTAATAAACTCTGGATTATTTAGACCATAAGAGTTTGAATCTTCTGATGTTCCTTCTTCTTGTTTTGCTTTATCTTTGTTTTGGAGTTTTTTTTGTTGTTTTTAATGATCACTTCTTCCAACACAGATTCTTTTGGAACAAATATTTTCTTACTTTTCGATCATCGTTCATATGATTTTACTTTTACCGGATGACCGTTTTTGATCTTTTCAGTATCTTTTTCTTCAAATATTTCAACATTGGTTTTCTCTTCTTCACTATCAGAAATCAATGTTGTTTTTGTTTTGGAAAGCTTTAAGTTTAGCTTTATTTTCAGGAGAATGATCACGCGTGTTGAAATTCTCTGGTAAAGTGTTTGTTATGGATTCAGGTATTGGTTCGTGTGTAAAACCTAATCCTGCTTATTGTTTGTCCTTTCGTTCACTTACCAGTTGTTCCACAATTGTTTTGGAATTTTTTACTTTAGCAAGATCAACTTATGTAGCAGCATGTGCTATTTTCTCCTCTTCCAAGTTCTTAGTCATTTCTTCAAGTTGTTTGGAAACAATTTCTAGTTCTTTCAAGGTTTTGTTCCATGAAGTTTGTAGAGAAATGATCTTTTCATCTGATATTTTATGATCCTTTTTTAGTTTATTATGCATTAATTCCTCTTGCTTGAGCTTTTCACAAATTTTGTATGAGTAAGTTCAATAATATTCTACATGTTCAAAGCAAGATTTGGTGCATAGTTTTTCTCTTACTTCAGCTGGTATTTCACGATATTTTGGTAAAGTGGTCTTAGAGTTAGAAGATAAATTTTCAACCTTTGGTTGATCTGACTGTGCCATTAATGCAACTTCTTCTGAATCCTCTTTAGGACCAGATTTATCACTCCAGTCATACTCTTCTTCTTTTTCAGAGTCATCTTCAGCCTTTGGATCACTATCTCCTGACCAGTCTTCACCTTGAACCTCTGCAATAAGAGATAAACTGGAGGTTAAGTTAGCTGTAAACTACTCTGCATACGCACTCCAGTCATATCCATCCTTAATGATCATGACAAGAGCTTTCTTAGGCTCTTCAGAAGACTTAGATTCATCTTTAAGTTCAGGCATTGGTAGACTTTGATATGGCTTTTGGAATGTTTTTTGAGACGGTTATGGATATCTTTGATTGCTTCAACTAGCTTGACCATTGCCTTCTTTGTTTCTGGGAGCTTTGCATTCCCGTGATAAGTGGCCATAGCTATTGCAGTTGAAACACCTTGATTTAGACTTGTCAAATCCTACAGTCTTGTTAGCACTTGGCTTGTAGTTTCTGTTGACATAGGAGTGTTTCTGAGTTCTGTATGCAATCATTACCATTTGCCAGTTTAAGTCCATCTCTTCTACATCGTCTGGATCCATCTCGAATAAGTCCTGCAAAACAAGATCTAATTATGTTAAATGACTACCTTGATATGCTTGAAAACTAGCCATAAAAGCAATGAAAGCAGTTTTGGACTCCTAATCCTGTAATAGGATGTTAATAACATCATTAACTTTACTAGTTTTAGTAGAGTTAGAAGATGGAGTCTCAGTTTGAGATTTAGATCTTTGAGGTTTAGGAGGAGACTGAGGTTGAGGTTGAGTTGCATAAGCAGGAGCACTTGTATATAAAGAATCTGTAAAGAATCCTGCTCCAACAAATAGATCACCCTCTTTTTCTGGTGAATTCTCATTCTTTGCCATAAAGGCATTCTCCACTGTGCTAGCTGGAGATGCAACATATTGTACTGAGACATTGATGCTGCTCTATCATTGTTTCTTGAGCTTTCATCAATCTCAACTGACTCAATCTTTGCAATCAATATATCAAGATCCATAGGGAATTTTCAGTGTGCTTCAACAATGTCACTGTTTGTTTCCATGAGGATGGAAGAGCATTGAGAAGCCTGAAGTTTAGATCTTTGAGATCATTTTTTATGCCAGCAGTTGACATCTCAGTTGTAAGTTGCACAAATCTATTCATCATTTGGTTTATAGTTTCACCAGATAAATGCTCAAACAACTCTAACTGCCTTTTCTGTTTTTTTTTCTTGAGAACTTGAATCTCCTTACCACCTTCACATATTATCTTCAAAGCTTTATACATAGTATATCCAGTTTGATATCCATCAAGTCTAGTTAAGACTTCAAGTGGTAATCCTTTACACATCAAAGAATAGGCTTTAATGTCATTCTTTACTTTCCTTAGATCATCACCTTGTAACCCATCTTCAGGATATGGTTCTGGAGAGTCTTTAGTGTAAACAAACCCTCTATTAGGACCATCTGATGTGATAGGAATATGCGGTCCTCTTTCTATTGACTTCCACAAGTCAGTGTCAATAGAATTAAATGATGTTTCAATCTAAGAGACCAGTTCTTAAAATCAGCTCTGTTCTTCAACTTAGGAACTCTGTTCTCAGAATCTTCAGATTTGACCATTTTGAATTTTTTGTTTTTAAGAAAAATATTTGTTTTTGTTATTTTTAAGTTTTTGAATTAAAACAATGAATTGAAAATATTTTTGGAGTTTTAAATATTGAAAATTTTCTAAGTGTTGAGTTGATGCGCCTAAATAGTGATGAAGCGCCCAAACAGTTTTGATACTTCTAACTTTGACTTGGAAACGCCTAAGGGATTGCCTTGGGTAGAATTCTCAAAACGCCCAACTTGAAATGCGCCTGAACAGTTGTAAAACGTCCAAACAGGTGTCAGACGCCTGGGTGTAAAAACGCCCAAACAGTTCAAATGCGCCTACACAGTTGTTATGCGCCTAGAAGTACTTTGTTTTTGAAAAGTTTCAAAGTGACCAAACAGTTGTAACACGCCTCAACAGTGGTCAAACGCCTAGACCAAAAACGCCTGAATAGTGGTCAAACACCTAAACAGTTGTCAAGCGCTTATACACTTAGGCAATTTTCAGTAATGTTTTAACCTAATGCTCCAACTTCAACAGATTCATACGAACACAGATCTTCTGAAATTCTTCAAAACTTGTTGAATTGACCTAAAAACCTCCAATTAGGTAGTAATTGGATCAATTAACAGTCCTTTATCTTCAATTTCACCAAACAACAACAACAATTCAATCTTTTGATTGAAAATCAGTTCGAAAATGAAGAACAGGTTCGAACACTAATTTGAACAAATTCACTGATTTTGAACGAATTGAACTGCAAATTGTGATTCAATTCATGTTTCTAATGATGAAACACAACTGAAATCAACAATTGTTTCATTGAATTGCTTATCAATCACAGATTCAAGTGATTCAAAAGTTCGACAGTTTGACATACTCAAATCACTGAACCAACAGCTCTGATACCATTTGATAGGATCAAAATGGATACATCTGTGATGATATTGTGATGTAATTGAATCAAAACAAACACAAGTAATCAAATTAATGCAAACATATCAGAAAAATTCATAGTTTTTTTATAGAAAGTATAGAAATACAAGTGTAAGAAAACGGTTACAATTCGTTCACTGCTCTAAGGTTCTCTCTTTTGCTTACCTGTACTACATAATCTATGCTATTTAAACTATCAAAGAAAATAAAAAGGAACATATATTTACAAATAAGTCCCTAAACTATGACAAAACTATTAATAAAGACAATAAAGACTAAATGTTAATCTTCGAGAGGCTTCTACATCCATGGCACTCATTTCAAATCTATTCTCCTTCAGCTTCTCAAACTCTTTGCAAAGCTTTTCATTAGTTGACCCAAAGATATTGTCATAAACATAAACTTGAATCAGCATCATGTCATTCCCTGTTCTTTTGATGAAAAATGTGCTATCAGTAGTACCTTTTTGTAACCATGTTGGACTAGGTACTATGGCAGTGTCTCATACCACTTCCTTGGTACTTGATGCAGCCCATAGAGAGCTTTGTCAAGCTTGCAGACATAATCAGGATGATCTGGATCTGCAAAGCCAGGTGATTGACAGACATACACTTCTTCATCTATCACCCCATATAGAAATGTACACTTGGCATCAAGTTGGTAGACCTTGAAATCCTTTGATGCAACAAAAGCAAGAAATATTCTTACAGCTTCAAGTCTTGCTATAGGAGCAAAAACATCTGTGTAGTCAATCCCTTCCTCTTGAGTTTACCCTTAGACTGCTATTCTTGCCTTTTCTTGATGACAAGTCCTCTATCATCTTTTTTCTTCCTGAATACCCACTTGGTTCCTATTATCATCTTCCCAGGTGGAAGAGGACATAGATTCCAAACACCCTGTCTTTTGAATTGAAGCAGTTCTTCCTATATTGCTTCAATCCAGCTTCCATCTCTTAGAGCTTTATCTACTTTCTTTGGCTTAATCTAGGATAAGAAGCAAAGGTGCAGACAAACATTTTAATCATGGGTTTGTCCTCTTGTTGTCACCCCAATCCTAACATCACCAATGATGTTTGTGGTAAGATTTGACTTGTGGATTCTTAGTTAAGGAATCACAACAAGTTGATTTGATAGATCCAAATTTGAGAAATTCAGATCTGGTGATTGAGTATCACCTACCACATCAGCACACCCATCAAGTATAACTTGATCCAGAGAGTGTGCAACATCACTGATGTTATCTTCAGTGGAGTGGTTGTCACCATCATGAAATTCTTGATCACTTTTACCATCTCCATCTTCTCCTACATTGGGAATACCCTTTATTTGAGTTTTATGCCTCATTGCTGGAATTGGTTGTTATATTTGTGCTAATAAGATTTCCACTTGTAGTGCTAGTTACCACTTGTGCTGAAGGAATTCTATCATTTAGGCTTCTCAGCTCAAATCTTGGATCAGGATATTCTGTAGTCATATTACTTATTGCTCCTGAAACATCTTCACAAGATCTATTAAAACAGTTGGTAATTAAATCAAGATCAAATAGCCAATCAGCACCAGAACCTTTCACACTTGGAGTGTGCTCATTGAAGGTCATATTGGTTGACTCCTTAACTACTATAGTTCTGAGATTGTATACTCTATAAGCCTTAGCTTGAGAAGAGTATCCAATGAAATATCCATCATCTGCTTTCTGAATAACTTGGCTATGTGATCTTTGGTATTCAAGATTAGGCATGGATATCCAAATGACCTAAGGAAACCAATAAAAGGTATCCGTTTATGCAACAGTTCATAAGGAGTCTTACCATGAGTTTTGATTACTAACTATTTGTTTTGGACATAGCAGGCGTGTTGATTGCCTCCACCTAGAAGGTGATGGGCAGCTTAGAGTCAGAGAGCATGGTTCTTCTAGGCTCAATAAGTGTCCTATTTCTCCTTTCAGCAACACCATTTTGTTAAGGAGTTCTGGGAGCATTATATTGTCTTGAAATACCTTTTTCATCATAAAATGAATCAAGGATTTGGTTCTTGAATTCAATTCATTGATCACATATTATGATATTTACCTTGTGATCACATTGATTCTTAACTTTTAGAATGAAGAATTTCAAGATTTCAGGGGTCTCATCCTTACTTCTACAAAAAAAGACCCAAGTATATCTTGTGAAATCATCTGTGATTACAAGATAGTATGAAGTTCTTCCTAAAATCATTACACTTGTGGGGTCAAAGAGATCCATGTGTAATAAGTGTAGAGGACTAGTAATAGAGTTTATTTCCTTTGGCTTGCGAGACACTTTGTGTTGCTTTCCTTTCAGGAATGCAACATTGTGGTTATCACTTGTAACCTCTTTCTTTGGCATTCTAGTTACCAAATCATTCTTAATGTTTATTCATATTCTTAAAGTTTACATGGCACATTCTTTTATGCCAATGGAGAGGCTCATCACTATTTGCTTTAGATAGAAAGCAGGAAACTTCTCCAAAAGGAGAGGTTTCTTGTAAATCTATCATGTACATGTTCCCTTTCCTGGGGCCTCTAAGCAAGATATGCTCTTGAGGAATGATCACCCTAGGCTTGATAAAAATGCACTCATGCTTAGTAAAGAGCATGTCATGTCTTTGGTCACAAAATTAAGATACACTCAAAAGATTATACTCAAGTTCCTTGACAAAGTTTACCTTCTCATGTAACCTCTTGATTGACCTCCAAAAGCAACTAGCCGTCCATCAATTTTATCAAAGTTTTGAAGCAAAGAACCATTTTTAGTGATGTACCTAGAACATCCACTATCAATGATCCATACATATTTTTGGTCTTCAGTTGTTCCTGCACATGAAAAGAGATGATTAGTTACATTTGGAAAATGAAGCCTTATGGTCTTGGGCTTATCAAGATGAACTGAAGATAGTTCAACAATTATTGATCATATATTCATGCTTTGAGGATCCTTGGCTGTTGTTGATGAAGAAACTTTAGTCACAAGGCATTCCTTCATCTTTCACACCATCTTTGGAAGATTAAACTTGGCTTTCAAAACTTTAGAAGTTTTTATGACTTTAGACATTTTGGAGACTGAACATTCGAAAGATTTTACATCCACTACAGCAGACTTCAGTGCTTCGAAAGCATTCATTTCTTTCTAGACCAAACTTGCTTCCGAAGATAGTTTTACCTATCTTCTTTTGGTTCACCTTGATGATTCCAAACGCTTATGCATGTGGATGCTACTCTTAGGATTGTAAATGCAATCCTTAGCAAATTGAGTTGTGCCACCATCTATGATGCATTCCATAGGCTTCCTTATGAGAGTTTTGTCCTAAGTGGAAGGTTTGTTTTAATCCTCTTCCATCTCCTTTTTCTTCTTGGATGATATAGCATGCTTCTGAGGGTGAAGCTTGCCTTTGGAGTTAGATGGTCCAGCCTATGCAGCAGTGGTGTACAATGGTTTAACCTTTTTATCTTTACCTGGATGGTTGGACTTGAACTAGGACTCCTAGTACTAGAGTCCTTAGTTAAGTCTTCAGTCTTCCTCACCTCAAACCCAGCAAAGATAAAAACTTGTTTTTGCTTGGGGTTGAAGGTGGGCTTGATCTCTGCACTATCTTGGATCTTCTTTTGTAGATCTTATCAAGTTCTTTGTTGCACACCTTACCACCTAAAGCCACACTCAAAGCCTCCTTCTTCAATAGCAAATGCAGCTTGCTATTTTGGTTAGTTGGGCTTCTCAGTTCTTGGAGCTGCCTCAGTGTAGTTTGCCCTAGACTGTGTTTGGTAACCATTTGTTCTTCATGCCTTACACTCCCTAGCAAAGTGGCCCATCTGATTACAGTTGTAACACTTTACTTTGCTTTTGTCCAGCCCAAACTTTCTACTGGTCACATTGCTTGGAAACTTCCTTCATGTCCTCTTGTAGAACTTCTTGGCTCTATAAGTGAGAAGAGCCATCTACTAGACTATCTCCATTTACTTCAGATCATCTGGATGGATATAGTTCAGGTCTTCAAGGATGAAGAGAAAGTTTCTAGAACTTTCATCTTAAGACATAAAGGCCTGAGAAGAGTTGGGCTCTTGCAATGGACTTTCTTGAGTGTAGCTCTCTCTTGTTGTCTTCGAGAAAGGGATGAAAGGACCCTTTGGTGTGTTGTCAGGATAGAAGATGAGATGATGTTGTGGTTCTCTGCTATCCCTTTCAACCACATGAAAGGCTGAACTCTTTTGGGTGTTGGATGAGCTGGGAGAAGGATTTTTCACTTTCATATCCATTTTGTAACTGCTCAGGATACCATATAGCTCAGTGAGAGTGAGGGTAGTGAGGTTCTCAGTTCTCTTGATGGCCACACAATAGTGTGTCCATTCTCTGGGAAGAGAGAACATGAACTTCCTCACTATGTCCCTGTTCTCAAGGTTGACTCTAGCATCCATCAGAGCATCTATAATCTCAACATACCTGATGTATTGTTGAGTAATAGTTTCACCTATCTTGAAGGTGAAGCTTTCAAACTGCTGCTTCATGATGTCTTTCTTGTTCTCCTTAGCTTACATAGATCCTTCATACATCAGCTTTAGTGCATCCCAGGGTTCTTTTGCGGTCTTGCACTTCTTGAAGCCTCTGTAGATGGAGTTAGGAAGAGCAATTTGAAGATCGGTCATAGCTTTGTGATAAATGTCAATTTTCTTTCAGTCTTCTTTAGAATAATTAACCACTTTCTTGGGTATCATCCCACCTTCAGCAGTTACTGAAGTAGTGCTTGGGATGTGAGGTCTAGAGACTATAGATCTTCACAACCTGCTGTCTTGAGACTTGATGAAGCCTTTCATGCTTATGCACCAAGTGTCAAAGTCATCAAGAGTGATCAGTGGAGACTTAGTCGTTGTGCCGGTTTCTATATCAGCTTTAGGGAGAGTTGCCATTTGAGCAAGTAAGTATGTGTGAAACTGAAGTGTGATTCAAGATGGTGAGATCTTATAATCAAGAGCCTTAGAAGCTCTTATACCAATTGTAGGACCTGTTATGGTTGTTCAATAATAGTCTCATAGTTGGAGATAACACACTTACTAGATCAAATAGTGAACCAGGTAAAGAAACAATGAACAGACAAGTAATAAACTTAGGAACTAAAAGATTGGTTTTCAAGGATAGTGTATATTGCTCTCAAGTAATTTTACAGGTGTTACAATGCTTAGTCCTAAGACTGTGTACATGAGATACTTTATACTACATCCTACGGCCGACCATACTTTTAAGGCTAGCTGGACACTAATCTAGACAACAAGATTAATGTAAAGTCAAATGGTAGATTGCCTTTTGACATGTGACTATGACATGCCATAGCTCACATCCTATTGTATTACAATAAGGATTAAAGTACTAAAGTAGAAAGTTACAGACAAAGTCACCATTATTTACAGTTAACAAAAGTAAGGAGATAATCATCAACTTATATAAGTTGTTGAGTCTTCAGAGCTGGCAGCAGAAAGGTGGTCAGCTTTTGTCAAGAGTGTGTCAGCAGACACATGGCTTCTTAGTCTTTGGAAAACTTCAGTCTTCAAGCTTTGTAAGACTTTGACTTTAAGCTTCAGAAGATTTCTATCTTTGGCTTCGGAAGATTTATGTATTTGGCTTTTGAAAATTTGTTATTTTCCTTTGTACATTCTCAAATCTTCCGAAGTAACTTCCTTGTACTTTAGTGAATGCTGAAAGATCTTTGGTTAGCATCAGTCTTTAAGATAAACTCTTAGATTTATGTTATCCATAACTATTAAAATCAGAGGTTTCCCACCATTGTCATCTTTATTCTTCATAACAAAGCAAACCCTCAAACCTTCAATCTCTCAAAGTCTACTAAAAATCAACCAACTTTCAATAGCAGCTCAAACCCTAGAATTTCGACAAACCACAGCATTAGCACATCACTTAAACCCATAGGGACATTTATGATCCGATTCTCAAATTCCTAAAGGATAGCAATTAATCCTTTGCTATCACTGTAGAACCTATGATTTGTGAGTCCAACATAACGGAATTCTGGAATACCTGCTTCATGCAATAAGAGAATGGAGTCAAGATCATCATGGCGATAGTTCAAGGGATGAAGGTCAGTGTATCTGTAACGACCGGAAATTTCAAGAAGTAGAAATAGAGAAAGTTTTCACGCGAAAACAGGTTCTCGCGCGAGAACCTCATGCGAAAAGTTTGAGCTGGGTATAAATAGCTAAGAACACCCGGTCTGACCCTATTTTCGTGCAAGAAGTGCTGCTGTTAGAGAGAGAAAATGGCTGCATGGAGAGAGAAACTGAAGAAACAAAATGTTTAAGTTTTCTCTCGGTAAAGTCTTCGGGAAGGTTGTGTTTGTGCTAGAACTTCAAGAGGTCAATTTCTAGTCCCTTTTTATGCAAGTTTTTATGTTTTGGGGCTATTAGGAATACTAAAATGCTTGTTTATGCCTGAGTTGATGTTGTTATGATGTTAAGCATGTTAGAACAGCCTTAGACGCGATAAGTTATCACTGGGCAGGAAAAACCCGTAGTTTTCGTGTAAGCAGTTGAGTTGTACTTTATGAAATTTGAATCTGCAAAGTTCTCGCACGAAAGGGGATAGTTCTCGCGTGACAGGTAGTCCTCGCGAGATAGGAAGTCCTCGCGCGATATATATGTTTTTGTGTGACATGAAGTTTTCGTGTGACTTGTAGTTCTCGTGTGACATTGATGATTTGATGGGTATGATTTTATTGTGGTATGGTTCTCACGCGAAATCTTAGGTTCTCGCACCAGATGATGATGTTATATGTTCAAGTTTTCGCATGACCTGCTGTGATGTGTGATGTGCTATCTTTTAACGTGAAAACGGTTTTCAAAACGATATTTTTATGATATGACTTTGCATGGTATGATATGTATATGTACGTAAAGTATTATGTAATGAAAGTGAAAGATAACGATAATGAAAAGTGGGACGTAATGAATGAATGAAAGTCTTGCAAGCAAAATGAATGGAGGTGCACGACCATGTTGTCGTTATCTCAACTGAGGTGCGGCTTAGGAAGCCCATAAGGATGCGCTTCAGGGGTCCAATCCTTGAGATTGACCAAAATGTGATGGGATCCTTGTCGCTTTACCCCGGTACTGTGTCAGCTTTGAGCATGATGTGGGGGTTTACTTGTATACCACGGCATAGTACCAGCTTTGGCATGACGTGGGGGTTCAACATATGGCATGATCTATATGAAAGTGAAAGATGATAACGAATGAAAGTACGAATATGAACGATGATGAACGATGATGAAAGATAATAAATAATTATTATCAAGATGTATGTATGATGTATGATCACGTGTGAAGTAACGGATATGTTTTAACAAAAGTAAAGTATTTTATTATGAAAACTAGAACTCACTCAGCGTCGCTGACTTTTGTATGCATAATAGTTGGCAGGTATTTGATGATGCTGAGGAGGTGCAGGCATGAATGCATAAGCTACTGGGGAAGATTCAAGTCTGGCATCAACATTTTTTGGAATGTTATTGTATTAATAAAATTTTTGAGATGTAAACGAAACGATGTGATGGTTTGACACGATTTTAATTATTAATGAAAAGATATATTTCCGCTGCAAAATGATGTGTTTTAAGTGTTTTATCCGATGATTGACCAACTTTAAGCGTCCCGGGAACGGGGTCTTACAAGTTGGTATCAGAGCCAAAGTTTAAGAGAATTAGGCAAAATATTTTCAAAAACCTAAAACTTAAACTGAGAATCGGATGAAAGGAAAGGGATGACAGTCCTAATAGCTACATGCTAGCAAGTAAATGTTTATGTAAACGTTTTATGTAAATCAAATGGAAAAGGAATTATGTATGCGTGTTATGTGAATTATGTGCTTTTAGTAGATTTGGATACTGATGTAGTCAGGATAGGAAATGCTTGGAGAATGAAGAGTAAAGTAAGTGGCTAATCACAACTGGCTACTGTAATTAGGGACTTACTATACTTGACATAATCTGAGCTATTACATTGAATGACCGTGTCGGTGTTTGAATGTTATAGCGCTTAAGAGATGGCTGGTGGTAGATCTTCGAAGGATTCTCAAGGTCGAGGTCGTGGTGGACGTGGTGTTAGGCCGTGTGTCACAAGGAACAGGGCTAGGACTATCAAAATGGCACCTGAAGGGCCCGAGCTTCATCACCATGAAGGCGGTGATGAGAGTGCTAATTTGAGGGCCTCAGTGAAGGAGGCGATGGTTGAGGTTCATCAAGTCATGCAGACGATTCTACCGTCTATGGTGACTGAGGTTATTAGAGCCTTAAAGGAAAACAAGAGGAAGGAGAAGAAGGAAAAGAAGAAAGCCGCTAGGCGAGGGGGCAAAGAAGGAGGTTCAGGGGAAAGGAAGCAACCAGAGACTGAGACGGTTGCTTCTAGTGATGACGAGGAGGAGGAAGCGGTGTAGGAAACTACGAAGGAGTGCAACTATGGGGCATTCCAGAGATGTAATCCCCCGACTTTCGATGGGAATGGGAGTGCTGCTGCTGCCCACCGATGGGTGAGGGAGATGGAGGCGGTACTTGATATCAGCGAGTGCCAAGAGGATCAGAAGGTGAAGTTTGCTACCCACTCATTTATGGATTCGGCCTTATGCTGGTGGGACAACATTGTCCAGGCCGAGGGTAGCAGAGCCATTGGGAGGATGGTGGAGTGAAGTAAAGAAGTTGGTGATTGAGGAGTTTTGTCCTCACAGGGAACTTGACAAGATTAAAAGGGAGTTCCTACTGTTGGAGGTGGGGACCATGACACACCAGTAGTATACCTCAAAGTTCAATGAGATGGCGAGACTAGTGCCAGAGCAGGTGACACCCGTGTCATGAAAGCTCAAGCGATACATCCATGATCTGCCAGCAGATCTCCACACACAATTGATCGCCGCTCGACCAAGTACGTTTAAGTCACTGGTCGATCTGCCAGGGTGACTGTATGATGAGAGGGAAGGGGTGACTGTGGTGGAGGTGAGTAAGAAAGGTGGTGGTGACAGAAACTAGAATGGGAAACATTTTGGCAGTGGTGGTTTCACCCCTAAGGGCAAGAAGGCAAAGGTAGAGGGACGCAAGATAGCTGCAACTGAGGTAGTGGTGAAGGTGTGCAATAAGTGTGGGAGAGACCATGTGGGAAAACATAAATAGGGATCGAACATCTGCTTCAAGTATGGGAAGGAGGGCCATATGGCAAGAGATTGTCGTGTGGTGAGGTGTTACAACTGCGGTGAGACGGGGCATATGAGCAGGGACTACAAGAAGTTAAAGGTTGAGAGCTCCAGCGCAAAGAAGGGGATTGAAAAGGAGAAGGAGGGGCGAATGGATTAAAGCCAGGGCATTCACTATGACCCGGGAGGAGGCTAGGGTGGACCCCGATGTTGTGTCAGGTACATTCCTAGTAAACCAAACTTATGCCTCTGTGCTTTTTGATTCTGGTGCTAGTAGGAGATTTTTTTGTGCTGCCTTCTGTGGTAAGTTTCCCATTAGGAGTTGGAAGATTGATGAGCCCTTTGATGTAGAAACTGCCATTAGTAAGTCTACCAGGATTTCTAATGTGGTAGAAGATTGTGACATAGAGTTGGAAGGCCATAGGTTCTCTGCAAGGTTGTTTGTGATGCCCTTAGGCGAATTTGATGAAGTCCTAGGGATGGATTGGCTAGCAGCCTATGAGGAAAACATCGTGTGTCGCAAGAAGATGATTCTATTGACTGCGCCCGATAGGAGTTTGGTAACGATTTACAGCGATAGAGTTAGTGCGCTCCCGAAAGTAATTTCGATGGTTATGGCAGAGAAGTGTATGAGGTTTGGATGTGGTGTGTATCTGGCCTATGTAAAGGATGTGGATGCATCAGTACCATGATTGACGGACGTACCGGTTGTGTATGACTTCCCCGACGTATTCCCGGAAGATCTATCAAGTGTGCAACCTGACCGCGATATCGAGTTCCAGATCGATCTGATACCTGGTGCCCAACCTGTTGCTAAGGCGCCGTATCATCTAACTCCCTCCGAGGTGAAGGAATTGATGACTCAGCTGTAAGAATTGTTAGATAAGAGGTTCATTCGATCGAGTATCTCTCCATAGGGTGCTCCGGTCTTGTTGTGAAGAAGAAGGATGGTAGTATGAGGATGTGCATCGATTACCGTGAGCTGAACAAGTTGACGGTGAAGAATCGGTATTCGTTACCAAGGATTGATGATTTGTTTGATCAGCTCCAAGGTGCCAGTTGGTTCTTGAGGATAGATCTCTGATCTGGTTATCATCAACTGAAGGTGAAGGAGCAGGATATTCCCAAGCCGGCTTTTCGTACGCGTTATGGACACTACGAGTTTCTCGTTATGTCTTTTGGCTTAACCAACGTGCCGGCCGCTTTTATGGATTTGATGAATCGGGTGTGTCAGCCTATGCTAGATAAATCAGTGATTGTGTTTATAGATGATATTCTGATTTTTTCGAAGAGTGAACAAGAAAATGCGGTCCAATTCAGGAAGTGCTGGATATGCTTAGAAGGGAGAATTAGTATGCTAAGTTCTCCAAATATGCATTCTGGTTATGTGAGGTTTAGTTTTTGGGTCATGTGGTCAACCCGGAAGGGAATATGGTAGTCCCGGCGAAAGTTGAGGCGGTGATGCAATGGAAGTCTCCAAAGACGCCATCTGAGATTCGTAGTTTCTTGGGATTGGTGGGCTACTACAGGAGATTCATCCAAGACTTCTCCAAGATAGCTTAACCATTGACTAAGTTGACTTGTAAGGATGTGAAGTTTGTATGGGGTCTAGAGCAGGAGAATGCTTTCGAAGAGCTAAAGACGAGATTGACTCAAGCTCCTGTCTTGACGTTGCCCGAAGGGAGCGAAGACTTGGTGGTCTATTCGGATGCTTCTTATTTGGGATTAGGTTGCGTGTTAATGTAACGAGGGAGGGTCATAGCCTATGCGTCCTGACAGTTGAAAATCCATAGGGCTAACTACCCTACTCATGATTTGGAGTTGGCGGCTATGGTCTTCGCATTGAAGATTTGAAGGCACTACTTGTACGGGACAAAGTTCACTATCTTCACTGACCACAAAAGTTTGAAGTACGTCTTCAAGCAAAAGGATCTCAATATGATGCAAAGAAGATGGTTGGAGCTTATCAAGGACTATGATTGAGAAATCCACTATCATCCAGGCAAGGCCAACGTGGTGGCGGATGCCCTTAGCCGAAAAGAGAGACCCGAGCCGATTCGGGTGAAGGCTTATCAGTTGATACTGACCTCTAATGTGACAAAGTGGGTCAAAAAATTCAAGATGAGGCACTGAAAGAAGATCGGATTAACTCCGAAAGGATGAAGGGCCTAGTCACGGAGTTGGGTGAGAGCACTCTCGGTGTTAGAACCCGATATGGAAGGATGTGGATTCCTCGTTATTGAGATCTACGAGGAAGGATCATGGATGAGGCTCATAAGACTCAATACTCGATTCACCCCAGTGCCACGAAGATGTATCAGGATATGAAGAAAGATTACTGGTGGCGGGGAATGAAGCGTAATGTAGCGGAGTATGTGAGTAAGTGCCTTACTTGTCTGCAAGTGAAGGCGGAGTATCAGAAACCATATAGGAAGATCCAACCCTTGGATATACCCGAATGAAAGTGGGAACATATCACCATGGACTTCATCACGAAATTGCCTCACACGACGACAGGATGTGATGCCATATGGGTGATCGTCGACCGTCTGACGAAGAGTGCTCACTTTCTGTCGATCCACGAGACGTATTCATCTGAGAGGTTGGCGGATCTGTTCATCATGGAGATTGTGACTCGTCATGGTGTGCCAGTGTCCATTGTGTCTAACCATGACACTCGGTTTACATCAAAGTTTTAGAAGAGAATTCATGATACGATGGGGGCGATGTTACATATCAGTACAGCTTACCATCCTTAGACAGATGGTCAGTCGGAGAGAACCATTCAGATGCTAGAAGATATGCTTCGGGCATGCGTCATTGATTTTGGTGGAAGTTGGGACAAACACTTACATTAGCCGAGTTCTCATATAACAACAGTTATCATGCCAGCATTGGTATGCCTCCTTATGAGATGCTATACGGTAGGAAGTGTAGAACGCCCGTATGTTGGGGTGACATCGGACAGAAGGAGTTGGGGAGCATTGAGGTGATCAAGGTTACGACCAAAAAGTTGGAGAAGATCAAGGCCCTTATGAAAGCAGCAAAGGATAGACAGAAGTCGTATGCCATCAATAGACGTAGACTGATCGAATTCAAGGTGGGCGATAGAGTTATGTTGACGGTCTCGCCTTGGAAAGGGATCATCTGGTTCAGAAAGTGAGGAAAGCTAAGCCCGAGGTATATATGGCCTTTCTGAATCATTGCTCGAGTAGGTTAGGTGGCTTACAAGCTAGAGCTACCCGATGAGTTAAGTGGAATTCATCCGACGTTCCATGTATCTCATCTGAGAAAGTGCTTAGCCAATGAAGATATGATCATGCCACTTGAGAATATCGAGGTAGATGAACAGCTCAATTACGTGAAGCAACCAGTGGCCTTCATTGATAGAAAGAAGAAAAGGCTAAGGAATAAAGTGGTTCCACTTGTGAGAGTATAGTGGAGACACAGAAAGGGGTCCGAGTCTACATGGGAGACCGAGGAAGAGATGAGACAGCACTATCCGTAGCTGTTTGAGGATTGACAGGTTTGGAGGACAAAACCTTAATAAGGGGGGCGGACTTGTAACGACCGAAAATTTCAAGAAGTAGAAACAGAGAAAGTTTTCGCATGAAAGGAGGTTCTCGCACGAAGTGCTGCTGTTAGAGAGAGAAAATGGCTGCATAGAGAGAAAGTGAAGAAACAAAGTGTTTAAGTTTTCTTTTTGGTAAAGGATTCAGGAAGGTTGTGTTTGTGATAGAACTTCAAGAGATGAGTTTCTAGTCCCCTTTTTACACAAGTTTTTATGTTTTGGGGCTATTATGCATACTAAAATTCTTGTTTATGCCTGAGTTGATGTTATTATAATGTTAAGCATGTTATAACAGCCTTAGACGCGATAAGTTATGACTGGGCGGGAAAAACCCGTAGTTTTCACGCGAGCAGTTAAGTTGTACTTTATGAAATTTGAATCTACGAAGTTCTCGCACAAAAGGGGATAGTTCTCGCACGACATGTAGATCTCGTACGATAGGTATGTTTTCGCGCGACATGAAGTTTTCGCGCAACTTGTAATTCTCGAGCGATAGTGATGATTTGATGTGTAGGATTTGATTGTGGTATGGTTCTCGTGTGAAATATTAGGTTCTCATGCGAGATGATGATGTTATATGTTCAAGTTTTCGCATGACTTGCTGTGATGTGTGATGTGTTATCTTTTCACGTTAAAACGGTTTTCAAAACGATATGTTTTATGATATGACTTTGCATGGTATGATATGCATATGTACGTAAAGTATTATGTAATGAAAGTGAAAGAAAATGATAATGAAAGGTGGAACGTAATGAATGAATGAAAGTCTTGCAAGAAAAATGAATGGAGGTGCATGACCATGTTGTCGTTAGCTCAACTGAGGTGCGGCTTAGCTAGCCCATAAGGATGCCCTTTAGGGGTCCAATCCTTGAGATTGATTAAAATGTGATGGGATCCTTGTCGCTATACCCCGGTACTGTGTCAGCTTTGAGCATGACTTGGGGGTTTACTTGTAAGCCCCGGCACAGTACCAGCTTTGGCATGACGTGGGGGTTTAGCATATGGCAGGATCTATATGAAAGTGAAAGATGATAACGAATGAAAGTAAGAAAATAAAAAGTGATGAACGATGATGAAAGATAATAAATAATTGTTATCAAGATGTGTGTATGATATATGATCATGTGCAAAGTAACGGATATGTTTTAACAAAAGTAAAGTATTTTATTATGAAAACTAGAACTCATTCAGCGTTGCTGACTTTTGTATGCATAATAGTTGGCAGGTAATTGATGATGCTGAGAAGGTGCTGGCATGGATACATAAGCTACTGGGAATGATTCAAGTCTAGCATCCATATTTTTGAGAATGTTATTGTTTTAATACAATTTTTGAGATGTAAACGAAACGATGTGATGGTTTGACATGATTTTAATTATTAATGAAAATATATATTTCCGCTACAAAATGATATGTTTTAAGTGTTTAATGTGATGATTGACCAATTGTAAGCGTCCCAAGAGCGGGGCCTTACAGTATCCTGCACCAAAATTCGTCAACAATTGAAGTTGAACAACGCAGACAGTGTACCTTCCTTCTTCAAGGATGTGGTGAGTGCCACCTTCAAGGAGATGGGATATGAAGGACACCTCCTGACGTGTACCTTCTCCAAATCACTGATATATCATAATTGTAGAATTATCCTTCATATCTTCCTACAATGTCTGTCCAATAAGTTGGGGGATGGGATCAAGTACCATCGGATGTAGCGGGGGCTATCCATGATCCGGTCAAATAGCAACATTATGATTTTTCAAACTTTATTTTTCAATATTTGAGCAAAAACGTAGATGCTGCTACCAAATTCAAATTTTTCATGTACCATAGGTTCTTACAACTGATTTTACAAGGACTAGGGGATAAATTAAAACTAAAAGAAGTTATTCATGTCTAGGAACTTTAAACAAAGCAATCTTTTCAATGTTAAGAGTAACTCCTAAATCTTTTTCAGGGAAGGTAACTCCCCTTTTTGTGCATATGCTTGAGGTCATTGAGTCTCAGGGTGACAACATGGTTACACCCACCATTACTGATCCTACACCCTCCATTTCACAGCCAAAATCTCTCAAACATAAGCTCCTAAATCACCCTCTCTCAGAAAGGCAAGACTAGAAACCAGGGTCCCAATCAAGTCAAAGATGTCAGCCACACCTAGAAAATGCTCAAAGAAGAAGGTTTATCTTCTTTATTTTGAGCAGACCCATACACCAACTACATGCCCTCAATTGGAGTCCCAACACCCCATTGAGCACACCAAAAGAGATACCTACATGATTGAGACAACTTCTATGGAAGAAGTCTTCATAGGATCAGGTTCACATCCTGGGCCAATAAACACAGCTCCATACTCTCCAATGCACATGTCTACCACCCATGATATTGATGTTCTTGTGACATATTAACATGATCCACTATCTCCCCCTTCCTATATAACTCAAACAGTGGAGACTGATGTGTTTACAACAACATCTAACCCACATCCTTTATCCCAAGAGGTTGATCCTAGGGAGGAAGGATCAATGTGGAAGAGGCTGTCTCTACTGCTGATCCATCAATTGATTAGCAGGACAGATACAACATAAATAAGACCTCAACCATGGCAACTCACCATGAGAATGTCTCACTAGAGTCATTCCTTAAGGAGAGGAATCCAGGGTGCAAAGAAACATATCCTGTGGTGAGGGTGTAGAGGTTAGGCCTACTACCTCATCTCCCAAGGATTCCATAACTATGGATGAAGGATGTATGAAACAGATTGATGAACTGATGGCCCATAACCTTGATCTTGAAAAAAGAATGATATTCCTACAAGAAAAAATGCAAGATTAAAGGTATATGATGAAGAAGCAACGGTTCTTGAATTTAAGAACTGTCTGCTGAAGACTTCGGCAGATAGAGTATATGAGTTGGAAACTTAACTCAGAACTCTACAGCAACAAGCAGCAAGAGTTTTCACCCTTGAAGAATAACTCATAACTCCTCAGCAAGCTACTGCAAAGGCAATGTATCTTGAGAACAAAGTTGAACATCTTCAAGAAAGCATTGACCTTCAAAAATCCATCATCTAGAGTCTTTAATCTTTAGCACCACAAGAACCTTTGGACGTGCCTTCTCCTATCACCTTACTGTCATCTGGAATCTCAGATGATGCTACCAAAAAATGGGAAGATGAGCCCAAAGAAACTGAGGACATCCTTCAGAGATTGGCTACTCAAGTCATTCAAGCAAGACAACCAATCTCTTTCTTTTCGCTATGGATTGATCTGTATGAGCCTTTATCAGAAGCTAAAATCAACTTAAATAAGCTTCTTGATAGGTATGGCTATAATAGTGAAGAAGAAAAGGAAAATAAAGCTAGGAGGGTAATGAGGAGGTTGAATCAAAAGGTTCAACTTGGGAAGAGGAAGATGGCCTTGACTATGAAAATCCAGCACTTCTTCCTTGCTCTCTCTAAAACTAAAAAGATGTGATGAAGAATCATCAAAGAGAGAGCTAGTGCTTGGATTAGAAGCCTCTCCCAAACCATTTGTTGAAGATGAAGCACCACTGCTTCTAGAAGCTACTGAATTACTAAACAAATCAAGTACTGGTGTAACTGCTGAAAGTACTGTACAAGAGACTCCTTCAGTAGATGAGTCCTCATAAAAGATGGTCTATACAAGAGGTATCTAGACCATGGACAATGACATGAAAAGGCATGGAGTGACTATTGAGGCAAAACTTACCCAACTTCATAAAGATGTACTTGAGTCTGAGCTCAAAAAGTCAGTTGAGGTGATATTTGGTCAACTGAAAGCTGAAACTGAAACCTCAGTTAACTCTATGGTGAACATAGAGACTAATGGTAGAGAAGTCATTAATGTGCTGAGAGAGTCAAGACAATTGCTGATGATCCAAAGTTAGCTGGTGAGGCATCAGGTATAACTGTTAGGCCTTCGGCAGTCAGACATACTGAAGTCCCTATCTCTGACAAAGGTAAGAGACCTATGACTACCGAAGAGGAAATGGAATTTGAGGCATAGAAATCAAAGGCCAGATTTCTTATGACCAAGAAGGTGGAATTATTCCCACAAAAGCCAGAAGAAGAAGTTGTAGTTCTAAAAACCGGTAGAACTCAAGAGGCCTCGGTAAAGAAGAATATCATTGCACTAATCAAGAGTTTAAAGGACTCAAGAGTTACAAGAACTACAGCTAGAGACTTCATCAGTGGTGAACTTAGCAGAACCAAAGCTCCACCTAAATAGAAAACCAAAGCTGTCAAGATGGTGCTATCTAAGTTATCCAGGCCATCTACCGAAAGCACCTAGGGAATAGCAACTCAGCAGCCTTCAATAGCTACAACTACCGAACTAAAACATATGATCTCTTCTATAAAGAAAGAAGAGAAAGATGAAGAGAAATGTCTCCTACCAGCTCAACTTGAGTTGAAAGGATACAATTTTGATAAGATCATGGAGTGGGAGTACTGCTGAGATTAAATCAAACCTAATAGTTGCAACTCATGCTAAGATGGAGAGAGCAATTGAGTCAGCTAGAAGGAAAATGGCTGAGTTAGAGAAGAAGAAAGGTTAAAAAGTTCAACAAGAGTTCAGAGATAAGTAGCAGATGAAGCAATTTCTCAAATACTATGGTTTCTCTGGTAGACAAGTAATACCAATGAGTATGTTAACTCTTAATCTAAATATTAGAGGAATCAAGAAAAAGTTGCTGCTAGAGAGCTCCTAAAGCTTGAACAAGCTAGGAGCAATGGGAGAGACAACAGGCCAAGTCAAAGTAAATCACTCCAAAGTCCTCCCATCTAACGACCAGGCCTCTATCATCCCCTGACTCTTCATCAACTATCTTTGATGATGAGAAGCCTATCTCTTTAGTACTCAAGTTCCTTGACAAAGTTTACCTTCTCAATGTAACCTCTTGATTGACCTCCAAAAGCAACTAGCCGTCCATCAATTTTATCAAAGTTTTGAAGCAAAGAACCATTTTTAGTGATGTACCTAGAACATCCACTATCAATGATCCATACATATTTTGGTCTTCAGTTGTTCCTGCACATGAAAAGAGATGATTAGTTACATTTGGAAAATGAAGCCTTATGGTCTTGGGCTTATCAAGATGAACTGAAGATAGTTCAACAATTATTGATCATATATTCATGCTTTGAGGATCCTTGGCTGTTGTTGATGAAGAAACTTTAGTCACAAGGCATTCCTTCATCTTTCACACCATCTTTGGAAGATTAAACTTGGCTTTCAAAACTTTAGAAGTTTTTATGACTTTAGACATTTTGGAGACTGAACATTCGAAAGATTTTACATCCACTACAGCAGACTTCAGTGCTTCGAAAGCATTCATTTCTTTCTAGACCAAACTTGCTTCCGAAGATAGTTTTACCTATCTTCTTTTGGTTCACCTTGATGATTCCAAACGCTTATGCATGTGGATGCTACTCTTAGGATTGTAAATGCAATCCTTAGCAAATTGAGTTGTGCCACCATCTATGATGCATTCCATAGGCTTCCTTATGAGAGTTTTGTCCTAAGTGGAAGGTTTGTTTTAATCCTCTTCCATCTCCTTTTTCTTCTTGGATGATATAGCATGCTTCTGAGGGTGAAGCTTGCCTTTGGAGTTAGATGGTCCAGCCTATGCAGCAGTGGTGTACAATGGTTTAACCTTTTTATCTTTACCTGGATGGTTGGACTTGAACTAGGACTCCTAGTACTAGAGTCCTTAGTTAAGTCTTTAGTCTTCCTCACCTCAAACCCAGCAAAGATAAAAACTTGTTTTTGCTTGGGGTTGAAGGTGGGCTTGATCTCTGCACTATCTTGGATCTTCTTTTTGTAGATCTTATCAAGTTCTTTGTTGCACACTTTACCACCTAAAGCCACACTCAAAGCCTCCTTCTTCAATAGCAAATGCAGCTTGCTATTTTGGTTAGTTGGGCTTCTCAGTTCTTGGAGCTGCCTCAGTGTAGTTTGCCCTAGACTGTGTTTGGTAACCATTTGTTCTTCATGCCTTACACTCCCTAGCAAAGTGGCCCATCTGATTACAGTTGTAACACTTTACTTTGCTTTTGTCCAGCCCAAACTTTCTACTGGTCACATTGCTTGGAAACTTCCTTCATGTCCTCTTGTAGAACTTCTTGGCTCTATAAGTGAGAAGAGCCATCTACTAGACTATCTCCATTTACTTCAGATCATCTGGATGGATATAGTTCAGGTCTTCAAGGATGAAGAGAAAGTTTCTAGAACTTTCATCTTAAGACATAAAGGCCTGAGAAGAGTTGGGCTCTTGCAATGGACTTTCTTGAGTGTAGCTCTCTCTTGTTGTCTTCGAGAAAGGGATGAAAGGACCCTTTGGTGTGTTGTCAGGATAGAAGATGAGATGATGTTGTGGTTCTCTGCTATCCCTTTCAACCACATGAAAGGCTGAACTCTTTTGGGTGTTGGATGAGCTGGGAGAAGGATTTTTCACTTTCATATCCATTTTGTAACTGCTCAGGATACCATATAGCTCAGTGAGAGTGAGGGTAGTGAGGTTCTCAGTTCTCTTGATGGCCACACAATAGTGTGTCCATTCTCTGGGAAGAGAGAACATGAACTTCCTCACTATGTCCCTGTTCTCAAGGTTGACTCTAGCATCCATCAGAGCATCTATAATCTCAACATACCTGATGTATTGTTGAGTAATAGTTTCACCTATCTTGAAGGTGAAGCTTTCAAACTGCTGCTTCATGATGTCTTTCTTGTTCTCCTTAGCTTACATAGATCCTTCATACATCAGCTTTAGTGCATCCCAGGGTTCTTTTGCGGTCTTGCACTTCTTGAAGCCTCTGTAGATGGAGTTAGGAAGAGCAATTTGAAGATCGGTCATAGCTTTGTGATAAATGTCAATTTTCTTTCAGTCTTCTTTAGAATAATTAACCACTTTCTTGGGTATCATCCCACCTTCAGCAGTTACTGAAGTAGTGCTTGGGATGTGAGGTCTAGAGACTATAGATCTTCACAACCTGCTGTCTTGAGACTTGATGAAGCCTTTCATGCTTATGCACCAAGTGTCAAAGTCATCAAGAGTGATCAGTGGAGACTTAGTCGTTGTGCCGGTTTCTATATCAGCTTTAGGGAGAGTTGCCATTTGAGCAAGTAAGTATGTGTGAAACTGAAGTGTGATTCAAGATGGTGAGATCTTATAATCAAGAGCCTTAGAAGCTCTTATACCAATTGTAGGACCTGTTATGGTTGTTCAATAATAGTCTCATAGTTGGAGATAACACACTTACTAGATCAAATAGTGAACCAGGTAAAGAAACAATGAACAGACAAGTAATAAACTTAGGAACTAAAAGATTGGTTTTCAAGGATAGTGTATATTGCTCTCAAGTAATTTTACAGGTGTTACAATGCTTAGTCCTAAGACTGTGTACATGAGATACTTTATACTACATCCTACGGCCGACCATACTTTTAAGGCTAGCTGGACACTAATCTAGACAACAAGATTAATGTAAAGTCAAATGGTAGATTGCCTTTTGACATGTGACTATGACATGCCATAGCTCACATCCTATTGTATTACAATAAGGATTAAAGTACTAAAGTAGAAAGTTACAGACAAAGTCACCATTATTTACAGTTAACAAAAGTAAGGAGATAATCATCAACTTATATAAGTTGTTGAGTCTTCAGAGCTGGCAGCAGAAAGGTGGTCAGCTTTTGTCAAGAGTGTGTCAGCAGACACATGGCTTCTTAGTCTTTGGAAAACTTCAGTCTTCAAGCTTTGTAAGACTTTGACTTTAAGCTTCAGAAGATTTCTATCTTTGGCTTCGGAAGATTTATGTATTTGGCTTTTGAAAATTTGTTATTTTCCTTTGTACATTCTCAAATCTTCCGAAGTAACTTCCTTGTACTTTAGTGAATGCTGAAAGATCTTTGGTTAGCATCAGTCTTTAAGATAAACTCTTAGATTTATGTTATCCATAACTATTAAAATCAGAGGTTTCCCACCATTGTCATCTTTATTCTTCATAACAAAGCAAACCCTCAAACCTTCAATCTCTCAAAGTCTACTAAAAATCAACCAACTTTCAATAGCAGCTCAAACCCTAGAATTTCGACAAACCACAGCATTAGCACATCACTTAAACCCATAGGGACATTTATGATCCGATTCTCAAATTCCTAAAGGATAGCAATTAATCCTTTGCTATCACTGTAGAACCTATGATTTGTGAGTCCAACATAACGGAATTCTGGAATACCTGCTTCATGCAATAAGAGAATGGAGTCAAGATCATCATGGCGATAGTTCAAGGGATGAAGGTCAGTGTATCTGTAACGACCGGAAATTTCAAGAAGTAGAAATAGAGAAAGTTTTCACGCGAAAACAGGTTCTCGCGCGAGAACCTCATGCGAAAAGTTTGAGCTGGGTATAAATAGCTAAGAACACCCGGTCTGACCCCATTTTCGTGCAAGAAGTGCTGCTGTTAGAGAGAGAAAATGGCTGCATGGAGAGAGAAACTGAAGAAACAAAATGTTTAAGTTTTCTCTCGGTAAAGTCTTCGGGAAGGTTGTGTTTGTGCTAGAACTTCAAGAGGTCAATTTCTAGTCCCTTTTTATGCAAGTTTTTATGTTTTGGGGCTATTAGGAATACTAAAATGCTTGTTTATGCCTGAGTTGATGTTGTTATGATGTTAAGCATGTTAGAACAGCCTTAGACGCGATAAGTTATCACTGGGTAGGAAAAACCCGTAGTTTTCGTGTAAGCAGTTGAGTTGTACTTTATGAAATTTGAATCTGCAAAGTTCTCGCACGAAAGGGGATAGTTCTCGCGTGACAGGTAGTCCTCGCGAGATAGGAAGTCCTCGCGCGATATATATGTTTTTGCGTGACATGAAGTTTTCGTGTGACTTGTAGTTCTCGTGCGACATTGATGATTTGATGGGTATGATTTGATTGTGGTATGGTTCTCACGCGAAATCTTAGGTTCTCGCACCAGATGATGATGTTATATGTTCAAGTTTTCGCATGACCTGCTGTGATGTGTGATGTGCTATCTTTTAACGTGAAAACGGTTTTCAAAACGATATTTTTTATGATATGACTTTGCATGGTATGATATGTATATGTACGTAAAGTATTATGTAATGAAAGTGAAAGATAACGATAATGAAAAGTGGGACGTAATGAATGAATGAAAGTCTTGCAAGCAAAATGAATGGAGGTGCACGACCATGTTGTCGTTATCTCAACTGAGGTGCAACTTAGGAAGCCCATAAGGATGCGCTTCAGGGGTCCAATCCTTGAGATTGACCAAAATGTGATGGGATCCTTGTCCCTTTACCCCGGTATTGTGTCAGCTTTGAGCATGATGTGGGGGTTTACTTGTATGCCACGGCATAGTACCAGCTTTGGCATGACGTGGGGGTTCAACATATGGCATGATCTATATGAAAGTGAAAGATGATAACGAATGAAAGTACGAATATGAACGATGATGAACGATGATGAAAGATAATAAATAATTATTATCAAGATGTATGTATGATGTATGATCACGTGTGAAGTAACGGATATGTTTTAACAAAAGTAAAGTATTTTATTATGAAAACTAGAACTCACTCAGCGTCGCTGACTTTTGTATGCATAATAGTTGGCAGGTATTTGATGATGCTGAGGAGGTGCAGGCATGAATGCATAAGCTACTGGGGAAGATTCAAGTCTGGCATCAACATTTTTTGGAATGTTATTGTATTAATAAAATTTTTGAGATGTAAACGAAACGATGTGATGGTTTGACACGATTTTAATTATTAATGAAAAGATATATTTCCGCTGCAAAATGATGTGTTTTAAGTGTTTTATCCGATGATTGACCAACTTTAAGCGTCCCGGGAACGGGGTCTTACAAGTTGGTATCAGAGCCAAAGTTTAAGAGAATTAGGCAAAATATTTTCAAAAACCTAAAACTTAAACTGAGAATCGGATGAAAGGAAAGGGATGACAGTCCTAATAGCTACATGCTAGCAAGTAAATGTTTATGTAAACGTTTTATGTAAATCAAATGGAAAAGGAATTATGTATGCGTGTTATGTGAATTATGTGCTTTTAGTAGATTTGGATACTGATGTAGTCAGGATAGGAAATGCTTGGAGAATGAAGAGTAAAGTAAGTGGCTAATCACAACTGGCTACTGTAATTAGGGACTTACTATACTTGACATAATCTGAGCTATTACATTGAATGACCGTGTCGGTGTTTGAATGTTATAGCGCTTAAGAGATGGCTGGTGGTAGATCTTCGAAGGATTCTCAAGGTCGAGGTCGTGGTGGACGTGGTGTTAGGCCGTGTGTCACAAGGAACAGGGCTAGGACTATCAAAATGGCACCTGAAGGGCCCGAGCTTCATCACCATGAAGGCGGTGATGAGAGTGCTAATTTGAGGGCCTCAGTGAAGGAGGCGATGGTTGAGGTTCATCAAGTCATGCAGACGATTCTACCGTCTATGGTGACTGAGGTTATTAGAGCCTTAAAGGAAAACAAGAGGAAGGAGAAGAAGGAAAAGAAGAAAGCCGCTAGGCGAGGGGGCAAAGAAGGAGGTTCAGGGGAAAGGAAGCAACCAGAGACTGAGACGGTTGCTTCTAGTGATGACGAGGAGGAGGAAGCGGTGTAGGAAACTACGAAGGAGTGCAACTATGGGGCATTCCAGAGATGTAATCCCCCGACTTTCGATGGGAATGGGAGTGCTGCTGCTGCCCACCGATGGGTGAGGGAGATGGAGGCGGTACTTGATATCAGCGAGTGCCAAGAGGATCAGAAGGTGAAGTTTGCTACCCACTCATTTATGGATTCGGCCTTATGCTGGTGGGACAACATTGTCCAGGCCGAGGGTAGCAGAGCCATTGGGAGGATGGTGGAGTGAAGTAAAGAAGTTGGTGATTGAGGAGTTTTGTCCTCACAGGGAACTTGACAAGATTAAAAGGGAGTTCCTACTGTTGGAGGTGGGGACCATGACACACCAGTAGTATACCTCAAAGTTCAATGAGATGGCGAGACTAGTGCCAGAGCAGGTGACACCCGTGTCATGAAAGCTCAAGCGATACATCCATGATCTGCCAGCAGATCTCCACACACAATTGATCGCCGCTCGACCAAGTACGTTTAAGTCACTGGTCGATCTGCCAGGGTGACTGTATGATGAGAGGGAAGGGGTGACTGTGGTGGAGGTGAGTAAGAAAGGTGGTGGTGACAGAAACTAGAATGGGAAACATTTTGGCAGTGGTGGTTTCACCCCTAAGGGCAAGAAGGCAAAGGTAGAGGGACGCAAGATAGCTGCAACTGAGGTAGTGGTGAAGGTGTGCAATAAGTGTGGGAGAGACCATGTGGGAAAACATAAATAGGGATCGAACATCTGCTTCAAGTATGGGAAGGAGGGCCATATGGCAAGAGATTGTCGTGTGGTGAGGTGTTACAACTGCGGTGAGACGGGGCATATGAGCAGGGACTACAAGAAGTTAAAGGTTGAGAGCTCCAGCGCAAAGAAGGGGATTGAAAAGGAGAAGGAGGGGCGAATGGATTAAAGCCAGGGCATTCACTATGACCCGGAGGAGGCTAGGGTGGACCCCGATGTTGTGTCAGGTACATTCCTAGTAAACCAAACTTATGCCTCTGTGCTTTTTGATTCTGGTGCTAGTAGGAGATTTTTTTGTGCTGCCTTCTGTGGTAAGTTTCCCATTAGGAGTTGGAAGATTGATGAGCCCTTTGATGTAGAAACTGCCATTAGTAAGTCTACCAGGATTTCTAATGTGGTAGAAGATTGTGACATAGAGTTGGAAGGCCATAGGTTCTCTGCAAGGTTGTTTGTGATGCCCTTAGGCGAATTTGATGAAGTCCTAGGGATGGATTGGCTAGCAGCCTATGAGGAAAACATCGTGTGTCGCAAGAAGATGATTCTATTGACTGCGCCCGATAGGAGTTTGGTAACGATTTACAGCGATAGAGTTAGTGCGCTCCCGAAAGTAATTTCGATGGTTATGGCAGAGAAGTGTATGAGGTTTGGATGTGGTGTGTATCTGGCCTATGTAAAGGATGTGGATGCATCAGTACCATGATTGACGGACGTACCGGTTGTGTATGACTTCCCCGACGTATTCCCGGAAGATCTATCAAGTGTGCAACCTGACCGCGATATCGAGTTCCAGATCGATCTGATACCTGGTGCCCAACCTGTTGCTAAGGCGCCGTATCATCTAACTCCCTCCGAGGTGAAGGAATTGATGACTCAGCTGTAAGAATTGTTAGATAAGAGGTTCATTCGATCGAGTATCTCTCCATAGGGTGCTCCGGTCTTGTTGTGAAGAAGAAGGATGGTAGTATGAGGATGTGCATCGATTACCGTGAGCTGAACAAGTTGACGGTGAAGAATCGGTATTCGTTACCAAGGATTGATGATTTGTTTGATCAGCTCCAAGGTGCCAGTTGGTTCTTGAGGATAGATCTCTGATCTGGTTATCATCAACTGAAGGTGAAGGAGCAGGATATTCCCAAGCCGGCTTTTCGTACGCGTTATGGACACTACGAGTTTCTCGTTATGTCTTTTGGCTTAACCAACGTGCCGGCCGCTTTTATGGATTTGATGAATCGGGTGTGTCAGCCTATGCTAGATAAATCAGTGATTGTGTTTATAGATGATATTCTGATTTTTTCGAAGAGTGAACAAGAAAATGCGGTCCAATTCAGGAAGTGCTGGATATGCTTAGAAGGGAGAATTAGTATGCTAAGTTCTCCAAATATGCATTCTGGTTATGTGAGGTTTAGTTTTGGGTCATGTGGTCAACCCGGAAGGGAATATGGTAGTCCCGGCGAAAGTTGAGGCGGTGATGCAATGGAAGTCTCCAAAGACGCCATCTGAGATTCGTAGTTTCTTGGGATTGGTGGGCTACTACAGGAGATTCATCCAAGACTTCTCCAAGATAGCTTAACCATTGACTAAGTTGACTTGTAAGGATGTGAAGTTTGTATGGGGTCTAGAGCAGGAGAATGCTTTCGAAGAGCTAAAGACGAGATTGACTCAAGCTCCTGTCTTGACGTTGCCCGAAGGGAGCGAAGACTTGGTGGTCTATTCGGATGCTTCTTATTTGGGATTAGGTTGCGTGTTAATGTAACGAGGGAGGGTCATAGCCTATGCGTCCTGACAGTTGAAAATCCATAGGGCTAACTACCCTACTCATGATTTGGAGTTGGCGGCTATGGTCTTCGCATTGAAGATTTGAAGGCACTACTTGTACGGGACAAAGTTCACTATCTTCACTGACCACAAAAGTTTGAAGTACGTCTTCAAGCAAAAGGATCTCAATATGATGCAAAGAAGATGGTTGGAGCTTATCAAGGACTATGATTGAGAAATCCACTATCATCCAGGCAAGGCCAACGTGGTGGCGGATGCCCTTAGCCGAAAAGAGAGACCCGAGCCGATTCGGGTGAAGGCTTATCAGTTGATACTGACCTCTAATGTGACAAAGTGGGTCAAAAAAATTCAAGATGAGGCACTGAAAGAAGATCGGATTAACTCCGAAAGGATGAAGGGCCTAGTCACGGAGTTGGGTGAGAGCACTCTCGGTGTTAGAACCCGATATGGAAGGATGTGGATTCCTCGTTATTGAGATCTACGAGGAAGGATCATGGATGAGGCTCATAAGACTCGATACTCGATTCACCCCAGTGCCACGAAGATGTATCAGGATATGAAGAAAGATTACTGGTGGCGGGGAATGAAGCGTAATGTAGCGGAGTATGTGAGTAAGTGCCTTACTTGTCTGCAAGTGAAGGCGGAGTATCAGAAACCATATAGGAAGATCCAACCCTTGGATATACCCGAATGAAAGTGGGAACATATCACCATGGACTTCATCACGAAATTGCCTCACACGACGACAGGATGTGATGCCATATGGGTGATCGTCGACCATCTGACGAAGAGTGCTCACTTTCTGTCGATCCACGAGACGTATTCATCTGAGAGGTTGGCGGATCTGTTCATCATGGAGATTGTGACTCGTCATGGTGTGCCAGTGTCCATTGTGTCTAACCGTGACACTCGGTTTACATCAAAGTTTTAGAAGAGAATTCATGATACGATGGGGGCGATGTTACATATCAGTACAGCTTACCATCCTTAGACAGATGGTCAGTCGGAGAGAACCATTCAGATGCTAGAAGATATGCTTCGGGCATGCGTCATTGATTTTGGTGGAAGTTGGGACAAACACTTACATTAGCCAAGTTCTCATATAACAACAGTTATCATGCCAGCATTGGTATGCCTCCTTATGAGATGCTATACGGTAGGAAGTGTAGAACGCCCGTATGTTGGGGTGACATCGGACAGAAGGAGTTGGGGAGCATTGAGGTGATCAAGGTTACGACCAAAAAGTTGGAGAAGATCAAGGCCCTTATGAAAGCAGCAAAGGATAGACAGAAGTCGTATGCCATCAATAGACGTAGACTGATCGAATTCAAGGTGGGCGATAGAGTTATGTTGACGGTCTCGCCTTGGAAAGGGATCATCTGGTTCAGAAAGTGAGGAAAGCTAAGCCCGAGGTATATATGGCCTTTCTGAATCATTGCTCGAGTAGGTTAGGTGGCTTACAAGCTAGAGCTACCCGATGAGTTAAGTGGAATTCATCCGACGTTCCATGTATCTCATCTGAGAAAGTGCTTAGCCAATGAAGATATGATCATGCCACTTGAGAATATCGAGGTAGATGAACAGCTCAATTACGTGAAGCAACCAGTGGCCTTCATTGATAGAAAGAAGAAAAGGCTAAGGAATAAAGTGGTTCCACTTGTGAGAGTATAGTGGAGACACAGAAAGGGGTCCGAGTCTACATGGGAGACCGAGGAAGAGATGAGACAGCACTATCCGTAGCTGTTTGAGGATTGACAGGTTTGGAGGACAAAACCTTAATAAGGGGGGCGGACTTGTAACGACCGAAAATTTCAAGAAGTAGAAACAGAGAAAGTTTTCGCATGAAAGGAGGTTCTCGCACGAAGTGCTGCTGTTAGAGAGAGAAAATGGCTGCATAGAGAGAAAGTGAAGAAACAAAGTGTTTAAGTTTTCTTTTTGGTAAAGGATTCAGGAAGGTTGTGTTTGTGATAGAACTTCAAGAGATGAGTTTCTAGTCCCCTTTTTACACAAGTTTTTATGTTTTGGGGCTATTATGCATACTAAAATTCTTGTTTATGCCTGAGTTGATGTTATTATAATGTTAAGCATGTTATAACAGCCTTAGACGCGATAAGTTATGACTGGGCGGGAAAAACCCGTAGTTTTCACGCGAGCAGTTAAGTTGTACTTTATGAAATTTGAATCTACGAAGTTCTCGCACAAAAGGGGATAGTTCTCGCACGACATGTAGATCTCGTACGATAGGTATGTTTTCGCGCGACATGAAGTTTTCGCGCAACTTGTAATTCTCGAGCGATAGTGATGATTTGATGTGTAGGATTTGATTGTGGTATGGTTCTCGTGTGAAATATTAGGTTCTCATGCGAGATGATGATGTTATATGTTCAAGTTTTCGCATGACTTGCTGTGATGTGTGATGTGTTATCTTTTCACGTTAAAACGGTTTTCAAAACGATATGTTTTATGATATGACTTTGCATGGTATGATATGCATATGTACGTAAAGTATTATGTAATGAAAGTGAAAGAAAATGATAATGAAAGGTGGAACGTAATGAATGAATGAAAGTCTTGCAAGAAAAATGAATGGAGGTGCATGACCATGTTGTCGTTAGCTCAACTGAGGTGCGGCTTAGCTAGCCCATAAGGATGCCCTTTAGGGGTCCAATCCTTGAGATTGATTAAAATGTGATGGGATCCTTGTCGCTATACCCCGGTACTGTGTCAGCTTTGAGCATGACTTGGGGGTTTACTTGTAAGCCCCGGCACAGTACCAGCTTTGGCATGACGTGGGGGTTTAGCATATGGCAGGATCTATATGAAAGTGAAAGATGATAACGAATGAAAGTAAGAAAATAAAAAGTGATGAACGATGATGAAAGATAATAAATAATTGTTATCAAGATGTGTGTATGATATATGATCATGTGCAAAGTAACGGATATGTTTTAACAAAAGTAAAGTATTTTATTATGAAAACTAGAACTCATTCAGCGTTGCTGACTTTTGTATGCATAATAGTTGGCAGGTAATTGATGATGCTGAGAAGGTGCTGGCATGGATACATAAGCTACTGGGAATGATTCAAGTCTAGCATCCATATTTTTGAGAATGTTATTGTTTTAATACAATTTTTGAGATGTAAACGAAACGATGTGATGGTTTGACATGATTTTAATTATTAATGAAAATATATATTTCCGCTACAAAATGATATGTTTTAAGTGTTTAATGTGATGATTGACCAATTGTAAGCGTCCCAAGAGCGGGGCCTTACAGTATCCTGCACCAAAATTCGTCAACAATTGAAGTTGAACAACGCAGACAGTGTACCTTCCTTCTTCAAGGATGTGGTGAGTGCCACCTTCAAGGAGATGGGATATGAAGGACACCTCCTGACGTGTACCTTCTCCAAATCACTGATATATCATAATTGTAGAATTATCCTTCATATCTTCCTACAATGTCTGTCCAATAAGTTGGGGGATGGGATCAAGTACCATCGGATGTAGCGGGGGCTATCCATGATCCGGTCAAATAGCAACATTATGATTTTTCAAACTTTATTTTTCAATATTTGAGCAAAAACGTAGATGCTGCTACCAAATTCAAATTTTTCATGTACCATAGGTTCTTACAACTGATTTTACAAGGACTAGGGGATAAATTAAAACTAAAAGAAGTTATTCATGTCTAGGAACTTTAAACAAAGCAATCTTTTCAATGTTAAGAGTAACTCCTAAATCTTTTTCAGGGAAGGTAACTCCCCTTTTTGTGCATATGCTTGAGGTCATTGAGTCTCAGGGTGACAACATGGTTACACCCACCATTACTGATCCTACACCCTCCATTTCACAGCCAAAATCTCTCAAACATAAGCTCCTAAATCACCCTCTCTCAGAAAGGCAAGACTAGAAACCAGGGTCCCAATCAAGTCAAAGATGTCAGCCACACCTAGAAAATGCTCAAAGAAGAAGGTTTATCTTCTTTATTTTGAGCAGACCCATACACCAACTACATGCCCTCAATTGGAGTCCCAACACCCCATTGAGCACACCAAAAGAGATACTACATGATTGAGACAACTTCTATGGAAGAAGTCTTCATAGGATCAGGTTCACATCCTGGGCCAATAAACACAGCTCCATACTCTCCAATGCACATGTCTACCACCCATGATATTGATGTTCTTGTGACATATTAACATGATCCACTATCTCCCCCTTCCTATATAACTCAAACAGTGGAGACTGATGTGTTTACAACAACATCTAACCCACATCCTTTATCCCAAGAGGTTGATCCTAGGGAGGAAGGATCAATGTGGAAGAGGCTGTCTCTACTGCTGATCCATCAATTGATTAGCAGGACAGATACAACATAAATAAGACCTCAACCATGGCAACTCACCATGAGAATGTCTCACTAGAGTCATTCCTTAAGGAGAGGAATCCAGGGTGCAAAGAAACATATCCTGTGGTGAGGGTGTAGAGGTTAGGCCTACTACCTCATCTCCCAAGGATTCCATAACTATGGATGAAGGATGTATGAAACAGATTGATGAACTGATGGCCCATAACCTTGATCTTGAAAAAAGAATGATATTCCTACAAGAAAAAATGCAAGATTAAAGGTATATGATGAAGAAGCAACGGTTCTTGAATTTAAGAACTGTCTGCTGAAGACTTCGGCAGATAGAGTATATGAGTTGGAAACTTAACTCAGAACTCTACAGCAACAAGCAGCAAGAGTTTTCACCCTTGAAGAATAACTCATAACTCCTCAGCAAGCTACTGCAAGGCAATGTATCTTGAGAACAAAGTTGAACATCTTCAAGAAAGCATTGACCTTCAAAAATCCATCATCCAGAGTCTTTAATCTTTAGCACCACAAGAACCTTTGGACGTGCCTTCTCCTATCACCTTACTGTCATCTGGAATCTCAGATGATGCTACCAAAAAATGGGAAGATGAGCCCAAAGAAACTGAGGACATCCTTCAGAGATTGGCTACTCAAGTCATTCAAGCAAGACAACCAATCTCTTTCTTTTCGCTATGGATTGATCTGTATGAGCCTTTATCAGAAGCTAAAATCAACTTAAATAAGCTTCTTGATAGGTATGGCTATAATAGTGAAGAAGAAAAGGAAAATAAAGCTAGGAGGGTAATGAGGAGGTTGAATCAAAAGGTTCAACTTGGGAAGAGGAAGATGGCCTTGACTATGAAAATCCAGCACTTCTTCCTTGCTCTCTCTAAAACTAAAAAGATGTGATGAAGAATCATCAAAGAGAGAGCTAGTGCTTGGATTAGAAGCCTCTCCCAAACCATTTGTTGAAGATGAAGCACCACTGCTTCTAGAAGCTACTGAATTACTAAACAAATCAAGTACTGGTGTAACTGCTGAAAGTACTGTACAAGAGACTCCTTCAGTAGATGAGTCCTCATAAAAGATGGTCTATACAAGAGGTATCTAGACCATGGACAATGACATGAAAAGGCATGGAGTGACTATTGAGGCAAAACTTACCCAACTTCATAAAGATGTACTTGAGTCTGAGCTCAAAAAGTCAGTTGAGGTGATATTTGGTCAACTGAAAGCTGAAACTGAAACCTCAGTTAACTCTATGGTGAACATAGAGACTAATGGTAGAGAAGTCATTAATGTGCTGAGAGAGTCAAGACAATTGCTGATGATCCAAAGTTAGCTGGTGAGGCATCAGGTATAACTGTTAGGCCTTCGGCAGTCAGACATACTGAAGTCCCTATCTCTGACAAAGGTAAGAGACCTATGACTACCGAAGAGGAAATGGAATTTGAGGCATAGAAATCAAAGGCCAGATTTCTTATGACCAAGAAGGTGGAATTATTCCCACAAAAGCCAGAAGAAGAAGTTGTAGTTCTAAAAACCGGTAGAACTCAAGAGGCCTCGGTAAAGAAGAATATCATTGCACTAATCAAGAGTTTAAAGGACTCAAGAGTTACAAGAACTACAGCTAGAGACTTCATCAGTGGTGAACTTAGCAGAACCAAAGCTCCACCTAAATAGAAAACCAAAGCTGTCAAGATGGTGCTATCTAAGTTATCCAGGCCATCTACCGAAAGCACCTAGGGAATAGCAACTCAGCAGCCTTCAATAGCTACAACTACCGAACTAAAACATATGATCTCTTCTATAAAGAAAGAAGAGAAAGATGAAGAGAAATGTCTCCTACCAGCTCAACTTGAGTTGAAAGGATACAATTTTGATAAGATCATGGAGTGGGAGTACTGCTGAGATTAAATCAAACCTAATAGTTGCAACTCATGCTAAGATGGAGAGAGCAATTGAGTCAGCTAGAAGGAAAATGGCTGAGTTAGAGAAGAAGAAAGGTTAAAAAGTTCAACAAGAGTTCAGAGATAAGTAGCAGATGAAGCAATTTCTCAAATACTATGGTTTCTCTGGTAGACAAGTAATACCAATGAGTATGTTAACTCTTAATCTAAATATTAGAGGAATCAAGAAAAAGTTGCTGCTAGAGAGCTCCTAAAGCTTGAACAAGCTAGGAGCAATGGGAGAGACAACAGGCCAAGTCAAAGTAAATCACTCCAAAGTCCTCCCATCTAACGACCAGGCCTCTATCATCCCCTGACTCTTCATCAACTATCTTTGATGATGAGAAGCCTATCTCTTTAGTCCTTGCTAAGAAGACAAAATCCCAAAAGAAAATAATAAAAGCAAGGATTGTTCACCCAGAAGTTGAGGAGAACATATGCTAAGGAACTAAACTATTGGCAGCTGGGTATGTTACTGGGTTAAAGAAATTTGCTGTCAAGAGGGCCAATGGAGAGATCATTTACTATGACTATAAGAATGAGGTATTTGATTTGTCCCTTGACATCCTAAGCAAATTGCTGAGTACTTTAGCATCTTTGGATGTAAGAATGACAAGTCCAAGATGTTGATGCATAAAATACTCACCTTCGTCAAGTCTGATACTATTGAAGAAGTCCCTAAAACTCCACTATTAGCATATGATACCATAATGAAGTGGGAATATGATTAGAAAAATAACACTTACTTCATCACCAGATCAGCGGCTGGAAGAGTAGCTTACTCAAGGAACCATCTGTTTGAGATAGCTAACTTAACCAGGCTGAGAGTAAGGAACCCAAGTAACGACTCTGAGGCAAGAGAAGTGGAAAAGGTTTTGATAAAGATCTACAACTCGCATTGAATGATCAAAGCAAGCTTCAGAGCATAGAAAGAAGAAAATAGAATATGAAGCTGTTAAAACCATTCCATCTGCCAAACCCAGCAACCAACCAACTTCACCTCCTCATACTTTAACACCTGCTTAAACCACTAAGTAGGATTCTCCATAAGTACAACAAGCCACTGACATAGCCAAATCCCCTACCCAAAGCCAATCTGAAAAGTCAGCGGATGCAGTGATCTTCAAGGAAATTGCTGACAGAATTAGACATGGGTTGGAGCATCCTGAAGAAGAAGAAAACCTCTCAGAATCTAAGGAAGAGGAAGACTCAAAAAATGATGATAGCATAATCAATTGGGATTGTGATTATAAAACAAGAGGTTCTGCACTGAAAGAAAGAATTAGACAAAAGCTTTCTTCTTATCTGAGTTGGATGTTCTAAAGCTGAGCTTTGAAAACTTAAAGAAAATGCACAAACTGATCTCAGAAAATGAAGACATCTCAAACAAGTACAAATCAATGGTTGTTATTCTGAAAATAAAGTTTGAAGTTAGTGCTGAGCAAAGGGAAGAAGAAGAAGCACTTAATGTAACTCCTCTAAGCATTCATGGCCCAATCACTCATTGGAGTTATAGTTCCACAACCAACACCTTCACTCTGACATATGCTGGTGCTGGCAAACTTAAAGTAAAAGAGTATGACCTGTTCAGACACTCTCAGCAAAAGATGAAGGATTTGATAAATCTACCTCTTGACAACCCCTTAAGAGATAGAAGAAGATATATGTATGAGCTTATGCTGATAAGGGTGCTTGAAGAATGAAGACAGATTTTTGGTAGCATCATCTTAGGGGAAATTTGTTGAATCATGAAGGATGAATCTACGAAAACTCATATTTCAGCATTGGCCTTCAACTGTTGAATCAGACCAAGTGCTAAATCAATTACCAAATGGCATATGTTGAATGACTGTTGATCAGCATATGCCAGGAAACTGCCAAACTACATGTGCTGAAAGACTGCATATCAGCACATACAATTCAACTGCCGATCAACAGATAACTCCATTCTCTGCCGATCGACTGCTGCTGAGAACAAGCATGTCTGTGCTGACGGCTGCTGTATTTCACCTTTAGGAGACAACATAGTACTAAAGCTACCAACTTCGAAACTTAGATAACCTGTTCAACTGTAGTATCTGAACATAGAATAGTTTATTCTCATTGTTTAGTATAAAATTCCTCAAACTTGTATAGTTGAGGCAAGCTTTCTAAGCCATTTGATTGTACGTGCCGAATTGTAATCTTTATACAAAACAGATTAACCAAGTGAATATAACTAACTTAGATTTCGCATTCGTTATTTGTTGATCATTAAAGAAGTTCTTGTTGTCTTAACCAACCCCAATCCAACAGAAATTCTTACCCGAATCACGTAGTTGATCATAAATGGTGCTCCTAAACGTGTTGTGTGAATTGATTCAAGAAAAACAAAGGAGTTCTTGTGTGTGTGTGGTCGATCGCAAAGGAGAGGATGGGGGGGATCGACGGTAGCGCAATGGTGGGTGGGGGCTAGGTTTTGCGTTTTTATTATTATTAAATCTTTTATAATTTGAGAATGGATGCCTTTAGGATTTCAATAATCTAAGTCTAGAGGCATTTATTGGGGGGGGGGGTATACGGCCACATAAATCATCATAAACAAAGTCTAGAGGCATTTAGGTTTTCAACTTACCATCATTTGAGAATGGAGTTTGCTTTTCTAATAAGCGTGCATCATAAACTTGTTCCATGTGACTTATATTAGGAACCCCCTGAACCATATTTTTTCCAAATCATATTTCTAATCGCATCAAAGTTCAGAAGCCCCAGCCTTGCATGCCAAAGCAATGCTTGATCTTTAATGTTTGATAGTAGGTATATTGACATTCCAATCTTTAATTTGATTTTATACAACCTATTTTTCCTAACTAGAAAATTGTGATTTTGATCATACAGTAGTAATTTATCTCCATCCATGATCACTTTGCAAGCGATTGTAGTTAATTGCCCCAATACCAATATGTTACTTTTCAAATTTAAAATGTAATAGACTTGAGAGATTATTCTCTATTCTTGATTCTTCCATTCGAGTACTATTGAACCTTTACCTTTGTTTTTCACATATGTCCCATCACAAAATCATACATGCCAAGTTACATTTCATCAATTTCTCTAAAGTGGTTTTACACTTTGGTAATGATTACTTGCACCATTGTTTGAATACCATAGACTTTAATCATTTGTAGCACGCTTGTTTGGTTGTAATTATTCTTCATTTAAGAAAGCCTTCTTTCGAGCAACCTTGTTTTATTTAATCACCATTAGTAGCATTGGTTCATCATCTCATGCCACAAGATGGACTGTTCTTGTACGCCTTTCCCCGATGGCAATATTTCATGAAGGGTCCAAATTTCTAACACTAGTAGCACTGAGCCTTACTTATATCTCTTGTAAACTTTCTCCAATCTAAATAAATTTATATGTCACAATGTTTAAAAGTTATTATTATACTAGTGTCGATTGACTTAGAGTTGTTCCAAATTCGCTTTCCCTTGTGACTATATTATTAATCTTTGTAGAAAATGTTTCCACCGTATCATCTTTCTTCATTTGCAACAACTCAAATTCTGTATGAGTGTTTGCAAATTAGCCTTTAAACTCTATATACTGTAACAAGTTTCAACTTTAACATGCTCTAAACTAGTGAGGTTACCCTCGTGTTACGTCGGGGTAACCTCATTTTTTATTAATTATTTCTAGCCAGTCATACTAATCTAGAACTTAAAACTTTTTTTGTTAAGTCCAAATTTACCATGATTCTACTTAACAATGTAGAATACAATTTCAGAACTTAGAATTACTTAATGAGTTGTGCATATATGCTAACATAACATATAAATAAAAATAAACACATTACATAAACCAAAAAACAGTCACGGTCAAAACATGAAGAACTTTAAAAGGTTTATAACAAATAGCCAAATCAAAGCACACTTAAATCACACAATCATCAAAACGGATAACGAACATAAACTAAAAGTACACCAAAAGTATAAACATAACTACATCTAATATAAATAGTCGCCTGGGAAGAAAAATCAGCTTAAATGAAAAGCAAATACATAGAAAAGACATGCAAATGATAATACAAAACCCTACCACCTAAACAACATAATGCGTCAATTTTCAACTTAACCACCAAAAAGAAATTAGACGAAAAGCTACATAATCTGCAAACCTGAGTAAGCTTATGATTTCCAAATAATTCATTTACAAAAGGTTTGTTTTCAAAAGTCATGTTTTTGGAAGACCACTTGATGCCAAAAGACATTTACGGTGTATAATATTTGGTGATGTATCCTTAGGTGTGATGGTGGCCTCTGTTGGTCAAAGGAATCTGTGTAGGTTCTGATAGAAAAAATTGGTTAGCGAAATGCTATATGTGAAGTATAGATGCTTTGCTAGGTTTTAGATACTATCAGGACTAACTTGTATTTTTCTCTCTAATTTTTTTTTTTTTTGGAGGGGGGTGGACCTGCATGTGTTGCGGGTGTCTGGACACCTGATTTTACGGTTGCGGTGAAGGACTTTGCTTAGCACATCTGTTGTAATTTTGAGAGATATAGTTACTTTTTTTGTATAATAATTATTACATTTCTCATTTTTTGGAGTATCACTTGTCATTGATAAATTTCTCTATTGGTTTCCTTATGATGACAAATGATTCACATGAGGGGGCTTCCTTTTAGTGAGTGTTACCCGAACAAGAATGAAAGTTCTACAGCTCGCAACACTAATGAAGTAACATTCACAGTAGGATTAAAAAAATTACCTACCTTACAGCATGCAGCACTGTTGCTCTACCAGCAAAGTGTACCAAGAAAAAGAATTTAAAATATTTGGTTAACAACATAAGGCATATAAA
>CM046437.1:39813955-39953422 GCA_025506505.1 Flaveria sonorensis | reverse complement strand
AAAAAGTTCAACTCGAACTCGTAAAAATGTGAGGTGACAATGATGGACATGTTAGAGTCAATGTCCAAAGAAAAGCTTGAACACTACTGCTAAGGACGTCAATAATGGTAACATGTTAATTCTTGAGGCTGAAAACAGTGTGGGACTCTTGGATCATGGATTCTGGTACTTGTTTCGTCGTACACAACAGTGAAATGATGGTGAATCTTAAAAAAGATGACTTTGGGAAATTAGGCCTTGCTGATGACAGAATGCTTGATGTAACGATCATAGGTGATATGATCTGGTGACTCCATTGGGAACTACATGGAACCTAAAGAATGTCAGGGTGATCCGGGTTTAAAGAAGAAATTAATTCCGTTAGTAAATGGATGAACAAGGACTAGAAGTAAGTTTGGTGGTGGTAAATGGGAGGATGATCAATGGAAACCGGGTGATTACTCGTGGTGCTAAGCATCTGTCATTATACATGGTGGAGGTACCTGCTGAGGGACTTATCAAATAGGCTAAGCAAGTCAAACTCAGGTTCTTTTGCAAACGTGAAGTCGGGAGCAGAGATTGTAGCTGAATGGGGTCATAAATTTTACCAGTTAGTGGATTTTGTGACAGTGGGACCATGGGGCGTGTTTCGGGTACAACTATGAAGAACAATTGGATATTGAATACAACAACTAGAAAATTCTCTTCTAGTGATTGTTTGTGTGAATTTGGAGAGTGTTAATAGTTCTTGGTGTATCTCTAAAGTTGGTGGATTGTGTACACCAGTTGAGATAGAGGATGGGTCGTTGGCGGATTTGCCACGAATGACTTGGAGCTGGGGGAGCTTAATGGACCCTTTCAAGTAATTTATAAAGAGGGCCATGCAACTAGAGATTTGGGTTGAAATCTTAGCTCATTCTTAAAAATGGAGGCTTGAGGGATTTCTGTTATTTGAAGATTAATGATAATAGTAGACGACCGGGTTGCTTTGTACTTAGATGGCGAGGGGACTATTCGCAAGGCTTCAAGTGGGGGATTGTTGAGGTGTGAAGGCCTTTAGGTTTTTATTAGACTTATGAGCCTTGCCATTTAAAGCTTCTTGAAACCCTAATTATCTCTATATATAACATGTCATTGTATTGTAACTTTATTCTTTTGAGCTTAATAAAAATACCTAGTTGCAGAAAGTTAAAGTATGTATCTTGACCGAACCACTATGATTCTTGTGTTTTATTGCTTTCACACGTGTGATTGTGTGTGTTTCTGCAACATAGATACTAACAGAAGACAAACCCTTGCTTGTTTTCTTTTTTTAAGCGATTAATTGAATCACTGACAAGATGTATTGCTTGGTATAATGGTTAATAGTGAATAAATAAACTCCAAAGAGTATGAGATTGATAACATTGAATTTAAAAAGTAGTGCAGCTTACAAAATGTACATGTTTGATTAAACGGCACTAACTCATTTCACAGTTATTCATATGTTTATACTTTAAACTACTAATATCACTTGGATCCTGAAACCCACACTTCAATTAATGTCGAGTCACGATGAGTTAAGCAGAGAAATTACTTTTTGTTAATAATCTCACTTGGATCCATAACAGAAGACAACCCTTGCTTAAGTGTCAATGATCATTAGTTAAAGTTAAATTAATTAATGTAGCTTCAATGGCATAGCCACGACAAAAATGGAATGCTTTCTACACTCTCATCAAGAACATGGTGTCTCTGTCTAGATTCGAGCTATAAAATTTTCTAGATGTAAAACTTTCCACACATAAATTCAAGAACACACACACGGTTGAAACCCAAATCTCAACAAGAGATCTTGTAGTGCAAGTAAAAACAAACCGAAATGACATCTCATATAGGATTCATCAACAGCCAGAGAGGACTCGTGAATAACGATAGAACTACATTAGTCAAAGTTAGCCACTAGAAGCAATGGAAATTTAAAAGTAGCAAATGACATGATGCGATGAGTCTATTATATGACGATCAAGATTGATAAGCCACTTAAGAGTGCCACTCTAGGTGCTAATTGGTGTCCAGAAAACAATAAAGATATGCATGGGAAGGTGGGTACTTGGAGAACGGATGCAAAAAGCAAATAATCATAAAACTGGTCATGAGGCCAAACATTGATGATGGTAAACTGTAAGGCTCTGTTCCTATAAGATCTCACAATTGGATTCACATTAGAAAACATAACTCTTAACGTTAACGACCATTCATACATTGTAGCAAAATTTAAACTTTTACATAAATCATTGTCTCAAACAAACACAATAGAAAACATTAGCAAATCATACCCTTTAATTAGATGTCAAACTTTAATATGGTAAGATAGCTCTTTAATCCATATCATGTTAGCTAACATCTCTAGTCAACATCATACATGTTAAACTGAACTTTAGCAAAATTATTTAGTAACGAGTCTTTATTTAACTTGTACTATAAGTACACATGTATATACTACAATTTTATAAGTTACTCTGGCATTGACTGTCATTTAACTTTAACGATCACTTTAGCTTATTTCTCATTCTTTAGCAATACTTTAGCAAGTATTACATTTTAAATTTCTTGCTTACTTTATATTATTATACATTTGAGCTTATACAATATGGAGCTTCTTGGCTGGCGAACTAGCAATAGCTTGCTAAGCTCTTTTAGTGTGAGATTAACTAGCTAAAACTCTTTAATGGGTGAGAATGCACAAATCATATCTTCTTAGTTAGGTAAGCATGCTGAAGGCATCTTTTATTTTAGCGGGGAGAATCCAACGAATTAATGTAGGCTCCTTTAGCAAATGCTTACAAGACATAAATTACCTTCACATGTTAACTTAGCATTCAGAGCTCTTTTTGACTATACATTAACTTTTAACTCTTGATTATAACAGTATATATACTTTAACTTGATCATTGGTCAAGTATGAAGGTTACATAAAGAGTGTATTACGGGGAGATTGGGTGGTTACGGAGATAACCTATTTACGAGGGGACATTTCTTTGAGTCCTTTTTTAAGTATGGTTCTACGAAGGAGTACATCACTTCCAGAGGAGTAGATTCCACTTGCGGGAATTATCCCAAAAACTAAGTATAGAAAGTTACGGAGGAGTAACCCTCACTTGTGATGGTTATTGACTGGGTATGAAGTTTATGATCTTTAATTGTCCGAGTAAACAAGAAATACGAAGATTATTCCTTTTGCATAGGTCATTTAGTGTATCATTATTTTCCCAAGTATAGAAACTTACGGGGTATCCATGTGTCACATCCAACCATGGTGGTTTCCCGCGGGGTGTGACTGTTATGAATCATAGTTATTAGTCGACATTACATGATTTTATAAAACATACGTGCAAGTCATTTCAAAATCCATAAGTGTTTGTAAAAACTGTAATTCTAAAGTAGTTGTAGAAAAGTAAATTGTTCTTAAAACATGACAAATAAATTCATAAATGTCCTAAAAAAGCATGGATGATCTATAGGCGATGTGTCTTATTGCTAGACTTGATGCAATTATTAATTACCTGACAAAAACATACAGGAAAAATAGATAAAATAATATTAGTGAGTTTACAGGTTAATAGTAACGAAATCGGTATAATGGACACAAGACTTTCTATGATTTAATTATTGTACAATAATGCTACAATATTTTTTAAGCACACCAAACCGAAGCTAGACTAAACAGTGATGGAAAGGCCCTACCATGCCTATCGCGAGGACGGGGGTTAGTAAGCTAATAATGCAACCGTTAGATCTCCAGTCAAAGTTAGCACAACTAACTCGGGTGGGGGTATTCTAACCTAAATAGTACTATCTATGATGTACCTCGCTTTGGAAAAATAAATTAACAATCTAATTTTAAGGGGATTTTATACGATATGTAAAACAACTTATAGCTGTAATTCTTGTGTGAAATCTATCCAATGAAAATCATAAGTAAGCATGTAATCTCCACTAAAAGAAAAACAAGTAAAAATGGAGCAGTGCGACTCACTTGTCAAGTGAGAGATGGATGGAAATGAGTAATATCTAAGTCCTTGAGAAATCTAACATAATTAGTTAGCCCTAGAATAATCAAATTAACTTGTGTCTATATACTGAAATGTGAGCAACTAACTGTTTTATCCGTATAACTTGGTAATAAATCTTTGATTCGACTATCCGTTGGTGATACATGTTGGATTATCATAAATTATATTTTACTATAAGCATATAATAATTTAAATTCATTAGGTTATGTGCGTGAACCCCTAAAATTGATGTCAACTTATTATTCAGGTAATTAAATATGTTTGATTCTAACCAGTTGTGAATTGAGCATATGGTAGTTAGCATATTTTATACTTATGTATTTATTATAATTAGGGTTTGATGAAATATTATATATTTTGAGTAAGAAAAAAATACTTGTAATATTTCCTACTAATACTTTTAAATTAACATTCAAGAAAAATATTGTTTTTCATATTTTTACAAACCAGTACTTAAATGTATATATATTTGTACATAAAATAAACATTTATATATGTATATATTGGTAAAACATATTATTCTTTTTTTCACAGTGCCTTTTATGTACTTTCCTAAGTTACATTTTCTTTAACTCTTTTAATATTATTATAACATTATTGAGTTTCGTAAAAAAATTAATAGCTAAATCCCATGAATATACATCTAGTCATGTTAGTCGCTAATCTTTTAAAACAACAAAACATTTACAGTTGTGATATCTATAAATTTATTTTTGAAGTCACATTTAAATATCTAGTCTCATTAGCTAAGTTTGTCTACTTGTCATAATCCAGTTTAAATTAACACAACACAACTCATTAAATAATTATAACTTGTAGGGTACATATTATTCATATGATACTGTAAAATTAGCAGAAATCCATAAACATAACTTAACCCATTTGAAGCTTTTCTTGAGTTTTAACACACCTTTATGACTTTCATAAAATAATCAACAACCTAATCAAACATGAACCCATAAATATTTATTTTTTAAGGTAATGAAGTATTATTTAGTTCATGTTAGTATTTTGTGGGGAAATGATAAAGATGGAGAGATGGCCGAAATTTGGAAGAAGGGAGAGGAGAGTATGGTGGTTATGTAGGTGGAGTGTGAGGATTTGTTTTCTTTAAATAACCACCAACACTTTTCAAACTTCAATTTTTTGGTCTTTGGAGCCCTTGTATCGATCAAATGATGGGGAAAATGGAGAAGACAAGAAGAGTGATCTTCCTCTCTTTAATCATTCCATAAAACTGGTAACCAAAATGGCAATTGTTAAAGCCCATACAAAGTCAGCATAACCCCAAAGATTGCATGAGTATGTGAAAGAGAAAGAGGGGGGAGAAGGGGGGGGGGGTCTCTTTAAATTGTATAGTATTAGGTTTGTTAGGGCTGCAAACGAATCGAACAAACACGAACAAGGCCTTGTTCGTGTTCGTTCGTTAAGAAATAAACTTGTTCATGAAGTGTTCACGAACACTTACCGAACAAGATTCTTTGTTCGTGATCGTTCATTAAGAAAATGAACATGTTAATGAACTGTTCACGAACACTTACCGAACACAATGAACACAAACAAAAGCAAACGAACACAAACAACTGTTCATGAACATGACGAACACATAAAAGCTTATAAACACAAACGGATACAATTGATTATAAATTTATTTTAGAATAAAATTTACATTTTTATTACAAATATTACACAAAATCAATCAAAAATAAATAAGTACTTAACATAAATATAAAAAAATACTTGATTTAATAATCATAAAAATAAATAACAGAAAAATTAAGAATATAAATGAACACATCAACGAACATAAACGAACACATTATCGAACGTTCACGAACGGACATTAATGAACATAAACGAACACATTATCGAACCATACATAAATGAACGAACGCGGCTTGTGTTCATGTTCGTTCGTTTAACTAAACGAACGAAATTTTCTTTTTCGTGTTCGTTCATTTACTAAACAAACGAACATAAACGAACTTCCTGCCGAACGGTTCACGAACTGTTCGCTGAACGTTCAGTTCGTTTGCAGCCCTAGGTTTGTTGGGTGGTATTGTAATGATGTAGAGATTTATATATACTTTTATGTTTTTACTTTTTACCTATTAAAATGAATTCAAATATTATGATGATATATTTATAATCAAATATTGTAGTATGATGGTCTATCAATAGTAGGTCATGTATTTAGTAATAGCATTAAAAGAATTTAATAAGGTAAAGTATCAATTTACACATTTAGGTTTTCTAATCAATTTAGGTTGTTTCCATGTATATACTTTGATTCTAAAATACTTGTAACACTTTAGAATATAACCAACGTTCGTGTGTGTAGGTTGTACCATGTGTAAATAGTAATTACGCCGAATTACTGAGGCTGTAATGTGTGTATGACTTTGCTATGCATGAAATAACTTCAAATAAATGAAACTTGATGTATTTCATGTGTGAAGACAAACCGTGTGTTTATTGAGTTAATTAAGAATTACAAAGGAGCTCTATATATAGAGAAGGATATTACATTTAGATACCCTCTAGAATTATAAATATTAAATACCATCTAAACATAGACTAAACATATTGTCTAACATTCCCCCGCAAGTTGAGGGCGGGGAACGACGTGCAACTTGGATCGTAAGAATAGGATTCTTTGAGAGGGTAGGGGCTTTGTAAAGACATCAGCAATCTGATCACTCGTGGAAATGAATTTGACGTGCACCTGTCCCTGTGCCCTTGTTCTCGAACAAAATGAAAATCCACCTCGACATGCTTTGTGCGGCCATGGAACACGGGATTGGCTGAAAGATACGTAGCTCCTAGATTATCACACCAGAGAGTGGGTGATGACAGTGTTGAGATGCCAAGTTCATGTAGAAGAGCCTTTAACATGATCAATTCTGCCACAGTGTCTGTAATGGCCTTATATTCTGATTCTGTTGAAGATCTTGGACCGTTCGTTGTTTCCGGGCAGCCCAAGAGACAAGGTTTGATCCCAAGTATATAGCAAACCCCCCCGTGGATCGGCGGTCAACTTGGCAACCTGCCCAGTCAGAGTCAGAGTAAGCCTGAATGTTCTGCGCACTACTAGGCAGCCACTGTGCATCAGTGAAAGCTTGCAGGGTGGAACCGAGTCATGACGAATAAGGAGACCTAGTTGTGTGGTACCCTTGAGATAACGGAGGATGCGTTTAACCGCTGTCCAATGGTTTCGGTTGGAGCATGCATAAACTGACAAACCTTATTAACAGTGAAGGCCATGTCTGGTCGAGAGAGAGTTGCATATTGTAGAGCACCAACCGTTTGACGATACTGAGTCGGGTCCGAGAGAAGGGGGCTATCATCATTAGTTAATATCTGAGAAGTGCTCATCGGGGAAGAAACAGGTTTGTAGTCAGATAGTCCAGATCGATGGAGTGTGTCCAGGATGTATTTTTGTTGAGAAAGTATGAGATTGCATCCCTGGTGTAGGACCTCAATGCCCAAGAAATAGTGGAGTTTGCCAAGGTCCTTCATAGCGAAAGTTGAGCCCAAGTGGTTAATGACATTAGCAATTGTGGTGTCGTTGTTGCCGGTGATGATAATATCATCAACATAGACAAGGGCATAGACTAGTGTGCCACCGATTTGAGAATGAACAAGGATGGAACAGTTTTGGACCCGACAAAACCCAGTTGCTGAAGTGCTGTTGACAATCTGTTGAACCATGCTCGAGGGGCTTGTTTCAGCCCATATAGGGACTTATGAAGTAGACAAACATGATCCGGTTTAGTTGGGTCTCTAAATCCAGGAGGTTGTTTCATGTAAATGACTTCCTCCAAGTCGCCATGTAGAAAAGCATTTTGGACATCTAATTGGCGAAGGGACCACTTATTAGTAACAGCAAGAGACAAAACAGTCCGGATAGTAGTAGCTTTAATGACAGGACTGAACGTCTCATGATAATCCACCCCATGTTGTTGGGTGAATCCCTTGGCTACGAGGCGAGCTTTGTAGAGAAAAGCTTGCCTTGAGGATCCTTCTTTAATTTGTATAGCCACTTGCAATCATGAACAGGAGGGACTAAAGACCATGTTCCATTCTTATGCAGCGCGTCAAACTCCTCGGTCATGGCTTGACGCCACTCCGGAGACTTGTTGGCAACAGTGAAAGAGGTTGGTTCAGTGAGGGGTACGGAAGTGGTGGATGTGGAGTAAGCAGCCGGGTTGTAGGGATTAGTTTGTTTTGGATTAGGACGAAGGTTAGGTGGGCGAGGGCGGGGTAGAGGAGTGGCCAGAGGAGTAGTAGACGAAGAGGGTGAGGGGTTAGAGGTGGTTGGAGTGGGAAAGTCTGGTGAATTGGACGGTTGTGATGGGTTAGAGGGGGTAGGGAGGTCAAGTGGAGCAGAGGGCTGAGGTGAAAGTTGTGATTGGTTAGGTGGGGAGGATGTGAAAATAGGAGGTGGAGAGGGGTAGGTCGAAGTGTAAGGAGACGATGGGTGTGATGGTGGGGATTTAGGGGAAATTTTGAATGGAAAGACATGTTCATTGAAGCGTACATGTCTGGCAACATAGACACGTTCAGTTTGTGTGTCAAAGCACCGATAACCATGATGAAAAGGACTATAGCCAAGAAAGACACAAGGTGTAGTACGGAAGTCCATTTTATGTCGATTGTATGGGCGGAGGTGAGGGAAGCACTCACAGCCAAAGACACGTAGAAAGGAGTAGTCGGGTCTACGGTTGAAGACATGTTGAAATGGGGATTTGTTGGAAGAGATGCGTGAGGGCAGCCGATTAATAAGATAAACAACTGTGTCAAATGCATAGTTCCAAAACCGGCGAGGGAGATTAGATTGGGCAAGAAGGGTGAGGCTGGTTTCCACCACATGTCTATGACGACGCTCCACAAAGCCACTTTGTTCGCTAGTGTGTGGACAAGAGCGTCGATGAATGATGTCAAGAGAGGTGAAGAAAGGAGAGATTTCGAAACTCACCTCCCCAGTCGGTTTGTACACTCTTTATTTTGGAATTAAATTGCCTTTCTACCATGGTAACAAAATTTTTAAAATTAGAATAAACATCAGATTTGTTTGCCAATGGATAGAACCACATATAACGAGTGTGATGGTCAACACACAACATGAAAAATCGAGATCCATCAATAGAAAGAGTGGGTGAAGGACCCCAAACATCACAATATATTAAGTCTAAAATATTATTACTTCGAAAACCGTTACCAACATGGAGAGAGTCATGACCGTTATAGACCTCGGAGTTGTCCAAGCTTGATAAGTCTGGAGTTGTATGGTTTGTAGCACCTGTATCAGGGAACCAGGTTGTTCCTGCAGTTGAGCCATTGTCAGAAAAGGCTGTAAAGTGGGCTTGAGGTGGCTGCCGAGTTGAGGAGGCAGATTGGTTCGGACATTGAGATGGGAGATGACCTATGCCACACCGATTGCAGTGACCATACACCATATTTTATGTGGAGGCCCAAGCAAACTGCCGAGAATTTCCAGCAGATTCTCTGGTTCGATTGCTCGTTGTGCCTCGAAAGGTGCTACGAAAATTGCCTCTACGACCTCGATTCGAGTTAGAGGAACGAGCTACAAAGGCTGCTTGTGGTGGTGTAGTAGGAGGGGCAATCGGGTTCAATTGGTAACCCATTTGTGCTGCCAATAATTGAAGGTTCTGAAGCTGCGATTGAATGCTGGTAAGAGTGGGGACCGAGCTTGAAGAGAGAGCAGCAAAGGCTTGCGGGTTTGAGGCAGTAGGCATTGTTGTTTTGCTGAGTAGATAATCATGATCACTAAGCAGCCCATGTAGTTCATGAAAAGTGATGGGTGGATGACGAGCCAACAGATTCGCTTTCAGGCCGTTGTATTCGTCCCTAAGACCAGAGATGGCAAGCATAACAAGATCCTTGTCCTTCATGGGCTCGCCAATGTTGGCAAGGGCAGTAGCATATTCTTGTGCACGACTTAGATAATTAACCGGGGTTTCATCTCCCTTCATCTCGATTTTAAGAAGCTGCGTTTTGAGTGTATACTCACGAGATGCTGTGTTTGGAGAATAGGCACGTTCCAGTGCAAGCCATAGATCTCGAGAGGTTGATCCTTGTACGTGTTGGAAAGATGACTCTGAAATAGTAGAGATGATAAGCATCCTGACGTGCGCATCATTGGAAATCCAATGCTGGTATCCAGGGTTCTCGACTGCAGGTGTTTCTGTTGTAGCAACAGTATGTTGAGATGGACATTTAATGGTGCCATCGACATAGCCATATAGATGATTGGAGATTAAGAACGGTTCAAGCATTGCCTTCCAATACCCGTAGTTAGTAGGAGAGAGGGTGAAGGCGAATTTGTGAGAGTTATGTGTTGTTTTCTCTGCAGTAGTAAGAGCAATAATGGTTGCCATGGAGGATGAGGGTGGTCGGAATTAGGGTTGCAGAGGAGAAAAACAGTTGCCGATGGTAGATTGGTGGTTGACGGCAATTAGGGTTAATTAGGGTTTAGGTTTTCTTGGCTCTGATGCCAAGACAAACCGTGTGTTTATTGAGTTAATTAAGAATTACAAAGGAGCTCTATATATAGAGAAGGATATTACATTTAGATACCCTCTAGAATTATAAATATTAAATACCATCTAAACATAGACTAAACATATTGTCTAACATGTGATATGAGTAATATTGATTAAGTCATGGGTGTCATGCCATGTACTTGCGCTAAACCTTAAAACAATCCTATGTAAGCGTGGGTTGCGAAGACCATAATCACTTACGAAGGCACAAACTACTTTCACTACCTTGTAACGCCTGAAAATCCTTAAAAGATGGAAAATAAAGGAAGCATTTTAAATAAAAGAAATGGTTTAAAGTGGGCAAAAGCAAAATATGCCTATGTGGGGGTATAAAAAGGAAGGACCCACCCCTCCCTCTCACTCTCATGCACCCTCAACAACCCTATTTCTAGATAGAGAAAGCTTCAATCAGTTATAAAGAGAGAAAGTTGAAGAATTCATTATATGTATGATTTTTATGGTGCCTTCTCTTAAATCAAAGCTAAATCTAAGCTCCTAAGTTGTTTACTATGTGTTTTCATGTGTAAAGTTTGAATCTTTACGTGTATATGTGTGTATATCTCAAGTTCTACCTTTGGTTTTAGGGTTTTCATTCGAAGGCTAGTTAAGATGAGTTCTAGATTCCCTCTTTTACATGTTTTCTACCTTTTGGGGTTGGTATGCATGTTAAAAATGATAATTCTTAAATAAACCTATGTTTTCTATGATAAATGTGACATTTTTATGAAAATACTATGTTTTAATGAGATCTACGATGAATTTACATGTATGGTGTGTTATGGCTATGAACCTGAGCTTATTAAGGACTAGATCTATGGTTTAGGGTCATGCACAATTCGATTAAGTCGTAAACTGCCTAAGCTTGAAATTGGACAGAAGGTTTACTCATCCGCATTAGTTCACTATTACCCACATTTGTTTAACTGGGCTTCATTTTACTGAGTGTTGGTCATCCACATTAGTTCACTATTACCTGTATTAGTTCACTATTACCCACATTAGTCTACTGTTACCTACATTAGATGACACTTAGGTCATTTCATCAGAGTTAATGTTATAATTCTGTTACGAGGGTTATTATATGGATAGTATATGAACAATATTTAATGTTCCATGCTATGCGATGATAATGATGAATGATACCTTAAAAGTATTACCTATAATTAAATAACATTAATGAATAAAAAGAATGACAGTGAAACATAATAAATGTTACTTGGACCCTAATGATGATGAAAAGTCTTGCACTTTTGATGGACTCCATTTATATGGGTCAAATGGGACGTTAGACCTTTGTTCATGAGTAGGCTATAAGCCTTGCAATGTGGGTTAACTGTCAGGGGTTGGCTACCACTCTATATAAGCCTTGACAGAAGGTGGCATTTGTTGCCAACTAGATGTTTTAGGCTTTTTTTTTTTGTGTAAGCCTAGTTATTATAAAGGAAGATGGTAAAAAGAATAAAGATAGAGAACATGATAAATGATGTTATGAAAGTCAATTTAACTGTTATGAATGATGATTGTGTATTCATTAAAAGAAGTTAAAAATATATTTTCTATATTATTACAAAAAGTAAAACTCACTCAGTATCGCTGACTTTGTATGCATATTAGTTGACAGGTAATGATATTTGCTGAGGATGACATGGATGATGAAACTACTTGGCAATGGGCGTCTGCATCCACACGTTTAACTTATGTTATAATTTGTAAAAAAAAATCTTAATGTTTTCTATTCCAGAACATGTAATTTGACAACTTATTGATGAATATGATGGAGTTAAAGTATCTTGCTGTAATGTTTTCATATACTAACATATTATATTATGTTTTTGCTATGATTGACCAACTCTAAGGTTTTCCGGGAACGAGACCTATAATTTATCTAGGGTTTATCATGTTTCATCATCATGTATGGTAGAACACACCTAAACATCATCAAATCTTAGCTATATTCATACAAAATAGAAACTTTACATTCGAAACTCATTGTTTTTCATGTAAACCACGTTTATTATGCATACTAGAAACAAAATTATTAAACCATGTATAAATCAAGGAATCTAAAACTCACCTTCTAATGAACTCAAATGAAATCCTAACACCAAGAAAAAAGAAGTCAAGATCTACATGCATTCACGTAAAACTATCAACTTGATTGCTTAAACCGATCAAAATCCCATCTATGCTTAGATTTAACTTAGATCTATTGAAATGTATGAGGAAAACTTATACCTTTAGCTTCACCTTCACTCTCTCTATAGAACCTTTTACCGATTTTGGAAACCTTCGCACGCAAGAAAAGAGACTAGGGGCAGCTCTTCCTTTTATATGGAACTTTAGGGTTCCAACTTGTCTTTTTTCATCTTTAGTCCTTGAACTCTTTATTTTAAAAACACACCCCTCCTTTATTTTTAAGCCGGGTGCTACATCAACTTATTTAGGTTGTTCGGTTTAATTGGCTATCTAATATCAATCTTTGGTTAGTCATCGGCTAAAAAATGTTCACACTTTACCTAAAATCAATATGGTTCATAGTATATGGCAGACTACATATATGGTAACCTATTTTTGGAAGAAACATGTTCCACATCAGTCCTAGATAGCATGCACACCATTTATGTTAGTAGCATAAAGAGATTTAATACCCTAATTGCAAACAAAGGCTACTAAATCTTACTGAACAGGAATAAAGATACTGAAATCAAGAGATCCTCATTTTTAAAATCAACTGTTGTTTCCAAATCAGTATCCGCGAAAATGTTTATTTGTTCCTGAATACAAACCTTAAATACCAATGAAAAAGAACTTAAGTGCCACATAGCACACACTACAAAAATACCAAAGTCCTAATAAAAGCAACTAGGTCAAAAAAAAAGTACATAATAACCAGTGACAGGGAACTTTAATTTTGAGCTATTTTCTAGCAATCTGTATGCTACCTAATTTAACAACATATATAACTTGCCTCTAACTGCAGCAAAAATCTTGAATTTCTTGCATTTCTTGCCCTGTAAAGCTTAAAAATTTAAAAAGTTTGATCAAGTAACAATAGAACTCATAATCATCCTATAGCTTGCAGAATAGAAAACCATAATTTCTTCAGAAAATTCTATACTTTGACAAATCACCGTCTTAATACTAGAAAAATATGCAAGTATAGATACAGAAAAAACAAACATGCATGCTATGAGTTCAAGCATGATATTCAAGATAATATCACACTAAAGATAGCAGTGGAGTCTTAGAACTTGAGTTTTGAAACTGTGAAGAACATGATTGTGATAGAAGAAAGGCACATAAATGGGAAATAAAACCAAACTACATTGGACCTGTTAAGGAAAGGACAGTAGGTGGGTTACCCACCATGAAGACGAGATTCAGAGTTTTTTCCATATTTTTTTTATCGGCAATTAGAAGTTCCGGGCTAACGTTCTTAAACTAATTTGGCAAGTACAATGGGGTTTCACATGAAATGCATAGCATTCACCGGATCGTTTAGCCACCTATCAGATTATTAGCGACTGCCAACCGGCTACTATTACTATTATTAAAAAATCCAACACACAAAATGCTCTCACTAATCAGTTCCACACTAAAGCACATGACTAAAATGTGAAAAGAAACACACACACACACATATATATCATACACACACACACATATATATATATCACACACACACGTACACACATATATATGAGTGTGTGTGTGTGTGTGTGTGTGTGTGTGTGTGCATAAATGTATGTGTGTGTGTGTGTTTGTTTATATATGTATATTATGTGTGTGCGTATAGATGTTTATATATATGTGTGTGTGCGTGTAATTATTTATATAAGACATTGGAATTAATTTATAACCTTAATGACAATCAAGAAAAAACTGGCATGTACTGAAAAACAAAATAATTGCATGACTTTTTTGTATGCTGAATAAGATAAACATTAATTTCTGGTTTCTACAAAAACAAAAGGAGAAAAGTAACAATATCAACCTATTGTCAGCACAGCATAATGATCAAACTAAACAAGCAAGGTATCATTTGAAAGGGAATTTAGCCTAGTCCTTAAAGGTCGCTAGATGTTATTTAAAGAAATAAACTTAGCTCTACTCAGCATTATTTCTTAAATAATTCCAAATTATTTAGATTATCAGTCACAAAATATTATGTTTGATGATAATTGAAATCCAAAATTTTAATGTGTTTTCCCCTTTTCAAATATTAAAAACAAATTGTTCACAAGGATCAACACTTTGTCTAATGGAAGGGTATTTTAGGCATTCGTTAATGGTCTATATATATATATATATATATATATATATATATATATATATATATATATATATGTGTGTGTGTGTGTGTGTGTGTGTGTGTGTGTTGGTCAGATTATTTCAACATGGCTGGATAGTATGATTAAATTTTCTGCATTAATTGATCAAGGGAGTAAATGCTATTAATTAAAGACATTTACACTTAAATTCTTTATAAGGAATGAGCAGCAATGTACCAAAGACAATCTCAGCAAAAGAAATTAGTACTATCTTGCTTCATTTCTCTTAATCCTTGCTTTTGTCCAAGTTGTAGAAAGATGAATCCTAATGAGGTATGCAAAGGTTCACCTAATTCGATTTATCTTTTCATGAAAGATCTCTTGTTTTCATCAAAAATCAATCATACATTTTGGTATAAAATTCTAGTTGATTTCAAATAAAAGTGACCCTTTTGTGTAGAACTATTATGTCTTGAGTTTAATGTATCATTGAAACAATAATGATTTTTTTCAAACTTGCTGCACTGTACATGAAGCCGTTTAAATTTCAATGTTGCTCAAGCAACTATAGGCTCTCTTCCATATATTTATAACTAGATTGAAGAATTTCAACCTGTTTATGAGATAAAAGGTCCATTAAAGTTGGATTTTATTGCTAACTGTTCAACAGATCAAAAAACAATAGATCAAAAGAAAAGGGGTCAGATAATTTAAGAGTCTCCTAAGGTATATTTAGGGTTTACAACCTCTTAAGTTGCAGTTCAATAAAGTAAATCATTATTTTACATAATCAATCATTATTTTGAACATAAAAATAAAAAAGGACAAAAAAGGGTGGGGTTAACCCGACCCATTTTGAACCTTCCAAAAAATTTTAACCGGTTTAATTTTGTCACCTACTAGTTTACTGCAGGCCCCTAAATATATCATACTCATCCTTCACAATGGCTTAGAAAGTTTTTGAATAAATAACCTAGTATTTTGTTGCTTTTAGTTAGCATTACACACTTTATGTGTTTTCACATAATGTTGCAAATGTAAAAGAAATCCATTCTCTTCTTTCTTGATCGTGAAATGGCCAGTTTCATTTATTAACTATGGTTCATTGAGTTGTGTTTCGCAAATTTATGAAAGTATGCGCCTTTCCTTATTAACAGTCACTCAGTCACTGTTCTGTGGTTAATATTGTTCAATTAGAATCTAAAATACTTCTAATCTAGTACTGCTAATCTGTAATAGATTTCTCATCATGTACTTTCAGTTTAAGTCCTTTTCTACTGTAAATTGGCATGCCATTGTGGCGTGTGACGCTATGGAATATAAATTTTACTATGTGCAACGCTCCTTTATTTTATAATATATGTGGGTGTATATAATAATAAAAGGGAAGATAATTCTAAGTAGGCAGTTAAGAACAGGGATGACAGTTATTTTTTTATATGATTGTCATTTAAGAAAGATTCCATCAGTATTTTCAGTCAAACAAATTTTCAATAAAAAGGATGAATACTATTGTTTAATAGCACCAACAACACTGTAGAAGTGTAGAACCATGCATTCTAAATAAAATTAAACCAATTGTAGCATAAGACAGCAATAAGAACAGATATGTAGAAGGTTCAGGCCATGGAACGACATCTAGATGAATAAGAGCTTGTGTATAATAAGCAAGTGAATATGTGACACTTGATATTATAAATGATTAGAAGCAATAAAATCCATGATAAGTTTGAGGTTACCAACCTTGAGACTCAAGCATACGAGGTTCACCACTCCAAATAGTTTGCAAGATATGACTTCTAATGTACTGATAAGGATAACAAATTGTATTAAGCGGCATGCATAAATTGTTAGACACATGTGCAAATATGCGCCCATACACACGTAACTAATATATTGAATATTTTAACCATGTATCTTTCTTGATCTAAAATCTTAGATTAAAATAGTTTTGGTTGTGTAGGAGGGTAACAGTGTATGGTGGCTCAACTTATTTCTGGCAAGGACTTTCTTTCTAGCGTGTGATGCGCACGCAAGCTTTGGCAACCACCAAAATAAGTACTGCATTGACTGTGAAATGGCTGCATGCCAACATTGCATGGCAGAAGGAACTCATGCTGATCACAGGATAATAACTATTTACAGACTTGTGTACAAAGACGTAGTTTCCTTAGATCAGATGAGCAGATATATTGATTGCTCAAGGATACAGGTCCGTATTCCTTCATCACAAATTTTGTCTTCATTACTTCTGTGAACTGAACTCAAGTTTGGGTGGGTTAATCTAACTAACTTCAATTAAAACCGGACATTATGAAAATTCAGATTCGGTTATGTTCACGCTTTTGAAGCCAGATATTTGTGCCTAACATTAATATTTTCCTTTCTGAATGTTTTGACTATTACCATGTTTAGTTAGTTAACTATTTTGTATTTACTCTTGTGATATATATTAGCGATAATTGAATCCATTAAGATTGAAACTTGATTACAAGCTCAGATAATGCAAATGATAATAGGAATGGATAATCAAAAAGATAGAATGGATTTCGATAGTATTGGTAAGATTTAATGATATACAGTTATATACATTAATGATGGCGGGTAAATAGAAGTTACCAACGCTTATGATATTGGCGCCAGATCAACCGTTTCAAACGGTATTACCAGTTCAGCCGTCATCATCATAGAAATATAATAAACCTATGTTAAATTCTATTAATTACAGATATACAAGTTGCTAGTACAAATAAATAGGCTACATTTAAGATTAAAATCTTAACAATATATGGGTTATATAATACATGCAAAGTAAATACACTTACTTATGAAACAGATATGGAGATGAAAAACTATCTGATTAACTAACTTGTGTGGTGAAACCCACAAATATATACAAGAGACAAACCCTGGATATTTCTAGGTATTGGGCCCATGGGCCATAAACTCGCAAGCTACATATTTACAAGTAATACATTAACACTCCTTCTCAAGTTGGAGCATAGATGTTAATCATGCCCAACTTGTTACAAATGAAATCAATCTGAGTTTTTCGGAGGGGTTTAGTAAGGATATCTGCAAGCTGATATTCTGTCTTAATGTGCATCGGTTTAATAGATGGAGGGTCTTTCTGAAAGCCTACTACCCTATCTCTGATTAAATGACAATCAACCTCAATATGCTTTGTCCTCTCATTAAATACTTGATGATTCTTAGCTATATGTATAGCTGATTGGCTAACACCTTAGTTTAAAAAAGCACGCCTAGGCGCAAGGCAACCTCAGGCGCATGGCTTTGGGCTTTTCGGTACATGAGGCGCGGTAGTGTGCGTAAAGCGCGCGCTTTGGCGTTCCATGGCGCTTTTTTCGCTTTTGGGCTTCATTTTAAGGATAAAATTGGGTCAAATATGTAAAAAAAAAAAAAAAGAAGAAGAAATCGAAGCTTACTTGTGACTGAGATGAAGATATGTGATGAAGATGATACCTTCAATTTGAGGCTTAGAACAGCAAAATATGAGAGGGCAATGGTGAAGAAGAAACATATGACGGTTGTTTTGGAACTTAGGGTTAGGATATGCACCCTCATTTAATTATATCAGGCATCTTTTATACGAAGTTACATATTGCATCCGTAATGTTTAAGTTTTTATCATATTTGATCTAAAACTTATTAAAAAATGTTTGTTTTAAGTGTAAAAGATCATAATTATAGTGAATATTATATGTATCTATTTAAAAGTATTATATTAATATATTGCCCTCGTGTACGAAAAGCCCTGCGCTTTGCGCCTTGGTTTTTGACCATGTAGCCTCGGTGCGCTTCTCGCTTTTTAAAACGAAGGCTATCACAGTATAACCGCATCAAGTCCTCAGAAACAACCCCAAGTTCCTTAAGAAGACGACGAATCCATATCATCTCTAACATGGCATCTGTCATAGCTCTATACTTTGATTCTGCACTTGATCTAGATATTGTGTGTTGTTTTTTACTTTTCCAAGACACTAGGTTTCCTCCAACAAACACATAATATCCAGTCATGGAATGTCGTGAAATAAGACAACCTGCCCAGTCTGCATCTGAGAATCCTAATATTCGTCCATCTCCCGCTTTCTGTGAAAGCACCGACACGTGAATGACCGACCCTGATCAGAATACAAGATTCCTAGTCTTGGTGTGGTCTTGAGATACCTCAATACACGAAAAGAAGCATCCCAATGTCCAGTGTATGGTGTGGCCATGAACCGACTCAGGGCACTTACGACAATAGAGATATTTGGTCGTGTAACTGTCAAATAACTAAGTTTTCCAACTAGCCGTCTATAGCGTTCAGGGTCCTTCATTGGATTTCCATCCGCTGAAAGGAGTTTTCCTGTTAAAAGCATTGGGCTATCAGCCGCTTACAACCCTATAATCCACACACAGTCAACATATTAAGAACATACTTCCGTTGAGAGAGAAGTATTCCTTGTGGAAAACGAGATGCCTCTATGCCAAGGAAGTATCGAAGCCGACATAAGTCGGTAATCTGAAAATGAGTCTGAAAAAACTGTTTAAGATCGGTGATCCCAACCTTGTCATATCCAGTAAGTATGATATCATCCACATAAACAACCACAATGATCCTTCGGCCATGACGATTTCTAAAGAATACCGAATGATCATATGTACTACAGAACATCCCAAATTCGCCCATAGCGCTAGAAAACCGCCCAAACCATGCTCTAGGACTTTGCTTAAGGGCATACAAGGAAAGGTGTAACCAGCAAACTTTCGAGGCCTCCTCTTTGATATCAAACCCAGGTGGCTACTCCATATATACCTCCTCCTCAAGACCACCATTAAGAAAGGCGTTCTTGACATCGAGCGACCAGTGATTAATGGCAGCTAGAGCAATACAAATGCGGACAGACGGCATTTTAGCAACTGGAGAGAAGCTCTCATCATAGTCAATACCATAAGTTTGAGAATAACCCTTGGCAACCAAACGAGCTTTCAAGCGATTGAGGGATCCATCAGGGCTGATTTTAACTGTGAACACCCAATGACAACCAACATTGAGCTTTCCATGAGGGAGCGTCTCAAGATCCCATGTATGATTGGCTCGAAGAGCCTCGATTTCCTCTTCCATAGCCTTGCACCATCTCGGGTGAGCAAGAGCAGCCATCACATTCTTAGGAATTGGATATGAATGAATGGCAATAGTATAGGCATGGGCCTAAGGCGAGAAGTGAGCACATGCAACATAATCCTGGATGGGATAACGGGTGGAGTGCCTAGATACTTTTTGAAAAGCAATTGGTGTATCAGGATATGGTGCACCTGGTGGGTCATAGGTAGGTGGATCTGGTGGTTTATCCGGGGTAGGCACTAGAGGTGTATGGGCGGTATCCGATAGGGGAAAACAGGCTAAGCTGAGAACAGACGTGGATCATGACCCGGGTGTGAATCAAGTGTGCGTACCGTCGTTTCCTTATTGCACAGAGCATATCTAAAAGAGTTGGTAAACAAGATGTGGCAGGGACGGTATCGAGGAAGTCCGAGACAGGAGAGGTAGATGGAGATGGAACAAAGGACACCGGAATAGTAGGAATAAAGAAGAGGTCAGGATCAAGATCAGAATCAGGAAACACGTCAGAGACAAGAGTGGAAGCCTTGGGAAAGTAAGGGCATAACTCATTAAAAGTAACGTCGGCACTCGTGAAGTATCGATAAAAAGAAGGGCTATAACACCGATACCCTTTTTGGACATGTGAGTAGCCAAGAAAGATACAACGAATGGCTCGGGGTTCAAGTTTAGAGAGCCCTGAACGATGATTATGGAATCACGTTTTCATCGCCGACTACTAGCCGGTGATGTCCCTGATCGGCAACTCCATCATCAAGAAAACATTGGTCATCATCACCAATGGAATCAACAAGTATGAAAGGCGTTTCCGGGTAACACCCCATCATTACTTTGCTGCCTTCCTTTTGTTCAATGCTCATATTGCTGGAAAGAACCAGTAGCTCTAAAGATGTGGTTGCTTTGTCCTTAACCTGAACAGTCAATGGACCTGGTGGTTCATCCCGTGTTTCCGTGATTACATTTGTTCTCTTTTCTTGCCAAGCTTCCTTGATTGCTGCAACATCATTCTTCAATTACGACACTATGGACTCGATTCGGGATGCAATTGGACTCGATTCGGGATGCAATTAAATCTAATTGGGCAGCGATAATGCCAGAGTGAGTGTCGCTACCTTCGAGACTGCTTCGGACAGATGGTGCCATCAAAATTTCCAAGATTGATCGAATGGGAGAGCTCAAAATACTAAATCAAGTTCTAGGCTGAATCGGATTTCCAAGTTCATTGGGTTTTGCAATTGAACTGGAATTTGGAATTTCTTGATTTGGGATTTGCGAATTCTCGAGATTGACGAAATCAAATTCTAGATTGAATTAGATTTCCGATTTAGGTGGATTGAATTCTGAATGAACTGGTAATGGAATATTGGAATTGATTTGTGAAGATTGAATTTCCAAATTTCAGAAACTGACAACAATTTCACGATTTCAGAATTTGAAAGCAATTTCAGATTTCAGAAATTGACGATTTCAGAATTTGAAAGCAATTTCATGATTTCAAAAATTGACGATCTTCGATACCCGGCAATGGAACCAAATGGTAAGAACCAAGCATCAACCAAGTAGTAGGTTTGATTGAATCATGAAAGATAGACCCTATTCGAGATGGGCAAGGTCTCCAACTACAAAGTAAAACGATACTTCTGATAATCTAACTGTGAGAAGTAAAAGACAGACCAATAATTAACCTAATCTACTCTATTTAACACAAAAGAAGAGAAGGTAACTGCTGGATAACTGCCCACTAAGGCACTACCAGCCTACTGCTTTTGACCAGGTGACTGCTAGGTAAATTCATTGGATTTGGGCGGGCTGGATCCGACCCAGAACCACCGGTTTTGTATCAACCGGCAATGAAAATCAAAAGAAACAGGAAAATCTGGTCTCCTTTGCCTCAAAACGGTTGCAGAAGGATGGCCTAGCCGACAGTGAGCCTCTTGAATACTAGAATCATATATGTTAGCTTTAGGGCATGCAGGTAAGGATACACGGTAAAGACCTCTTAATTCAAAACCAGTGCCAGTCAGCCGGTTCGTCCCCAGTTCCTTAAAGACACAATAAGAAGGATTAAATGTTAAAGAACAGTTATTTTGTTTTGTTATTTGGCATACTGAACAAAGGCTATCAGGAAAAGTAGGAACTAACAAGACTGATGAAAGGGTCAGGTCTTTTGAATTAATGATGGATCCAATACCACGAACCAGACATGAAGATCCATCAGCAAGATGAACCGGTGGATGAGAAATATCATGTATGTTAGAAAGGATACCTTGATTTCCAGTCATGTGATGAGTTGCTCCAGAATCAATAGCCCAAGACGAGTCAAGGCTAGAGATTGTACCTGAATAAGCCGAGTTGGCTTGGGGATTGAGAGAGGTCAGCAACTGTTGGAGTCTACTGTACTCCTCTTGGCTAAGAGCAAAACTGGGGTAAGCAACAACAGTATCATCAGAAAGATCATCAGCAGTAGCCATTCTCGCTTTAGGACGAGGAGGTGGCTGAGATCCAGGAGGACGGTTAGGACAATTATACTTCGTGTGTCCAACCTCCTTGCAATAATGACCAAGTGATTCCATTTCCCCGCCCAATACCTTTCTTTTGAGCCACATGAAAACCTCAGCCAAAACCGTTATTGGCAGATGAACTAGTAGTCGTGTGCATGGCTAATGTGTCAGTAGATCTAGGATTCGTGTCTGAACCATACATCTCTCATAGGAGATGATATGTGGATGCTACAGAGAAGTGATAGTAGAATTACTCAACAAGGGTCGGGCACTTGAATACTTAGGTAATAGCCCAGCAATGAACATCATAACATCAATCTTGTTATTGCGCTCCACCTGAACTTTCAGATCAGTAGTCGGTGGGAACAAAGCATGCAACTCATCCTGAAGCTTTGAGAATCGAGTAAAATAATCAGTAAAGGAAGAATCACCTTGCTCGGCCCTTGTGTATGCTTGGACCACAGAATATGCATGTGATAAAGATTCCTTTGCCGAGAATGATGAAGCAAGATGGTCCCACATTCCTTTCACAGTGGGAAAGTTTTGTGCAATGGTGAGTATCGGTGGCTCCATAGCATTCCATAATGCCATTTGAATCCCGCTATCATCAATACGCCATTCTTTTGTCATCGGGTCGAGGGGGCATTAGTTAAGTGATCCTCTGTCAACACTTGTAAGACCTTTCTCAACAAAGAGGCTCCACGAACTCCAATTCGTAGAATCAAGTTTAACGAGAATGCGTAGAACGGAAGTATAATTAATTATACCTGGAACGATATGGTTTGTAGAAGTAGTTTCAGCGTTCTTTTTATCACCCATCGTAGAAGAGAAACTAAGCAGATCTGAACAGAGAGGCTTATGAGGTGCAGAACTAAAAAAGTCGTTGGACAGAAAACTAAACCTTAAGGGTCGCTCGGACAGGGATCCCGATTGTCGTGGTAGGTCGGCTGGTAACTGGACTTCTCACACGTTGTCACGCGCTAGCACGTGAGAAACAGTGGCGGAGATCAGGTGGCACGTAGCGGCGTGTATGGTGGTCGTAGGGCTCCGATTTTTCAGCCAACCGATTCGTAGAATCAAATTTGACGAGAATGCGTAGAACGGAAGTATAATTAGTTATACCTGGAACGCTATGGTTTATAGAAGTAGTTTTACCGTTCTTTTTATCACCCATCGTAGAAGAGAAACTAAGCACATTTGAACAGAGAGGCTTATGAGGTGCAGAACTAAAAAAGTCGTCGGAACAGAAAACTAAACCTTCAGGGTTGCTCGGACAGGGAACCCGACCGTCGTGGTAGGTAGGCGGTGGTAACCGGACTTCTCACAAGCTGTCACGTGCCGGCGTGTGAGAAACAGTGGCGGAAATCAGGTGGCGCGTGGCAGCGCGTATGGTGGTCGTAGGGCTCTGATTTTTCAAACAACCCTAATCGAGGGTTGCTGGAGCTGATGGCGGTGGCGGTGGCGGTGTGTCGTAATCTTCTTCCAAAAGAAGATTTGAAGGAGGAGCAGCAGATCAGGTTGAGATCCCGAACAGAAACATTATAGCAACAGATCTGATGTATTCTAGGGTTTGTACCAAGAGCTCTGATACCATGAAACAGATAGGGAGATGAAAAACTATCTGATTAACTAACTTGTATGGTGAAACCCATATATATATACATGAGACAAACCCTAGCTATTTCTAGGTATTGGGCCCATGGGCCATAAACTGGCAAGCCACATATTTACAAGTAATACATTAACAACTTGTATGATTGACAAGATAGCAAATGTGTAACATAACCAAATGATGTGTGTGTGCATGGTATCTGTCAGCTTAATTTGTATTATATTGCAGCCATATGCGTCAAACGGAAAGCAAGTGCTGGCCCTACATCCCCTCCCCCACTACAACTCAGGTCAGGTCAACCGAGATCGTGCTTGCCGAACATGCACCCGAATATTGATGAACCCTAACATCTATAGTTACTGCTCAGTTGCATGCAAGGTAATTCATACTGTTGCATGAGATGATCTATAAATGTAAGAAATTTTACCGTCAGCCATATCATAATTTTACCTTATATTCATCATCACCTTCTTTCCATTTTAGCCATCGATTAAACCTGCTACAGCAGACCAAGGTGATGCTGGAGCTGGAACTGGAGCTGGAGCTGGAGCTGGAGCTGGAGCTGGAATTGGATCTGGATCTGGATCTGGAGCTCAAGCTGGAGCTAGAACTGGAGCTGGAGCTAGAACTGGAGCTGGAGCTAGAGCTGGAGCTGGAGCTGGAGCTGGCACACGTTCCAAGAGGAGTGAATCAAGAGCAAGGAAGCGTAAGGGCATCCCACACAGGGCTCCATTATTTTAATTCAGGTTCAGCTTGTCATTTTGTGACATTTACTGGGTTTGGATTGTGGTGATGACCAAACCTACTTAGTGGGACTATTTTCTTAAAAGTTTTTAAACATTTGTATGCATCAGTAACACAATTCAGAACATGTCCTAGAAGATTGAAACTTGCTGATGAATTGGACTTTAGTAGGATTTTCTATTTTATAATCCCATCTCTAGATTCGAGTATTTTGTAAACGTATAGATTTACCAAATAGGAAACTAATAACTTGCATACATAAATATATAAATGTATACATGTACACATACGAAGAATACTTGTATAGAAGTATGCACAGATATACAAGAACAAACATATATATATATATATATATATATATATATATATATATATATATATATATATTAGAAAAGCTAAAAATTATCAGGTATCAAGGGATGATATGGTGGGTATGATAGCTAAGCTTTGGCGCTATGACGCTGTCAAAGAGTTTGTTTTAGCTATATACATTTCAAAGTACCAATTTATTAGAAAATTTAACAATTAGACCAACTGACCGAATAATGTACAACTACAGTGCACAGTTGCAAAATAATATCAGTAATAACAGAAAAGGAAAAGGCCATCACTATAGCAAAAATACAACTATCCTTGCTACAAATACTTGATTATGCTTAAGTAAATAAAGATGAAACCACTCATCATGGCGTATATAACTTTTGCTCTATACTTGATAGCTTAAATATCACTAGACCATTCATGAATTGCTCATGATGTTGAACGCGAAGTTCGTTTATGTTCGTTCACTTAATAAATGAACGAAGATGAACCCAAAATTTTGTTCATTGAATTAAATGAACAAACATGAACACATGTTTTATTCCTTTATTTTATGTTCATTAATATTTGTTTATGCTCGTTCATTTATGTTCATTCATTTACCTTCATATATAATATGTTCGTATATTTACATGTGTTTGTGTATGAATTATGATGTCTTGGACTTGTTCTTTTGTGTTCATATATGTTTGTTTGTATTTGTTTATGTTTATTCAATTATGTTCGTTTATTTGTGTTCGTTTGCGTTCATGAACTATCCGTTTAGCTTTATAAAGAACTAACATGAACGAACACAAACATTCACGTTTTCTTCATGAATGAACATGAACAAAAAAACGTGTTCGATTATGTGTTCCTGTTCGTGTTTGTGTTCATGTTAAATGAACGAATATGAACATGCCGATGTTCATGTTCCTTCGATTCGTTTACAGGCCTAAATATCACATACAAAAATTAGTATATTTCACTTAGGGTATATGTTGGATTATCTTTTACAAGCTTATATAATCTACTTTTCCATTAAGATTGTTTTCCTACTTTCTAAAAGACATTCTCGAATTCCAATTTTTGTAAGGTTAAGAATACGATAGACCGTTTATATGTGAAAGCGAGGTTATCTACATACAAAATCATCTTAAGAGATAGGTATATATGCGGCAATATAATCTTTGGTAATTTATTGAGTTTACAAACTTAGCTATAGTTGTTGATATTCATCTTTCTATTTCTGTTGTGGTTTCGAAGGTCATGAACTGTTAGAAAAATTTCTGTTGGTTTGTTTTTGGTATTTATGTTACAAGATTAGCTTGATTTAAGCTCCGGACTACTAGTATTTCTACTCAGCATCACTTTGTTAAGTATATACATTTATGTGTATGACTGATGTGGAATAATATATAACAGGATGGTCACCTATGGTATTCAGAATGACCAAAATTTCCTCCAGGTAGCAATGCTGCTAAATAAAAAAAAAAATCTAGTTGCCACATTATTATGCCTACGAGTTTTGGAGAACGAATGAAAAACTGTTATAACGGTAGAGCAAAATCATAAAAGGGTCACGAGCCCAACATGAAAATGGTCACTATTTTCATGAAAATGGAGAATGAATGTAAAACTGTTATAATAGTAGAGCAAAATCATAAAAGGGTCACAAGCCCAACATGAAAATGGTCATTTTATACCTAGTTTATGTAATAAATAGTGAAAGGTTGATGTGATTCCCTAGGTAGGGCCTTGGTAATTCCCTGAAAATGGTCACTTTATACCTAGTCTTTTACCATCTTACAGGTAGGGCCTTGGTAATTTCTAGAGCACCTGGATGGTAAAATCCTAGTTGCAACAAAATGGGCGTAGGTCACACCGACCGAACCTCAATAAATCTCGTGTTTCATTTTCTTTATGTTTGTGTTCGTGTGTGTGTAAATATACCTAACAGCTACTTATTGATCTTTAGGGTTCGAAATGTAAATCCAATGACAAAATTGGAAAAAATCTCGCTCTCCTCGAGGTATGTGCCTCAGTTATGCCTTTGAATGATGTCACGTGAGTCAATATGAAGCGTTGTGGACTTACCTTGCCTAGGTGCACGAATTGAAGCGTGACTTGTTTGTATTTAACTACATTACACAATGAAAAACCGAAAGCACAAAACCTAGCCTTTCAACCATGAGCGCCATACCAAACGGTACGTCGACAAGGATTGTTGAAATTATTGCTTATTTGACTTCAATGACTTTTTTATTTAATTGTCGTCTTTCACTAAATTGTAGAATTTTTTCACTTTGGGGGTGTATTAAGTTGTTGACTGTGTTTCATTAAATTGTTGATTGTGTTTCATAAACACATTATCAAACAAAAACTATTCACATTTATGGCTTTATTAAGTTCATTCATATTATTAACTTCGTTTACATTGTTGACTTTCTCAATTGAAGATTTTGTTACTTAGTTCGATTATACTATTCACTTTGTTGAATTGATTAAATGTCTGAATTTTGGACTAGTTGGCGTACTCTAACTACATCCCTCAATCCTGACCACATCCTTATGAAGACAAAATGTTAACCACCATAATCTTTCCACGTTCTTTCAAAGGAGACATAAAGAACATTTTACTAAAAGTCGTATCGCGACATTATGCACATATAAGACTAGTTTGGGATGTCTATATAAGAATTAGACTTTTTAAAGGTTATGAATTATTGAAATTATTATGTGTGTTAGTTGTGTAGACCATTATTTGTTACATTCTCTAGTACAACATATTCCCCCGGACTAGAGTTCATTTTAACAATTTATAGATATGTCAAGTTGGAAACTATAAATAAGGATTAAGAGCTTGAATTCAAGTGAAGATGTTCTACACTAAAAAGGTAAAATATCTATTAATATATGGTAAAGAATAACGACGTGTAATTAGCATTATCAAACAATTCAAGCTTGTATTTGGTACACTCATACATGTATGAGAAACTATAGATAACATAACAAACCCCATACCTTCCGGAATAAGTGACTTGTAGTTGAGAGTCAAGAACATGAGGCACATTGCTTCAAACAAAATGGAAGATAAGAGTCCTTAAAAGAGCACTGATGAGTAACCGGGTCTTGTTAAGCTGCATGCAAACATACATAAATACATAAATATATAATGTATTAATTAATGCTAGTCTATGCATATTGACCAATTTCGGGGTTTTATAGTTAACCAGGTTGTCAAGAACGCTCGCTCGTTTCAAGTAATTTATCGCAACGCCCAGTAATTTTTTAAATTACCAAATACAAAATTATGTACTATAAGGGCTTTGCTAGACATTAAATGACCTTAATTAAATGAAAAGTCTATTTAATAATATTAGTACGTTTTATTATAGTACTAATATTAACCAGAAAATGTTGGATGTCACATTTTATCAGTGGATATTAACTCAAACAAGGCAATCATAGTTAAAACATTGTCGTACCCACCCAAGAATGATTTCAAACGACAAGGATTTTATGAAAGTGCAAGAAATGGCAAGAAAGTCCCGTTGGACGAGCTTTGGGTGTCCTAAAAGGTAAGTGACATATACTTCAATAATCCGCAAAACAACCACATCCCAAAGAATTTTAAAAATTAATGCCTACACAAAATATTTTGAAGACAGATCGTGGGAAGATATCTATACTTACATAATTAACAAACATTATCTATATGTCTCATCAAGCAATGATGCTTTTTGTGTCCTTTTATGAAATTACTAATAGGATACCCTTGCTATGTTTACAAATATTTATTCCCTCCGCTTCTCAAAATATATGTCAAAGCATTTAACATATATAACTATTTACTTTAATTAACAATTTGATCTAAACTATTTTGCTCATTATCTACGAAGCACAAAAGCACCAAAAGGGTTGTCGTACCCGTTTTGGGTACCTGTAAGGGACGGAAACGCGTTCGAAATGCGTAGAGGACATTTCACGAACGCTTAGGTTTTGCGGGGACTGCACGTGGACGTTTCTAACCCGTTTCCTTTACGTTTCCTATTAAATCTAGGGTTCCAAAGCCCATTTGAAAAATAACATATACGGCTTCTTTTGAACACGTATAGTCTTTAACCGATCGCTTCTTCTCTATCAATTCTCCATCTATCAATACATTCGAATACCTAAGGAATTTGTTTTTGGAATTTGTTTAATACTTTAATGTCTATTTTGGAATTTGTGTAATATATTTTTATTTTTTATATTTTTTTATTGTCATACCTTTGCTATACCCGTATCTTGAATTTTTGATATTTGCAGTTCCCCATACCCGTACCATCCCCGTACCCCGCTCTCGTACCCATTCCAGTGCTACATAGCTCATTATGTATCGCCATGCGCCACAAACAGTGGTAACTACCAACATAAAAAAGCTTTTTAGCGACACACAAATAAAAAGCGAGTTATTATAGATGGGGTGCCGGAGAAAAGGATGAGTACCGAGAAATTAAGAAAAGATTTACTATGATTTTGGGTTGTGTTCAAATCAAATAGAAAAATACGTACAAGATCCATAAGCCCAATTAACAGTGTATATATATATATATATATATATATATATATATATATATATATATATATGGTGTCATTGTTTCAAGTAGCTACAACAAATTCGATATTTGGTTACCTGTATGGTAACACTGAAGCTCGGTGTTTATTATTTTAGTTTTCTCGATTCAAAATTTCTCCAAAACACTACAACAAATGTAAACTCAATTAAGTTAGTTTGGTTTTGAATCAAAAATCCAAAATGAAACTCAAATGGGTCATTTGGTTTCCTGGTATATGTATGCAATAAAGACAAGCGTACATGTTTCCCACTGATGTAGTTTGTCCCACATTGGTAAAATGAATAAACCTTCAAACCTTCCTCATCAGCTTCTCTGTATGATATTAAACCTTAGAATTAATAATCTTATAATATGTAGTACATAAACGGATTATATTGCAAGATAGATATAGATATATATACATAAATGTTTATTTTCCTTGTTATACTTTTAACTCTTTGACATGTGTTATATATTAATCATGCAGTATGGATTTCGAAACATGCTACATCTCATTTAAATGCAATATTGAAATCACTAGGCTCACTCTATAAAATTGCTTATAATGGTTTCAACATTAATCTAATTAAAAGAACAAGTGGTAGTAAATGTGTAGGGGTGACACCATTCACCCCATTGGTTTTTAATAGCAACTAGTAGACGTAAACCCACATGTTGCGACGAAGATGTTAAAATTTTGTCAAGACATACTATTAGAATATATTATTAGCGTTTTATTAGAATGAGCCCACGGGCTCAGTTAGGTTTCTAGGGTTACTTGTTATCTCTATATATTGTAACCTAACTATTCACTAATATTATTCAATCTTTACCATCTTACACGGTATCAGAGCCTTAAGGTTCTAGTCACCTTCTTCTCCGTTGCGCCTCCACAAAAATATACAAACTCTAGCCGTCGCCACCAAGTTCAAACCCTGGACAGGGCGATATGCCGTTGAATAAAGCTTCGTTATCGATTGAGTATTCAAACATGACATCCATTCTCTTGCTTGGTTCATCATCATTTTCTTGGTTTATTCTTGAATTACGTCTCACAAAATGCAATGGTCATTTTTTTTTCCTTTTTTTATTGTCGATGTTTTAGCCGCACCAAGGAGCACGGCCATCGATCTCAAACTACAGTTTGATTGATTTTTTTCTTTTCTTTTTTATAGATCTACGGATCGAAGAGACCACCGCCTGACCACGATCACCGGCCTTTTTCGCTGTTTTTTTTTTCTTTTTTATGTCTACGGACCTTATCTCTTGATCTACGGATCCAAGGGACCACCGCCTAACCATGGTCGCGTGCCTTTCTTTCTTATTTGTTTTTTTTCAGGTCTACGGATCTCATCCCCTAGTCTACGGATCCAAGTGATCGTCTTCTGCTAGCATTCTAACAAAATTGGTGATATTTCCTTGCAAATCAATGGTTTTACAAGCCAGCCATGTCAAATTCAACCCCATAGTCACGTGCTTTTGACGACCACGACTCTGCTCCCTTGCTATGTAATTTTTTTGAAGACTATGGATGGTACAATTAACCAAGTTGTGGATAGCATGATCAAACAACGTATGGATGACAATATCAAGCATAATATGGATATGTTGGCAAAAGTTTGGAAATCCACATCAATCGAAGCATGTTTATCTTATTATTATTGGTTTTATTGTTTCAGTCTAAGCTTCTTGTTTCTTTCGCTCCGACTGCGAAGGAGTATTCGAATATATTATTAGGTTTTTATTAGAATGAGCCCACAAACCCAATTAGTGTTATCTTTATATAATTATAACATAACTATTCAATAATATCATTCAGTCTTTACCATCTTACACATACGTCACAATATAAAATAAGATGGATAAACCACGACACTTTATATAAAATCAAAACCATGAAGTAGTTTTGATGACTTGTACATTTGTGTTTCAATTAAAATTTACGTCGAAACGCATAATAAGAGTAGTTAAAAATCAATTACAATTTATGTCAAATTGTATGAAAAAACATACTCATATTGTGGCCACAGTCCAAACTTCAAAGTACAAAAGTTTTGTGATCAAATTTAAAAAGTTATAAGTTGATAAATCATAAATGTATATTGTTCAAAGTTGAGGGGGCTACATAGTAATTATTCAAAATAAAAAAAAATAAAAAAATTTATGGACAAACTTCAAAGTACTAAAGTTTTATGGTCAATTTAGAAACAATAAAACTATACTATTCATTTCATTTGCCAATTGTAGTATATAGGAATGTAATATATACATCTACACACATGGTGATGCCACCAGACCACCAATATGATGGCTGAGGAATTAAGGAGCTGAATTAGTACTTTTAATGTTTTGTACAAGTTCTAGAAAAAGGGTGATAAATGATCTCAATAAGATCCAGAGTACCAATTTGACTTACTTGGTAAAATCCAAGCATACTACCACAAAGTCCCATTAGTATATATTATGGTCACAAATTATGCATAATCGTGCATGCAAGTGTATTTATATTTACATTCTGAAGCAATTGCTTCAAATTAAATACAATATTAACATTGTCCATTCTGCATAATAATCATCTTAAGCAGCAATAAAAACATTTGAAAGCACTTGAACTCAACGTTTAAAGGGTTGACCAGACGCTAATTCCATTCGTATTATAGCTATATAATAATTGATTAACTGACTGAATTAAGGATGATTTCTATGGCTTGACTTATTATTGGTAGATATAATATTTAACGTATGCAATACAAAAGTAGAAACCACCACATAGAAATTAAGTTATAGCCTAATATTTAAAGAGAAATATGAACCATCTTTTAATAGAATCAAACTAATGGCAGAACTCTTTTGAACCTTTTGTATGCATAATAAGATAAAAAAATCCTCACTTACGAAGACAAAAGATATAAGAAAACGAATGAAACACAGAAAGTAGAAACTATAGAAAAATACATAAAGATATTGTCAGATCTGCATAATAATTTTAAGCAAGAATAAAATCATTTGAAAACACTAGCCACGAGTCCAATTACCATCACTTTAAAAGGCATAGTGGTAAGCAAGAATGCATGATGTACAAGTATGAACTGCATAGATATCTTAAAATTCTTTATTAATTAAAGTTTCACTTTAAACCCTTAATATTTATATTTTTACTCCCTCAAATTTAACTATATTTACATTTTAAATCCCATACTTATCTAATTAGTTTTATTAACCCATTCACCTTTTCTGTTTTTTTTTTTCACTTAAAAATTTCAATAACCTATAAAATTTAAAATATACCATAGTGACATTCTTATTTTTATCTACGCTTCGTTATAAAGTTCCAAGTATTATCGACGTGCCAATCGTAATGCACGGGTTTGTGACAATGTGACGTTATTTTGAATGTTATAAACAACCCAATAGTTCTGTTTTTTTAACATAAGGTTATGTATACTATCTACACCCAGAGGTTTGTGAAATGTTGGCTTTTTCCATGATCTTATGCCCTCGACACTTTCAATGCATGGGTTCGCATTATTTTTTTAAGATATTATGCCCCCGCCGCAACACGGGGGTCTCAATACTAGTTGTTGGTTATAGAGTGCCGATACTTAAGTAATTATCTAGAGTGATTAGGGAATCTAGAATCTCATGGAAAATTAAATCTAGTGGCCACAGTCAACAATTTGTAACTCTATGCTATTATTTCATGAATTAAAATTTGAATTCAGAATCGGATAGATTTTCAGTCTCAATATGTTGTGTTTGACAATAATAGAAATACATTTACACATTTCACATGTATGAGTAAAGAAAGTAACACCCCCTCCCATATCAATAAACTTGCAACAATTATCATCTTCCAATGTCCATGTTGTAACGCCAAACTTCATAATTTGCCAATTTCCAAATTTACATATGATAATGTATTGATTTTGGATCCTTTTTTTGTCTTTCGAAAGGGTATTTATATATATTTTATCAATGATCTTTACTACAAAATATGCCTTGTCTGATAATTTCACTCTATGGGATTGATAGTGTGAGTGTTGCTTTCTTTATAAAATTGAGATGGAAAAAGCTATCACCACCAAATTAACGAAACTATAACATTTTAATCTTACTACTGAAGAATTCGAAAAATCTTCCATAAGCTCTGCCCAGTCTACCTGACTAAGCAAAAGATATTTGTACTACACACTTCATTTTCCTAGCCCCTTGAATTTTTCCAAACCAATCTCCATAATCTTTGTAGCTATGTTGTAATTAGTACAAGCTATCATTCTTAAATTTAAATTTCAAGTTTCAAAAAACTGGATATTCAGTCTCAATATATTATCTTCAACACTAAGAGAAATACATTTACACATTTCATTATTGTAGAAAATTTGTATTACTCCATCCAATACATAAAAGTTTAAATAATTCCTGTTTTGTAATGTTTAATGTCCATGTTAGACCAATTTCAACATTACAAAATATAAGGGTGTTGACTTTTACCCACAAGGATCAACTGTTTTTATTTAAAAAAGGCATTTTATTAATTAAATTTATTACAGAATATGTCCAGTCAAACAAATCTTTTAAATGGATGACAGAAAAAAAGGCATTTTATTAATTATATTTATTACAAAATATGTCCAGTGAAACAAATCTTTTATTTGGATGACAAGAGTTAATAGTCTGCATTTATGGGAGAAGAGGGAGATCTTACTACCACATAATAATTAAAGAAAAAATTAACACTAAAATCCTTAATGAGAAAAAAAGTGTTATTATAATTTTCCCCAATCTACCATGCTCTCAGCTTTATTTCTCTTAATACGTGTGTTTTCCATGTAATGTCATGATGAACCCAGATGAATTAGGTTTATTTCCCTTTTATTAGTCTAGATTTTTTCAAAAAACAATACCCTTTAAGGAAATTCCATCAATTTCATTTATTTAGAATCTGCATACTTCTGTATAATTCATTGCAACACTAAAAGTTTTTTTAGTAATTGTTGCCCTTAACAAGAAGCCCTTAAAAGTTTGTGTTAGTCTATCACGTTTTAGGGCCTACTTTTAGAATAGATAGAAAAAGGGGGCAGTTATATCCCATGTACAGCAAAATGTGTCATTTAGGGTTAAATTTTATTGCTAATGGCTTCAATGGTTAAAGTAAAATATAAAAAGGGGGTCCATCGATTTCAAAGTCTCTCTAAGTATATTTAAACTTTACATCTCCTTAGCTAGTCCATTTAAAGAAAAAAATTAAAAATAGTTATTTGTCATATTTAGTACATAAAGTAACTATACAACTAAGTGAACTAACTCTTTTTACGTGCCCCTTTTCGACCCTTTACCCAACCTGTTTAATTTTTACTATGGCAGGTTACAATCACAAAACTATCTTTTTAAAAATATTTTAACCATTATCCTCAACTGCTGCTTTTTTTGTTCTGTAGGTGCCTAACACTATATTGTGCCTAAGCCTATTCCTAGCAAGGACGTGTTTTTGGCTTGCAGAACTCACAGAAACATTCTAGGAAATCATGCGAATCAGTATTTCATTGACTGTAAAATGGCAGCATGCAACTACTGCCTGGCAGCACAAACTCATGCTGATCACAAGGACATAACCAATTACAGACATGTCTATAAAGATGCATATGCAGTCACCCTTGACGAAGTAAATAGATATACTGATTGCTCAGGAATACAAAATTCTTCTATTTATCACAAATGCAACCCTTAATGAAATAAGTAGTAAACATGTTTGTATTCTTCTACCAACCTATTCATGTTCTATTGCTCTATAAACACAAATCATAAACTGTGGACCATATCAGTAACAGTTTCAGCTTGACCAAATGCCCAAACAAAGTCACCATTTCAGCTAGTTAAACTAATATTATGATAACATCATCTATAGGACAGCGTTGTTTGATGAATAACCATAAGGAATCCTCTGTGATCAAAAGCATACCAAGGCACGTGCCTTGAGTGCACCTTGAGACTTTGACTACCATGTCTATGAAACAACCAATGGGAACTTGACTCCCTTGTTCCAAATAAAAAAACATGGGATTTCCTATGTTATACAAAAGAGTAGTTGCATTGTAGTTGGTACACTAGCTTCACTGGCATATGATAGTCAATCCCTTATTGCATATTGTACCACCGATTTGATCCTACGTACAATATTCTAATTGCTGAAGAAACAAAATAACAATTGGCCCTTCTATCAGACTTAAAGATTATAATGAGTTCTACATCAAGTTATACCAAGTCTAGTCTTACTATTCTCTTGATAACTTTTCTATGCCTAAAAAATCCATTTTTAATGTCCACCCAAAACAAAACTCTGCTGTATGATTTAAAATATATGCATACCAAATTTACAAAAATATCAACTCTCATATACAAGTAACTTACATTACTCCTTCAACTAATCATTCACAATTTCTCTAATTAATTTCCTAATATGCAACTGAACAGCTACAAATCATACTCACAAAGCACGAGCATAAATATATCAGGAAATTATTAAATGCTTATAAACCTAATTTATGAATTTCCAAACTCTACCAAAACTAAATCTAGAAGAACACAGTTCGTACTAAACAAAATCCATCAGCATGAGCAGGATTCAATTAAGCCACTTTATAAACACCTAATCTGCGAGTAAAACTACCAAGACTTGATTAAATTGATACATACCTTGATTTGAGTATGAATTTCTTACGATCAGTGAAAATAACTTCAAGATAATACTCGACAACTGATTCATCGTTATAGGAACAACCTTCTGAACAATATCACGGAGGGAGAAAAGGAAAAAAGAGTAGATGAACCGCCAATTCCATCGGAGCTTTGATGTTGATGATATGGCATATGCATCTTAATCTTACTAACTTTTAGAGCACTTTATAGTCTAAGCACAAATGATTTTATTTGAGAGTATCCTAAAATAAGAACTTAATTGGGAGAAATCATATAGTATAGTTTATGTATAAATGATCTTAATTTTAGGAACGCTAGAAAAACATAGAAACAATTATAAGTATACTTGATGTGGTATTGATGGATTACAGTTTTAATCTTCACGTATATTAATTACGGATCCAGTTTTTGATATTTACTCACTTATTATATTGATGGTTCCTAAACCAAAAATATGTCTGTTTCTAATAGAAAACGGACAATTTTCTTTACACATGCTTGTCTTTTTTCTTTCAATTCTACAACCAAGCTTCATTCACTAACCAAGGTAATTTGTCACTATAGAGAATTGTAGTCATTCGAAACCTAGAGCACTTATTCTAAATTTGTACTCTTTTGATATGCGTTTCATTCAAACTTTAATGTTGGATTTTCTCTAAAATTAAACGTCATGTACTTATTTATATCGTTCCAGATGTTGCTTCCTCGGTTGGGTTGATCCAGTAATGAGCCCTTGCACTGTTGAAATCATTCTTGCTATTTCTCTATAAAGACAAACTTGAGAGTGAGTTAAGTGCTTAAAGTTAAACTTCGTCGGAAGAGCATGATGTTTTATCTTGATCTTAACATTAAGGTTCTTAAAAGTGTCTAAGAGTGATCTTGATTAATGCAATTGAAATGTTTAGTGAAATAAAAGCGTGATTTTTGTTCTGCTTAGTGGTATTCTTAAACTAGTAAAAAACCCCGCGCTTCGAGGCGATATCGTATTTGCAATGAAAACTGTTAATGTTATCTATAATCTTCAATCCAATTTTCTAATAAATTGATACATCAATATCAATTCACACACACCAAAATTAAAATTAAAAAGAAAAAACGAAAGAAAGACCAAACCACTCGAGGTATTGTTCAAAAAGGTTTATGCTTTTAGTCTCTTTTTTAACCATCCAAGATAAAGCAAATTATAGCTATCAAAATATTATCATAAAAACTAAAAATGTGAAATCCTTAACCAAAAAATCATTTAAACTTTAAATTAGTATACTCAAAACAATTAAAATTTATGTTGAGTGTCAATATAGTTATATTGGCATGATTTTCTTTATGATAATAATCGATTTTTAGTAAAAAGGGCCATGATGTTCTACAATCACTTTAAAAACATAATCATAGTGATTAATATAAAGGTTTACCTTCCTTGAAGCATAAGAGTGTTGTCTACATTTAATAAAACAATTGAACCAAGGTTTCTCAAAGCCATCTTCAATCAAAGTCTCATTTTTTTTCCTCAAAGCCATCTTCAATCAAAGTCTCATTGCACCAAACATCACATATATACAACAAAACAAATGAACCATAAGGTAATCAAATCAAGCTTCTAAATCAAAGAAGATGCAACAATTGTGAATTATTTAAAACCAACCAATTTCTACGTGTGTGTTATGCTCGTCGGTTGTAGTGTCGCGCTTTTAGATTCATATAATTATTTAATCCAAGGGACAAAAGTATAACCGTAAATAATGGCACTATGCACTTGAATTTAATCCCACAACAACACATATGTCACCAAATATTTTTAGTCCACATCTTCTATATTTATCACTAGAACAATAAACCATCCAAGCTTTTCAATAGGATGTAAGTGTTATTTCTTTCATGAGTCCATATTACCACACGACCATCTTCTATGTATGTGGATATTAATTTATATGCAACTGATACATAATTTTGTAAAATTTGCATCTCCTTGTGGATTTTGTTATTGTACTAGCTATACTGAAAATCATTTTATCAAAAAAGATGAATATAATACACACCATCATCTTGAACATCTAAGTTTCATTCTTGACCTTTTATCTCCTTTTTTATTCTTAGATCTTGCTAATTTATTTTTTATGGGGCATAAGTAGTTATTCAAACCTTAATCTGCTATATTATAAAATCAATTCTAAATACTACATTTTTACTAACCAAGAGATAAAAAGAGTGATTAAAATTTTTTAGCCTCACATTTTGAATCACAAGTTTAAATCATTAAATCACCATTAGGAAATTGATAACATATATGAACAACATGTTTACAATGCAAAACACTCTTAGAATTTCCATTAATCTGCTCATATTGCAACGAATATGTTCCACTTATTACAAACCTAAAGAAATACATTCAACTTTTGTTTCTACTAAAAAAAATAAAAGAACTAGGAGGATTCTGAGTGGATCCAAAATTATTTTATTTCTGCTTCGAAGTTGGTCACCTTCGCGGATGGTCTACCTCCAATAGTTATGTTAATGATCTCCCTCTTGACGTCATCAAAATTGTCGTTGCTTGATTCTACTATAATAGAGATTGACAAAAGAAACTCCATAAAAAGGCATAAAAGAAGAAACAACGAGGTGGTGTGAGTTGATGGCGGGTAGAACTAAGATAAGGAACATTCAAGATGGGGCAATTTGTTGTGGTTATTAGATGGCTTTAGGAATTAGGATCATCATCATCTTTGTCTTCTTAACTACGAAGAGTAAGAAGGCGATGAACATAGAGCATAAACAGGCTCAAAGTTTCCAACAATTACTTTTCTACCTATGCAATAGGTACTTGTGCACAACTTAAAAACTTTGTTGTATGCCTTCTAAGGTATAGTAAATTAATTAAAGGCATCGCTAATCTAGCAATGTTTGCTAGTGCTTGTTTGACAAATCAAACAGTAGCCATTAAAACATTAAACCAATAATCAATTGAAACCAACAAAAATTAAGGTCAGTTGAAACAACAGCGATTGAAACAACAACATAATAAATGAATCGACATCATAACAATTGTATACTTTGATTAAAGAAATTGTAAGGCCATAACAAGTCAGTTGACATATATAAACAACATTCATTGGGTAACATGAAACAAGATTATAAAACTACATAGCAAGCTTCACACTTTTAACCAAAGCAATTAAAAACTATAGCAAGTCGATTGACACTAAAACATGTTCATAACAATTAGCATTAAACAAACATCCATGGTAGCAAAAGAACATCCAACATAAACACAATATATTGTTCTTCAAGTACATATTCGATAAATATAAATTATCTTAAGATAGAAATTTGAACCATAATTGAGTTCTTTAAATAAACATAAACTAAAGCAAGCATCATGATGGTCAATATTGGCCTTTGCATGTTTATGTCCCTAATTTTTACAAATTGTTTATTCCATAGACGTAAACTTCCTTAATAGTTTTCCACCTCCTTCTATCATCATCCATACATATTTGATCTCTTCTTTGTTCTTCTCTTGCCTTTTAGGATTGATATAAACTTAGAACATAAGAATTTTTGTGGAATGACTAATAGATGCCGAATATTTTGTAATCACTAGTATCAGACTCACATAATATGATATCAAAAAAATAAATAGGGAACATAATGTTTTCAATTCTTTGTATATATTCACTCACTTTAAAGTTACACAATAAAGCAAACACAAAACCAAGTGCACCTTATCAAAAATCGTTGAAAGGTTTTACTAAGAATTACAACTAGTTGCTCGTAGACAACAAGCTAGAACAAACACAAGAAAACTATCGAGATTGTTTATTCTATGGTTTAAGATCAATGATATACTAGTTCCATAGATCTTAACAATTATGGATGCCACAGTTGTGCCCTTTAATTGCATTGTTGAGATTGTTCCACTACTTATCGAAACTGACACGCTGATAGTGGATTAGAAGTTATTATCATCGGAAGAGAAACTGGCAATTGAAAATAAACTGTCATTGATAGTTAAACTAAGTATGAGAAGCTTTGTTTTCTTATAAGCAATACGGAAGTTAATCAAATCTAGATTATATGTGTTCTGGGGATTAGCTTCAACCTTAAATATCCTAACACTCTTCCCCCTAGGATGATCCTATCAAAAGTTATTAAAAATGTTCAATTGTCTTCTTGATCGTCAAACTATTAGCCTTCCCGATCTGTCCTTTGATCGGTAATAATAAGGAAGACTTGCAAGATCTTACAGACTACGCTTTAAGAGCCATTCAGCTTGTTCATTCTTTGAGGACCCAAAACAGTTCTTGTAATAGTATGCATGCTATCTCTATGATCATAGCTCTATGATGTAACAAGATAATGAGACTCTAATTAAGCTATATCTAGTACTTCTTTTGTATTCTCAGGGTCTTCAGGGTCTTCATGTTGTTCTTTCTCAAAGACCCTTCTTAAGGTTAAGACCATTAAATTCTACTTCTTGGATCTAGCTCTAATGAATCTTACAATCTTCAATATTCCTTGTAGTCCATTGTAGCTTAGATTATAGACATTGAGTTTAGTGGGGAGCATGGTTCTCTTTCCTTCCATTCTCACTATGAAGCTTTCAGCTATATAAGCTTATTTGATTTTATTTGGATTTTAAAGATTTAACTTAGCAAGATTAGCTAGCTCTAACCTGCTTAAACATATTAGTTCATTCCTCTTATAGGCCATTTTCCATGTTGCGGCCTTAGTTATGTAATACACAACTTTTTTGTGTATTCTAATTTAATGATAAGATTATACCATCTCTAAGGTTATTTAGGTAGAGTCTCACCATAATAGAGTATACTATAGAGATCAACTTAAGAGTAGAATTTTATTTCATCATTTCTTGTTCCATCGATTTTCAACATCAAAATAATTTATTATATCACATCATTTGGAAGATCTAGAAGTTGCTTAATGGAATAGTAGTAGTTTGTCACATTGTTTTGGCTTATGGCTATATATTGTTTATTCTCTTTTCTGTATCCACATGCTTTAACTTGTAAACTCTTTATTAAATTCTCCTAAACATTTTGGTCAACAATCTTAGCCTTTAACCTTACTGCCTTTCGACCTTGATAATTGGTTTTAGCTTTTCATCTTTCTTGATCTTGATTTTTAAGGCTATAGGCTTATTGTTATCATCATATATTGTTGCTAAGGAAGTGGGAGAAGCTAGATTAGGAACGGGAGATGAATTGATAATTATGCAGTTAAAGATGTCACACCCTCAAAATCCACGTGCGAAGTTTTATCGTGAGACATATGAACAAACCAGGATCTTAGACATTAGTTATCCTGAATGACCTCTATATGATCTTTCAAACAAATATTAGAGTTTTAAATTCAAAAATTATGAAAGCATCTGTTAAAACATTCAAAACCATTTAATGTGAAAAGTAAATGCGCAAAACACGCACCCAAAACCAAACTTTAAATGCAATTAAATAGTTTTTGAATTGAAAGGTTTTATGCCATGCGACCAATGTTGTGCTCCTAACACACATGTGATTAGCGACCATAGAAAGACATACTAAAGTATCAACATGGGGTTGGTGAGTTCATGCGTTTGTGAACAAGTAAAGCATTTGAGTTATAATCATATAAGTAATGTGTAATGACATAGAGAGCTAGTCTATAACAAAAGCATAATAATAGGGTTTTTGAGATCGAAGTCGACTGTGTTGGTTTGCTTGCCTTCAATCGTGATTTATCGAGTCGTAACGTTGTGTTTGTCATTTACGATAATGTTGCATCCGCTTGACCTCCAGTCGTACAGGTGGGTTTGTCAAGCCTATTATTGCTACCCAATATTTCCCGCTAATTAACCTTAATTAAGATACGAAAGAGCAAGGACTTTTAATAGTAAACTACACTATGTAACATGCAATACATAACTTATAAAGTAAAGCGTTTTAAATTATGCTTTCTCCCCAAAGGAGTATTTTAAAGTGGGGCAATAAACTCACCTTAGAAGCGGAAACAATCAAATATAGTTCTAGACTGAGAGAACCCATCATAAGTACGTGTAGGGGGGTTTGGTTCATAAAACCCTAAGTGTCCAATCAATCCCATTGAGTCATGTATTTTAAAAAGGTTGACCCAGTTTGACCTAATTGACCCATTGGTGACATGTTAAGTGAAATCATACTTGTTTATAACTAGCAAGTTAGACATTCATGAGTTTTATCCAATACATGCACGTATCGCACGCAATGAGTTTGAAACTCCAATAAGTTTCCCATACTAAAAAAACGTACTATACAACGCATACGAATCCATAATAATTATTAGTTTGTATATTTCAATTATAAATTAACCAATTACTTTAGATTTCCCATGTGGTAACTACCTAAGCTACTATCATGCAACCTAAGCACACATAGGGTTCAAACCACTCACGACATGGCATGTGTAGTAACTTGATACTCCACATCCCAAACCCTACCAATCCTACTAAGTACAGGCCTCAAATCTGCATGTGTGTATGGTATTCACCATCATATCATAGTATTTAAAGTATAACCTAAACTAACAAGATTGTATAGTTTTGCCATATTGATCAAACACATGCATTTCGTCAACAAAGTTCTATCATGTAAACTTAATTACCAACATTATTCTAGTCAATACAATATCACATTATCATCTAGCATACATGTTCACTCAAACATCCAATTCCCAAATTCAACATATTCAAGGTTCCAACAACATAACGTAACTTACAAATCCAACATAACAAACTCATGTCATCATTCCCAATAACCATTCCAGCATTATCCTCATATTCCATGCATGTTCAAAACATTGAAATTCATAATAACAATTACAAAGTTTCCTCATTAGGATACTGCGATCTAATAATCCATGATTCATCAAACTATCCAATAATTCATCAATTATATGGTTTATCATTACAACACAACAAATATCACTAAAAATCAAAATCCAAAATTCTTGGAAATTAAAATTTCCACTTTGGGTAAGTTATGAACTACATTTTAAAACCATGATTTTCTTGCACTCCATGTAAACTATAAACAATAGATCAATCTAACCTAATTACAACATTTAATTACATCAAACTTTCAAGTTTTAGATTGAATGGATGAACTAGGGGTTGTTCATAAACAAAATTCATGAAAAAATGGAATATAGATGATAATCCTTACCTAATACATGTAGTTGATCATGAATGAAACTTCCCAACATGTTGTAGTGGTCAATTCAAGCAAAATAATGGTGATTTTGGTGTGTGTGGGTGGCCGATCGTAAGAGAGGGTGAGGAGGATGGGGGTGACGACTCAATAGGGATTGGGGGGGGGGGGGTTGGTAGGGTTTGAGTGTTTTTTGTCTTCTGTAAAAAACCCCTAGATTTTTATAGTTCATAAAAATACCCTTGCATATTTTATAAGTCACTTTTTTGTATAAACTTTAAGTTCTATGAACCATCAAATAAAAATATAGTCATTTCACATACTCACTTAATAATATAATCCTCCTAACAATACACTAACACATAAATCATTCAAATAACATATAACACGTTGGTTTCATACGATCACAAAATAGCCACCTAATAGTAATAAAATTAATATTATTTAAATTAGTATTAGTCATTTCTTAGGTCACCAACATTCAGGGACAAATTGTGTGTAATTACATGATGTGTATGCATGACCTAATAGATGTAATGGAGTTAACCTAAAAGTTACTGGATGTCAGATCATCCCCTTGTTGAAAAGATTTCACCTCGAAATTTAACTAATACCTTCACTTATAGTCATTGCTATTTTGGATAGGTGAGGATACTTAAGCCTCATTCAATCCTCACGTTCCCACGTGAATTCCGGTCCATGCTTTGAGTTCTGACGAACCTTAACTATGGGAATTTTGGTTTGCTTAAGAATCTTGATCTCTTGACCCATAACCTCTATAGGTTCTTCGATGAATCGCAGTTGCTCATCAACCTAGATTTCCTCAAATGGTACCAACAATGATTTATCAAATTGACATTTATTTAAGTTCAATGCGTGAAAAACGTTATATACTCCACTTAGTGACTTTGGTAAGTTTAGCCTATATGATACTCGACTAATTCTTTCCAAAATCTCAAACGGTCTAACATACCATGGATTAAGCTTACCTCGCTTTCCAAACCGAATCACACCTTTCCAAGATGAGGCTTTTGGCATGACTTTATCATCGACTTGAAAGTCCAAAGATTTTCGTTGTTTGTCAGCAATAGCTCTTTTGACGATCTTAAGCCGCTACCATATGATTCTGTATCTGCATAATCTTTTCTATGGTTTCATGAATCAATTCAAGACCATCAGTTGGCTATCACCAACTTCCTCCCAACAAACGAGTGATCTACATTTTAACCCATACAACATTTCAAATGATGCCACTTTAATACTAGTGTGATAATTGTTATCGTAGGAAAACTCCACAAAGGTAGATGGAATTCTTAATTTTTCCCAAAATCAATCACATAAGCTCACTGTCTGTCTCCTAGAGTTTGGATTGTACGCTTACTCTACCCATCAGTCAGCGGATGATACATAATGCTAATCTTTAAACGTTTACCCAATGACTTCTACAATGACTACCAGAAGTGAGAAGAAAATTGAGTGTCACGGTCTGAGATGATAGAGATTTGTACACCATGTTGTGAAACTACTTCCTATCCATCTTGTCTGTTTTCTTAATTTCCAGAAAGTGGTGCATATTTAGTTAACCGGTCCATATTTACCCATATAATGTCACATCCACTAGGTGTTCTGGGTAGCTTAGTAATGATGTCCATAGAGATTCGTTCCTATTTCCACAATGGTATTTCAGGCTACCGTAACAATCCGGATGGTTTCTAGTATTCAACCTTTACCTTATAATAAGTCAAGCATTTACTCATGTAGGTAGCTACGTCAACCTTCATATTAGGCCACCAATAGTGTTCCTTAAAATCATGATACAACTTGTCCGAACCAGGATGAATAGAATATCTAGACTTGTGTGATTCACTCATAACCAATCCCTTAGATCTCCATATAGAGGCATCTAAAGCCTATCCATGTAGCAACAAATACCATCCGATTATACCTCAAACTGTTTATCCTTCTACGTAATGATTCTAGTTCCACATTTCCTTCTTTTACAACTTTACTCTGGGCAACCCTAACCTGGTCGGGTACTTGAGTACTAATACTTAACTATAATGCTTGTACTAGCCTTGGCTTAGTAGTTTCTTTCCTACTTAAAGCATCAACAACATTTGCTTTACCTGGGTTATACTTAATAACATAATCATAATCATTCGGAAGTTCAACTAGCATCATTGTTTCATGTTTAGTTCCTTCTGTTTGAAAATATGCTCAAGAATATTGTGATCGGTACATATAGTGCATCTGGTATCGTACGAGTAATGTCTCCAAATCGTAGGTTGTATAGCTTTTCTCATGCACTATTGGTTGCCTTAATGCATAGGCTATCACGTTCTCGTGTTGCATCATAACACAACCATGTTCTAGAGTGGATGCATCATAGTATGCCATAAAATCATCCTATCTCTCCTGCAACGCTACTATCGATGTGCTACAAAGCTTCTAGTTTAACTATTAGAAAGCCACCTCCTAACTTTCACCCCATTTGTATGTCATACCTTTATGAGTTTAAGCTGTAAGGGTTGAGCGATCTTAGAAAAACCATTCAATAAAACGCCAGTAATACCCGGGCAAAACTAGAAACTGTCGTATGACCAGTTCTTTATGGCTTTGACTTAAGCAGGGTCTGCGACAATCGGCAATTTAGGTCATTATCTGTACCACCCCTAAACGTACTTACGATACATTAATGCATTTTAGATTTAATTTACAGTAATTGAATCGTTCTAGTCTGGCATGCCCTTTGTGTCTAGATTTCATACTTTGTAGTACTTAAAAAAACTCCATCACATTCGGGATATTATGACGAAAACGAGCGGTTGCGATAAAATATATAATTCCTGAAACGTGTAAACTAGACTAAATACATTTTATATTATTTTTAATTTTAAATTTATTGAATGATCTTAGTGGTTAATAATTTAATATCTCAATAATCTCTATCCTATTTAAGATTATGTTTGGCATTTCTTACTTGTATATGATTATAAAATTATATGTATATATTATTTTTTTCTCTAGATGAAAACATGGATGTATTTTTATAACTAGATAACGTTATATTTAAAAAATGATGTTGAAGTTTTATTCAAATTTAGAAAAAATAACACTTACTAATCCTAAATTTACCAAAAAAATTATTTAAAAATAAAGCAATATGTCATCAATGAACATGACGAAAAATTGATCGAGATAGGGTTTACACACACGGTTCATGAGATTCATGAACACCGCTGGTATATTGATTAACCCAATTGGCATGTCTAGGAACTCATAGTGACCATAACGGGTTCTAAATGTAGCCTTTGAAATGTCCTCCTCTCAAACTGTCAGTTGATGGTATCTAGCCCACAAGTCAATCTTGAAGTAGTAGCTCGATCCCTGAAGCTGGTCGAATAGATCGTCTATGTGAGGTAGGGGATATCGTTTTTGATTGTAACCTTGTTAAGCTCCATATAATCAATGCATATGCAGAAAGTCCCATCTTTCTATTTGACAAAAAGGATAGGGGCTCCACACGACAATGAACTCGTTCAGATAAATCCTTTGTCTAGCAAACCTGTACCTGCGTGAACAATTCTTGTAGCTCATTACATGCTAACTAGTAAGGGGCTCAGGCTATTAGGGCTACTCCAGGGGTTAAATCAACCTAGAATTCAACCTAACGATGAGGCTAGAGTCGATGAAAGTCTTTTAGAAAGACCTATGGAAAATCCTTGACGATAGGGATATCTTCCAACTTTTTTTCTTTCGGCTGCTTGTCGGTTACAAGAGCTAATATGGCTAGGCGACCTTTACGTAATTATTTATGGGCTTTCATATAAGAAATGATGCCTATGACTGCACCACTCTTTTCACCCTGAATAGAAAGGATTTCTCCACTAGGGAGAGGAATACGAATGATCTTATCATAACAGACAACTTCTGCTTGATTTCAGACAACCAATCGATGCCTATTATTAAATCAAAATCACCAAGAGTAACATACATAACATCAATGTCAAACGTGTGTCCTAACAATTCTAATTTAGATTAAGAATATGTGTCACATAATTTGCTTACTATCGACTAATTCTACCGTCTACTTTGATTCCAACATATAAGGGGCACCACTTAGCAAGCTACTATACTTAGTGGATATAAAACTCCTATCAGCTCTAGTATCAAACAAAACAGTAGTATACCGATTGTTTACAAGAAATTTACAAGTGATAATAGTACGATCGTTTAGAGCCTCACATGAACATATGACAAAGGTTCTTTCTTTAGGTACAACACTATTGACACCATTATTACCATTGTTGTCCCCGTTTCCATTATTGTTTCCTCCATTTCCACCATTTCCACCATTTCCATTGCTCTTTAGTTGTGGAAGTTCATTTTGTAATGGCCTTTCTTTCCACATTAAAACATCCTTTAGGTGGGTCCTACATCTGTTGTGGCTTCTGCATAAGTTTATCTCTACAATCTTTAGCTGCATGCATTACTTTCCCACAACGTTGGCAACAAAAACTATCATAATTGTCGTTATGATGATAGTTGCACTTACTACACTTTGGGTACTTTCCGATGTACCCCCTTACTTTTGATTTGGTGTATATAACTGATTCAAGTTCCGATTAGATTCAAACTTCTTGTGCTATTACTGTTGTTGCTAAGGTTGTCTGGATGATGCAGGTCCCTTATTGCTAGAGTTATCCCATTTTCTTTTATTATCAGGTATGCTCATCAAAACACCCCACTTTAGCAATTTCCTTTACTCTACTCCTTGGTCTGTCAATTTGTGAGGCAAACAAAAGTACAACTCAATCCTTTTGTATGCCGGATTCACCATACCTGGGGAAAGGGTAGCCAACTCCTGAGATTGAGTAGTATAAGCCTAAATTTTAGACCCTTCCATTTTCAATTGCTAGAATTCTGCTTCTAGCTTTTGCACTTCATCGCAAGGACAATACTCCTCCATCATTATATTTTTAAATTCTTAGCACAGTAGGGTATTTTCATTGGCTGACCTAGCATCTGCACTTGGCCATTCCACCATATCAATTCAACACCCTTCCAGAGTACCCGTTGCATACTTCACCCAATCAGCAGTTGGGCAGTTACACTTTGCAAACATAAATTCAGTCTTCTTGAACCCTTAAACAAGTTGGATCACTTTTTTTTAGCTTCACTATAAGTATGGGGCTTGCAGTACATGAAACTTTTAAGTACATGCTCGTGGTCCTGAATGGACAAATTAGAACAATGAGTCTAATGATTTGAGAATCGAGTAACAGAATATTGAAATTTTCAAAGTCAAAAGACATCAATTTACCTCCTAGCTTAACAGCTTGCGCAGTCACTGCTGCCCGCACATACTCATTGATAAAATCCACCAAGTCAGTTGATGTCATGTTGATAGCACCACAACCACGTCCTTTTCCATATTCATTCGTAATGTATTACATTCATAAATACAACAATGAGTAATATCTAACATATTGATCTCATTTAAGTAAATGTTGATTAAAGAAATAATTACACAACCATATGATTTATAACCATTTAAAACGGATGTGTGCAAGTAACTAATAAAGTATTAAATCAATGTTAAAATTCGATTTTTTTAGGTTGGGTGGGAACCAACCCTTCCCATATAGGTTACGAAATAAACCCTATGAAGTCTAAAGAAAATACAAAATAAATTAGTCTAGGATGAAAGGTCCTATATTGTAATCCATAAATGCAAGGTTCTTACAATTTCCACCTATGGATTATGATATCAAGCTTTATTTGACTTTAGTCATACATCTTCATGAATTATCAGATTCTCAGATGTCTTTCATATCGGCCTTCCCCTTTTCGTAAAAGTCTCTCCTGAAAGTTTTGGACATTTAGGTTCTTTATCATCCATTCCATCTCCGATATATAAGATTTTTTAGGCATATGAAAAGGGTTCCAACTTCTACTAAGCAATCTCTAACAATCCGACTTTTTAATCAGATGACAAGATTCTGTGATATCAAATCAGATTATTTGGAACATTCTTCCCCCTATGTAAGATATAATAAGCCCATATTTTTAGATTCAGCATACCAAATGACCTTGATTATTCATTTGATTCCACCGTTCGATCATTGTCCCCATCAATAAGATAAAATAAACCCACATTATCAAGTTTCAATTCACGAACGATGTGTCAAATGTTGTAAATGTAGAATCTTAAACTTGTTCAAACATCACAAATACCCCTGATTAAGTATAAAACTTTAAATTATCTGGCATCCTCCAAATCTGGGCCACAACACTTGTTCTAAACCTTCACAAACTAATATGTTTTCGCATCTGGACAAAGTTCTTGCATTATTGCAAAGTTTTCGCAAAAATCAAGTTGATAGTAAAACTTTTCGTGTGAATGTTGAAGTTTTCACTTGATGAAGTTTTTGCATGAGATGTTTTCGCATGAAACGATTACCGATGTTAAAATGCCCAACTTTTGCAAAAAGCGGTTATTCATGCGAAAACTTCTTCAAAATCGACTTTTCGTGTTTGATTCACTGCTATGATCTCAATTCTTCATTTTTCACGATCACAAATTGAAGATATTGAGTGTATTGATGCAAATCATCAGTTTAGCGAGTAATAAAGTTGATTATACATCTTCTCATCTTCAATTCCATCCATTTTACCTTTGAAATCGAGTCATAGCCTACCATAACCTTCAATTCTTCAATATTCATGTTTAACGTCTTAAAACGGATGATTGCGGAATGAAAATCCTTGTATCAAGAGCAACACCTTGCTCTGATACCAAATGTAAAGTCCTCAAAATGATTGATTCCATAAATTGTTGCACTTGACAATCAAATTAAGACGGATGTGTGTGTGATATCAACTAACTTCAAACAAGGTCATTCAAATATTATTAATCAAATGATTACAATACCAAAGGAATTTACATCATTGAAGCTCGATCCACTCGAGGGGAGCTCCCCTCAGGCGGCCTATCACACACCTCTCCGCTCTCTCACTCTCAGAGCATCTATAAAAATGGCACATACAAACTGAAATACAAAGGAAGAACATCTATATATACTATCAAGATGTTCTCGCGTGAGAACATTAAGTTCTCGAGCGACAACTCTAAGTTCTCGCGTAGTAATTTTTTCATCATTCATCTTGGAGTTCTCACATCCTTGTACTTTTTGCATGATTTGAGTTTTTCCTTTTCACTTGATGTTGTAATCCATAAATGCTAGGTCCTTACAATTCTTAGATCTCCAGTTGTTCCTCTAGATCATGTATCGTCACTGTAGCCTGATGTAATTGGTCTAGAACATCCATCAGAAGAGAAGAGAGATCTACATGTTGTGCTAGGATACCACTCCTAGTTGCTAGGGTCCAAAAGGTCTAAGATAATCTGTAAAATCATGAGTGCAGGACCGGTGAAGGGGAGCAATGCAACAGTTTCACAATGGATGGAGAGACTAAAACACTTAACAGATCAAATAGGGAACCGACTAAATGAAACAATGAACACAAGTAAAGAACACAATAAGAACACAAGTAGATGGTTTTCAAGAATGATGTATATTGCTATCATGTGTTTTACAAATGTTATAAAGCTTAGTCCTAAGGACTGGTACCTGAGCTGGCCATACTTTGAAGGCTAGCTGGAACACTAATCTAGACAACAAGATCAATGTAAAGTCAAAAGGTAGATTTTCTTTTGACTAGTGACTATGACATGCCATAACTCACATCCTTATCTATTATAAAAAGGATAAAAATACAAAGTAGAAAGTTACAGACTCTAAGACCTTAATCTACAGTTGACAAAAGTGTGGACATATCACCAACTTATATAAGTTGGTGAGTCTTTAGAAATGTGATGGCAGCTGAAAGTAGTTAAGCTTTTGTCAAAAGTATGTCAGAGAAAGCATGTCTTCTCTATCTTTTGAAGAAATTAGTCTCTTGGCTAGACTTTGTTTTTAAAGCTTTGAAAGACTTTATCTTTGGCTTCAGAAGAAATGATCTTTTGGCTTCAGAAGATTTGATACTTAGTGAATTTCATTAAGTTGTGTCAAAAATTCTGAAGTACCTTCCTTTGTACTTTAGTTGTGCATGCTAAAAGAACTTTGGTTGCATCAGCCTCTAAGTATAACTCTTACAAACTCCCCCTAGACTGATGCTATCAAAACTAGAGGATAACTTTGAGTCTTGTTCTTCATCTGTTAACAGTCCTCATCAGAATCAAGAACATTCCCTTCTTTATCAGTTGGTTAGGATTCCTTAGACTCTCAAAGTATCTTCTTATGTCATAGAGATCATGAAGAGGAAGGTCAAGCATGCTTAGCAAGAAGTACACATCTTGACCCCTGATCTCTAATGACATACCATTTATCTGGGTTAGTAGCAAATGCCTAAGACAAGATGGGTCTCTCAACATCAAGAGTATCTACTTGAATTGGAGTTGGATGATCAGCCTCTTATTGATCACCCTCAAGATGTTCTGACCCATCTTAAGGTGTAGAGGTAGATGCCTTGGACTTCTTCTTCTCCTTCTTGTCCTTTCTTATGGTCATCCTCTTTTTCTTTTATATTTTAACTGAGGAGGTTGATCTTGAGTACCAAATGTTCATTCTTTGTCCTTCTCAGTTGGGTCCTTTTCCTTCACAGGTTCAGAAGAAGAAGGATTAGGACCCTACTGTGGGTCAAAAGATAAAGCTTGTTGAGATCCAACACTAGGTATAGGTTGAGTTGTCTCTTATGGTTCAACCTTGACCTCAGCTTCAGGTATAGCCTGACTTGGTGAAGTATACAAGTCAACCAACTCACCCTTCTTGATCTTCTTCTTGATCACTCTAATATGCTCATCCATAGTGGATAGAGACATTGGTCCAAGTCTCCTTCTAGAGAACCCATACAACTTCAAGAAGCTCATCATCTTTAGTCTGTTAGTAGACTTCTTTTGATTTGCTCGAATGGTGGCTCTTAACTTAGCAACCTCTTCCCTCATCTTCCTCTTAGCACCTTTTTGTTCTTTTAAAATTTCTTACTTAAGCTTCTTGAGGTACTCAAACTCAATGTATTCATTTGAAAAGGGAAGTAGGTCTGCTGTCTGATAGAGGCCTATGGCAGTCAAGTAGGTTATCATATTTTGTCTGTTTTGTTCCCTACCTACCTGAGTTTCTTGTTCAGTTGCCACAGCCTCTACTTCAGGGCTTTCTTGAACTGGAGAGAGAGTAGGAACTTTGTAAAGTTTTTTCCTTCTTCTTTCTTCCTTATTCTTGAGGAGCAACTCTACAGCCTCAGCTTCCTTACTCTCTTTTGACATTTCAGTATCAGCCAGTTTATTTAATTCATCCAAGGGAAGAGAGGTGATTTCATCAATGTTGTAGTTCCTTAACCCCAAATAGTTCAATCTGGCTACCCTTAACTCATCTTCCTAAGTGTTTGGCCTAGGGGAAGCCCTGATTGCAACTTGCATAATACTTAGGGTCTCACTTGTTCTCTCTCCCCTTGCCTTCCTCTTACTCTCCCTTTTTTCCTCCTCAATTTCCTTAAAGGTCATGATCCTCTTCCCTTTGTCAGTCACAGGCCTGTGTGACTTGAGGTGGAGAGAGCTTTGGCCTTCATTACTTGGTGTAGCACTTAAGCTCTGGCTAGGGAGGGGCTGTGAGAAACCTCACTAACTGGTGCCTCACTGAGGGTACCGGGTGCTAAAGCAGTTCCTATCTCAAGGTTCACACGGTCAACTACTGGGCCTTCAACTGAGATATTCCCCTTAGAAGCTAATCTTAGGGTCTGCCTAATATCCAGTTAACCAACAGTTTTACCTGCTAGCCTCTTCTATATAAGGAGGTTCTTCTTCTGAACTCTTCAAGCACCCTTTGTTGGATCCTCTCAGCTAACCTTTCAGCATGCCTGTTATTACTTGGGTTAGCAAGTGGCAAGTCAACTAGAGGAAAACTCTTATAGTATCTCAGGGTTTGAAAATTGAAGACTTCTTATTACCCTTGAGATTTAGAGAGTACTAGGGCTCTTCTATTAGCATCATACCTCCATCCTACTAATGGGTTTTCAGTAGGGTAGGATGGGGTAGACATCATCCTTGGAATTCCCTACTCAAATAAGCTTTGAATCAGGGCATCCACATCAATGCGGACCTGAGGAGGTTGTTGAGTATGGACAAATGCAAGTGAGGATGGTGAGGCCTCTATGTCCATACTCTTGGTAGAACTCCCTGGTTCTGTGATTGCAGGTAGGACTTTCTTCCCCATTTTTGGTAGCATCACCCTCTTGCACAAGAGAGCTAAGGGTTAGGTCCACCATATCCATAGGTTCTTGTGGACCTGGATGGTTTTCCTGGCAGGTATCCCAGCTAGCTTGCCTTAGAGATCGGTGATCTCAAGTTGCTGATTAATGACCTGCATTTGCAAGGTAGCCACCAGAGATTCCAGGTGACTTACCTTTGAAACTAAATAGGTGCATGTTTTGGATATTTTTTGCACATTTAGTTGCAGACCCCCCTTATCTTCATTAGAAGAATCATGGGGGGTGAGAGGATATAACCAAAGTCATCTCCCTCACCACCAGCTTGTGGTTCTTGGCTGCTGGATTTCCCCTGCTGTTGGTCCATTTGATTGTTGATACAGTGCACTTGATTGACAAACACAAACAAATCCCATTGATAACACAAATTTTAATGATATTTGTGTACAAAATAGATCAAACACTATAAAATAAGGATGAACAAGATGAACACCTCAAGAACATTCAATAAAACCCTTGTTTGATCTATATTGATTTGCATAAGATATTGTTTACATGGAAACCCTCAAATCTAGCTCATTCAAGCTTGCTAAACCTAATTGTCACTAATCTATATATAGTGATAATATTCACTAATGACATATTAAGCCCCTAGAGTTAGACAATTAGAGAAATTACATATAAAACATAAAAATGACTTAAATATAAATAAATATATTTTGTTGACACAAAGTATATTTATTAACAATAAACTCCTAGTCATTTATATCTTCAACGTCTCGTCTCGGTTCTTCATCTCGAACGCGTCTGTTTGACTTTTCCGATGACTTTGACAGTGACGTTGACATTTGTTGACTTTGACTGTGTTGATAATATAGACTATCCTTTTCAGACCCAACAATACTTCCCCTTAGTCTATTATTATCAACGTCTTTTATCGTGATCAGCACCGATAAGACAACTATATAATGATCTTCAATCTCCCCCTAGATTGATGATCTGGTACCGATAATCTTTCATCTTATAGGCTCTCCCTTTTTGAATACTCCCTCCTTTTGTGTGCATGATGAGAATGATCAGGAACAACATCTCCAACTCTTTATTCTTGAGTGCTTCAGAAGATGTAGGAGAAGGAATCCTAGCTCGGTATCCTCTGCAAACTTGAGGAACAGTCTCTGGTATGGTACTTTGCTCAGTTGATGATCGGCCATCAATTGCAGCAAGAATCTATAACACAATTACAAACACATTTTACACAATTCTTGTTAGATCATTTCAACAATACAAATAAACCCGTGTTTGTCTGTGTGTGCAATTTCCCGTGAAATGCATGTGAAAATAATAATATTTTAATAGCATAATGTGGAAGACTTGAAATAATTTGAAATGAAAAACCCCATTTTATATATATATATATATATATATATATTTTAATCACCTTACACCAAGAACTAATTTGATCATGAGATCACATCCTCAAGATATACTTAAGCATAAGGATGTATTTAAACATCAACAAGTTAGTGAGATCACACTGATACAGAGTCTGGTCATAATTTTAAATTTTTTGAAAGCCAAAAACAGTTCAAAAATGATTGTTGGTATATTTGTCCAATTTAAACACTACCTTATCCTTTTCAGCAAGTGATCTGCAACTGATTTTATCATGTTTTAGATTTAATTAGAGAAGCTCAGGTGATTTGGTTCCTATAGACATCCGGCAAAGAACTTATCCCATCATCAGGGCTTATTGAGTAATATGATTAACTCTACTTGATTTTCTTTTAAGATTTCAACAATGATCTTAATTTAAGAATCACTGTGCCTTTATTTGGGTAACAGATGACGAGAGCTCCAGGTCTATACTTACGTATAATAGAGGAGATGATCATCTGAGCGTGCTCATGAGAGCTTCAAGTCTATACTCACGTATAACAGAGAAGATCATCACTCCAGGTCAATGCTTCCGCATAGCAGAGGAGATAAGCACGAAAAGGATTCTGAAGAGCTTATAAGAAGCATCAATTCAGAAGAAAGGGTGAGGGAATTTGGAATCAAAGTAATCATGGCAGAAGTCAGATACTCTCAACCTATTTTTGACGAGACTTATAACTTTGTGCAGGCCGAAATGTCAGGAGAATAATCCTTATCATCGAGTTCTAAAGCTTTAGTTAGGCTATAGAATCACTGTTTACTTCGTTTTCAGGCTGAACCTACCAAGCATATCATATAATGAAACTGTCTTTTTTAGATTTTAGAATATTAAGTGATACAGACATCTACATCAGTTACTATCATTTCTCATAAAGTACAAGTCATGCAAATAAGCATACCAAGAAGACATACTATCATTTCTCAGTCATCCCAAATTAAGTTCTTAGTTCTCGTGAAATTTTTTATTCTTCCCCGAAATTTTTTTAACTTCCATGAAACAAAAAAATAAATCTCCTTTTATTTTTATTTTTTTTAAGTATATAATAAACGGAATTGAAAAAACAATTTTACTAGCAAAAACATGAGAAATGAAGTAACAAGAAAAATACAGTGATTGTGAATGGTAGATAAGAATCCAAAATATGGATGAGATACCTTAACCTGTTTGTTCTGCCTCAAATTTGAATTAGGAACAATCCCAGTCAGTAAACCGGATTACTGATAGGCCTCCTGAATTGTTTCTGCACTCATAAACAGATTAGTTAGAGAGGGGGACCCAGGCCATCATGGTCCTGGGAGTTCCTTTTTCATCAGTGTATGTAGCCTGTTTAAGCACACACTTTTTGAAAAATCATTTATTTCTTTATCCTTTTCTTTTTGTTTTACTTTCCAAATTTGTTTCTCTTCAATTACTTTTGATTTGAAAGAATTGAATTTGGAAATCATTTTCTGTTTAAGACCCGAAGGAAGAGATTTTAATTTTGAAACATTGGTCTTTTTCATCTTTGAATCATGTGAAACCGGCTTCACATGAGAAGGTTTGGATAGATTGTTCTTCATCCAACCATTCAAAGATATGTGCTTTTTACCTTTTGAACCGAGAAGCAACCTATGTTATCTTTACCTCCTGAAGCTTGCCTTTGAACCTGAGGGCACTTCTTTAGCACATGACCTTCTTTTCCACATCTAAAGCAAGCCTTGAAAGGCTTTTGGTTCTTTGTAGTCCCATGGAGAATAGGAGAGGGTGGAGCCTGCTTTGAGGTTGATGCAGCTTGTTGACAACCTTGATGCTTCTTTTTTTGGATATATGGAAATTGAACCTTTTGAGGCTTTGTCAATTTGGATTTCAAACTGGGCTGTGATTTGATTTGTGATGTTCCAGGAGCTGAGATCTGAACATTCTTCATAGTACACTTTTGTATGACTGGTGATTTGGTAGACTTGGAGGCAGATTTGTGGCAAGCTTGATGGATAGCAGATGAAGATGGTGAGTGCTTCTACTAAGCTTTGGAGGAACTACTGATTTGCTTAGCAGTTGGAGATGAGATCCGTATAGGTCTTGATTCAACTATTGGAAGTTTTTGACACTTGATAACTTCAGGTGACTTGATGATCTCTGGTGCATCATTAGAACTTGTCTAGTCCTGTATATACAAGTCAGCTTCCAATGGATCTTGATTGATGACTCTTGTTGTGTCGGTTTGTGTTGTTGAGTTCTGATTGCTTGATGATTCCACAATTGTTCCTTCTTTGACAAACTTGATAGGAACAAATGAAGGGATGTTACCTGTCTTGAATTTGCTAAAGAAGTTACTGGAAACAACTGATACTGGTTTTAAAGCATCAGAAGTGGAATTATCATTTTGCGGATCAGATCCTTGCTTAATGAGCCCCAAACCTGCAGGAAAATCATATTCATCTCAAACATCTTTATGATTAACGCTGCTTAAACCTGCATGTAAACTATTAGTATCTGCAGCTTCAATTAAATCATTAGATGGATGAGGTTGAGGCATAGGAGAGTAACAGTAAGTGCTAGGAGGAGGATAAACATATGAAGTTTCACCACATCCCACACCCATTTTGATTCTAGCTCCCCTTTGCTTAGAGAATAGTTCTTCCTGTTTCATCCCTGATATCATCCATTTATCAAGTTTAGTTTTAAGCTTGCTAGTCTCAAATTCTGCTAATGTGACTCGTTCGCTCAAAACATTAATCTCGACATTCTTTTCTAAAAGATTTCTTTTTAAAACATCATTTTCTTTTAAAGCTTCTCTTAGTTTAATAAAATATTTGGACTCATTGATTTTAAGTTCTTTGTTTATTCGTTTTAATTCTTTTTCATTTTCTAACAATAAGCTGTTAGCTTTTGTAAACCCCGAATAAACGAATTTTGCAGGGAGGAGAACACATGTCTTGAACTATCTCATAGGGGAGTCCTATAACTATCTTTTTAGCAGCTAGGTCTTTTTCACATTGACATACGGGAGTGTTCTTTTTGTACTCTTCTTCCTTAGCAGCTCTCTTCTTAGCTTCCTCTCTTTCATCTCCCTCTGGATTTCCTTCATCCTGAACCTCCTGCTTCACTTCATCTGTTTCACTATCCTGTAGCTTCTTAATTTTACACCAGCGCGCACAGGCATCAACATCACCAACACTCTCACCTTGAGTATCACAGCTGAATTCTTTGAAAGGATCAAAATCCTTGACATAATTCTCATCACTGTTTACCACCTTAGCCATCAATACATGGTTGACTTCTTCATTAGTTTCTTTGATCTCAACACTTGAAGATACACCACCATAAATGAATTGACTGTACTCTTTTCTTTTCACATCCAAATCAAATGACTTCAACTTGTTTATAACTTCCATGAGTTTGTAGTCAGCAAAATTTCTTTCGTGTTTTAACAACCTAACTTATGGACTCCACTGTGGAGGAAGAGAGTCCAAAAGTTTTGTGACTTGTTCATGGTTTCCCAGCTGGTCATTTCTAAAAGGCTGTTTGCCACCATCAGAAATCGATCAACACATCAGATGTCTTTTCATCTTTCATGGCAGCAAAAGAATCAAACCGACTTTGTGCCATTTTGGCGTTGTCTGATTCGAAATCGGCAGAAAACAACATTTTCAGTTAAAAATATTAAAATTCACTTTAACACCCAAAACTAAAATTATTTTTCCAAAAATTGTTCAATGATATTCTCTCCCCGAAAAATACTTTTAATGTCACCTAAATGGTTTCTAAGCAACTGGGGTCAAGCTGCCAGGTCAGCTTTTTTTTTTTTTTTTTTTTTTTTAGAAATGATCAGAGGCTAATTTCGCTGAACTTTTAATAATTTCGCTGGCAAATTCGCTAGCAATTTCTCTCCTAATTTTGCTGGTAATTTCAGCAGCAGTTTTGCCCAGCAATGGCACACAGATGCTAGTTTCGCTGGATAGTTTCGCCCAAAACTAGTTGAACTTTCGTTCAGAGAACAACTTGGCAGCAATTTTGCTGGGTTTGGCACACAAACACAATGAACTTTCGTTCAACGCATGTACATTCGCTAGGACAAAGAAATCAGATCCAGAACCAAGAACTGTGTAATTTCGCTGAATGATCCCTAGTTTCGCCTGGCGAAACTGTGTAGTTTCGTTGAATGATGTTGTAGTTTCGCTGAATGATGCTGTAGTTTCGTTGGACGATCTGTAAATTCGCCCGACGTATCTGGACAGCTTTTTCAGCACGAAATCAACTGAAATTCATCCAAATCTCAATGAATTTGAGATCTGATGATTTCTAAAGCTTCCCACACTAAAATCGAGCAATCCTCAATCAATTTCCATGTCCAAAACATGCAAATCAGATCGAAAATGAATGTAACAGTGAATTGTTTGAAAATACCCAAAAACTCGATCAATCAAGAGCACAAAGGCTCTGATACCAGATTGTTGGTCCACTTGATCATTGATACAGTGCACTTGATTGACAAACACAAACAAATCCCACTGATAACATAAATATCAATGATATTTGTGTACAAAATAGATCAAACACTATAAAATAAGGATGAACAAGATGAACACCTCAAGAACATTCAATAAAACCCTTGTTTGATCTATATTGATTTGCATAAGATATTGTTTACATGGAAACCCTCAAATCTAGCTCATTCAAGCTTGCTAAACCTAATTGTTACTAATCTATATATAGTAATAATATTCACTAATGACATATTAAGCCCCTAAACTTAGACAATTAGAGAAATTATGTATAAAACATAAAAATGACTTAAACATAAATATATATATTTTGTTGACACAAAATATATTTATTAACAATAAACTCCTAGTCATTTATATCTTCAACGTCTCGTCGGTTCTTCATCTCGAACGCGTCTGTTTGACTTTTCCGATGACTTTGACAGTGACGTTGATATTTGTTGACTTTGACTGTGTTGATAATATAGACTATCCTTTTCTGACCCAACACCTGCTCCATGACAGCTTCAAGAGAAGTGTCAAGGGGCTTGGTTGACATGGTTGAGGTCTTAATGATGTAATCACTTGCAAAAGTGAGAGCCTCTTCCATATAGATTTCCTGAACATGTTCATGGAAGTCCACCTCAGTTAGGGGTGAATGATGTGGGCTAGATATGGGTGTTTCAGGAGCACTCATCTCTCCTTAAGCAGGGGAGGAGAAGAGAGACTCATAGTACTCACTAAAAGCCACATCCTCATCATCATAGAATTAGAGGTCAGGGATAGGTTGGTTTAAGTTTAATGGCAGGGGATGGTAGCTTTCCCCTAAAGGCCGATCACCTGAGTATTGAGACTCAGAGTGAAGGCTTAAGGTTTGGGTAATGAGCTCATAAATTGAGCATGAGGAACCTAAGCACTGGTCAATAAAGTAATAGGACTGGTTTGCTCATCAGGGAAAGATGGAGCTCTTGGTTCCACTTCTTCTTGCATGGGTGTTTGTATGGGGCCCTGCTCAATCTGAATAGACTGAGTAAGGGTTTGTTTGGATTTTCTTAAGTAGATAAGGATTATTTGTGGCTGTGTGGGTGGTGTAGATGTAGAAGGTGTGGGTTCAACATTAACTGGTACTGTCAAGTTGTCAACTTGAGTAATGACCTCTAACATTTTTTGGGACCAGGATTGTTTCTACTTATAAGAAGCCAATAGTGGTCTTTCTAATGATTTTAAAGATGTCAGGCTTCATCTGTCCCAAGTTAGGAGTAGCACCTGTTCCCCTTAACTGTGATCCCAGTTCACAGTTAAGAATGTACTGGACATATCTAGGGAACATGTAGTACTCTAAGGAGTCCAAGTTTGGAAGCAAGTTTATGTAAACAAACTAGGAGACTTAAACTTGACCCCCTGAACAATTCTATGGACTATGTAGGATAAGTCCTCAGGAATCTAGTCCTACCCTCCATGTTTGTTGGATAATGAGTGAATAATAACATGGAGGAGTATTTCCACTAGAAGGAGCCATTACCCTATTTGAAGGTTCTGAATGTGAAGTCCCCTTCATAGCCCATCTGCTTGAATGATTCATTCACAACAGATTTGGGAAAAGACAGCTTGCCTTCTTCATCGTTCGGCCTAAGATGAGTGTTGATTATGGCTGGGGTGATGAATACTGTCTTCCCCTGAACTGATGTAAACAGTGCCTTCTCACCATACAAGATCATCTTTTAGAGGGTCTCTAAAACTCCAATAGTTGTTCTTTATAAGGTGGAAGGTCAATTGTATAGGCGGTAAGGTAACATGATTGAGCAAGAAAATGGCAAACATCTAAGAAACCAGGATCCTTCTTAGATGTCAATAGAGCAACTTGGTTATGTTGCTTGTGAAGGTGCATGGAAAAAATCTGGCTGGTTTCATGGTTCAGGGTTGGCCATTTGAGAAAGCATTGGGATGAAGAAAGCTAAGAACAAAGAGGGTTTTTGGGTGAATTTAGGGTTTGAGGTTTGCAGATGTAGAGGAAGAAGAAAGAGGGGGAACCGTTGTAAGGATATTTATATGGTTGGATTTGAGACAAAGTTAATGCAAAAGGATAAAATTTGAAATCCAAATGTCCGTCCCACCTCTGAAAAAGTCCCCAAAAGGTATTTATCTTGGAAGTAGAAAATCTTCTAAAGGTAATTTGTCTTTAGAAGTTTTGAGAAAACTTCCGAAGCCAATTTGACTTCGGAAGATATTCCTTATCTTGACTAGAATTGCTTCGGAAGAAAAATACTAAGAGTATATTACTTTTGAGATATATTTGGTTTCGGAAGATGTCAAACATCAGAAGTTTTATTCAAAGGATGAATAAAGCTTTCGAGACTTAATTGCTTTCTGAAGAAAATTGTCCTTCAAAACATATAAGTACTTAGAAGTATATTTAAGCTTCGGAAGATATATCAAAATTTCTTCTGAAGGTAAATTCTTAGTAACTAGTTATTAGTTTTGAAGACATAATTTTCTTCCAAAGTCAACTTAATGTCTTTTGAAAGAAAATATATCTTTAATTCTTAAAATTCTAAGGAATATCATTTTGAAAAATTTTCTCCCATGGTAAACATGGCTTATATAGGTGATGATATAGACAACTTAAGAAACACATATTTGAAAAATAATCTTGAATTTAATTTAAGAAAATCTACTCATGGGTACTCATCCCTATAGCTGATACAAGATACTTAAATCTTAGTTCATCAAAAGCTTTTATGAATAGATCAACATATTATTCATTTGTGTTAACTTTGACTAGTTTTATCAATCCCTTTTCAAAATTATCTCTTATCAAATGATATCTGATGTTGATGTGCTTTGTCTTTGAGTACTGCATAGGATTCTATATGATAGAGATAGAACTGTTGTTGTCTATATGGATGGGAGTCTCCTTGAAGTGGAATGCATAATCCAACATCTGAAACCGAATCCACAACACTTGAGCACAACAACTTGTAGCAGCAATGTATTCAGTTTCAGCAGTTGATGTAGACACATAAGATTGTTTCTTGTATTGCCATGAGACTATCCTTCCACCAAGGAATTGACATCCCCCTGATGTCGACTTTGTAGTCATGTTGCAGCCACCATAGTCACTATCTGTATAAGCATACAGACTGAAGTTAGAATTCTTTGAATACCAAAGTCCCAGCTTGGAAGCTCCTTTGAGGTAACTAAGAATCCTCTTGATAGTAACCAGGTGTGACATCTTGGGGTTGGCTTGATATTTTGCACATATGCGTGTGGCAAATATGATATCAGGCCTGCTGGCTATGAGGTACATAAGAGACCCAATCATAGCCCTATAGAGATGTTAATCAACACACTCTCCCTCAAAATCAGGTCCTAAGGAGTGGTTTCTGGCTATGGGTGTCTTAGCAATCTTGCACTCAGTCAGATGAAATCTGGTTAGTATGTCTTGCACATATTTTGACTGGTTTATGAAAACGCCATTGTCAACCTGCTTCACTTGAATTCCTAGAAAGAAATTGAGTTCCCCCATGGCACTTATTTCAAATCTATTCTTCATCAGCTTCTCTAAGTCTTTGCAAAGCTTTGGATTAGTTGACCCAAAAATGATGTCATCTACATAAGCTTGAACCAACATCAAGTCATTCCCTATTCCTTTGATGAAGAGTGTGCTGTTAATAGTACCCCTCTTATAGCCATATTGGACAAGGTACTGTGATAGTGTGTCATACCACTTCCTAGGAGCTTGATGCAGCCCATAAAGAGCTTTGTCAAGCTTGTAGACATAATTAGGATGATTTGGGTCTGCAAATCTAGGTGGTTGCTTGACATACACTTCCTCATCTATCACCCTATATAAAAATGCACACTTGACATCAAAATGGTAGACCTTGATGTCCTTGAATGTAGCAAAAGCAAGGAATATCCTAATAGCTTCAAATCTAGTCACATGAGCAAAAACATCTGTATAGTCAATCCCTTCTTCTTGAGTGTGCCCTTGAACAACTAGTCTTACCTTGTTCTTGATGACAAGTCCTCTATTATCCTTTTTATTCCTAAAAACCCACTCAGTACCTGTTGGTGTCTTTCTATGAGGAAGAGGGCATAGGTTCCAAACCTTTTGTCTATTGAATTGAAGCAACTCCTCTTGCATTGCTTCAACTTCCATCTTTCAAAGCTTCATCAACTTTCTTTGGCTCAATCTGGGATAAGAAGCAAGAGTATAGACAAACATTTTTATCATGGGTTTGTTTTCTAGTTCTCACCCGAGTCTTAACATCTCTAATGATGTTCGTAGTGGGATGGTACTTGTGGATTCTCAGTTGAGGAATTATAACAAGTTGGCTAGACAGATCTAAATTAGTGAAATTTAGATCTGGTGATTAAGTGTGTGACATTATTGATGTTGACTTCAGTGGGGAGGTTGTCAGTATCATGAAATTCTTGATCACTTTCACCATATCCATCTCCTCCTATATTGGAAACACCATCATTTTGAGAAATGCTGGAATTTATAGGCACCTCAGATGTATCAACTAAAGAGTTTGTCATTGTAGTGCCGATAGGATTTCCAACTACAGGGTTTGTTACTACTAGAGCTGAAGGAATTCTATCACTTGGTCTTCTTAGCTCAAATCTTGGGCCAGGATCTCCTATTGATAAATTACTTGTAGATCCTGAAACATCTTTACAAGATTTGTTAAAACAGTTGGTAACTAAATCAAGATCAAATAGCCAATCAGGACTAGAACCTTTCATACTAGGAGTGTGCTCATTGAAGGTCATACTGTCTAACTCTTCAACTACTCTAGTTCTGAGATTGTATACTCTATAAGCCTTAGCTTGGGAAGAGTATCCAATAAAGTGTCTATCATCTGCTTCTCGGCAAATTTGGCTATCTAATCTTTGGTATTCAAGATGGTGCATGAACATCCTAAAGACCTGAGGAGACTATTGAAAGGTCTCCTTTTGTGCCACAGTTCTTAAGAAGTCTTACCATGAGTCTTGACTACTAAAACTCTATTCTGCAGCCTCAATAAGTGTCCTGTTTCTTGTCTCAGCAACACCATTTTGTTGAGGAGTCCTAGGAGCACTATATTGTCTTGTAATATCCTTTTCATCATAAAATGTATCAAGGATTTGGTTCTTGAATTCAGTTCCTTGATCATATCTTATGGTCTTGACCTTGTGATCACATTGATTCTTAATTTTCAGAATGAAGTTCTTCAATATTTTAGGTGTCTCATCCTTAGTTCTAAGAAAGAAGACCCAAGTATATCTTGTGAAGTCATCTTTGATCACCAGGCAATATGAAGTTCTTCCTAAACTTGTTACACTAGTGGGGCCAAAGAGATCCATATGTAATAAGTGTAGGGGAGTAGTGATAGATTTCTTTTCCTTTGGCTTGTGAGACACTTTGTGTTGCTTCCCTTTCAGACATGCAACATAATGGTCATCACTTGTAAACTCTTTCTTTGGCATTCCAGTTACCAAATCATTCTTAATCAGTTTATTCATGTTCTTAAAGTTTACATGGCACATTCTTTTATGCCAAAGGAAAGACTCATCACTATTGGCTTTAGAGAGAAAGCAAGAAACTTCTCCAAACGGGGAGGTGTTCTACAAATCCATCTTATACATGTTCCCTATCCTAGGGGCTCTGAGAAGGATATGCTCTTGAGGAATGACCACCCAGGGCTTAAGAACATTACACACATGCTCAGTAAAGAGCATGTTATGTCTCTAGTCACATAATTAGGATACACTTAATAGATTGTACCCAAGCTCCTTAACATAGTTTACCTTCTCAATGTTGAGCTTACCATTTGTGACCCTGCCCCTTCCTGTGATGTAACCACCTGATTCTCCTCCAAAAGAAATTGGTCCTCTATTAATTTTCTCAAAGTTCTAAAGTAGAGAGCCATTGGCTGTCATGTGTGTGGAACAAGCACTCTCAATGATCCATACATTTCCTTTGGTTTCGGTTGTTCCTGCACAAAGAGAGATGGTTAGTTACATTTGGAAACCCAAGCCTTGTTGGTCTTTGGCTCATCAAGATGAGCTAAAGATAGTTCAATAGTTATTGATCCTATATTCAAGCTTTAAGGATCTTTGGCTATTGTTGATGAGGAAACTTCAGTCACATGGTCTTCCTTTATCTTCCACACCATCTTTAGAAGACTAGACTTGACCTTCAAGACTTTGAAAGTTTCAACAACTTCGGAAGTTTCAGAGACTGAACCTTCGGAATCTTTTGCATCCGCTGCAGTAGATTTCAATGCTTTGGAAGCATTCCTTTCTTTCAAGATCAAATTTTTTTTCAAAGGCAATTTTCCAGCTATCTTCTTCTTAGTCGTCTTGGTGATTTTCCTTCTGAAGTTGTCTTCTTCTTCTTCCTATCAGAAGTCTTTTTCTTGTTCATGTGGATGGTACTCTTGGGATTATAAATGCAATCCTTAGCAAAATGAGTAGCACCATGACACATGATGCATTCAACTGGCATACTTTTAAGGGTCTTCTTCTGAGGTGAAGGCTAAGCTTGATCTCTTTCCACTTCCTGTTCATTTTCATAAATGATAGAATAGGCTTTTCAGGGTGAAGCTTGCTCTTGGAACTGGATGGTTCAGGCTATACAATAATGGTGCACATTTGATCAACCTTTTTCTCTTGACCAGGATGGTTTGAACCTGAACTAGGACCCCTGGTACTACAGTCCATAGTATAGTCTTCAGTCTTCACCACTTCAAAACCAGCAGAAATAAAGACTTGTTTTTGCTTGGAGTTGAAACTGTCCTTGATCTCTTGGGCTTTCTTTGATTTTCTTTTGGTTACCCTGATCAAATTCTTTCTAGCTGACTTGGCCATCCTTGGTTCTTTCTTCTTTTCAGGAGAATAGTGATCCTCTTAGGATGATCTTTCTCACTCATTACAAATTCATCCTTCACTATCTCCTCTTCATCTTCATCCTCTTCTTGGATAGGGTCAATGAGGGGCAGCTCATCTTGACTAGTTCCACACCTTGGAGATCTTAGAGATAGTAATGTGTGTGGCGGTGCTATCTCACTTGAACCCAATCCATGCTTGTTCTGATAAAAGAATCTTTGCATGCATGGATGAGGATATGATGTTCTTGAAGGTTTCCTCTTCAAGAACACACTTTTCTACCCCGGCTTTGCTGATCACAAGCTCAGCCTACCATTCAATTAACTTTGTAATGAGATCTTTGATTTGAGTCCTGTAATTTGTGTGCTCATTCTTAAGAGTTGTAATTGTTTATCTAAATCTACTATTTTGAGTTTATAGTCATTTTCAGCTCTTTTGTAATCAGCTTTTAAAATATTCAAAGACTCAAGTTCAGATATCACTTCCAGGTTATACGACCTATATATGTTTACTTTAGCAATGCATTCAGGTGTACAGAGATGTTCTAATACCTTGGCTTCTTCATGATTAGCCATCAGTGCTTGGTTGGGAGAAACATCCTCTACTTGAAAGCTCCAGTCAAAGCCTCCCTCTTCAACAGCAACAACAAGTTACCTGCCAACTGAAAATGCATAAAAGTCAGCGTTGCTGAGTGAGTTCTAGTTTTTAGAATTAAAATCCCTTGTTTATATATATAAAAATATCATTTTCTTAAGATACTTCCTTTTCATAAATCCATTACTTCCGTACGTGGTCACACATCATACTTACAACAAGATAATATTTATTATTATCTTTCATTATCGTTTGTTTTCGCACTTTCTTTCATCATTATCTTTCACTTTATCTGGACCTGTCATATGCTATGCCCCATCATTTTGCACGAAGCAACTACCTCTTGGGGTCAAGCGACAAGGATCCTGTTTTCACATGTCTCGATCAGTCACCAAGACTGATCCTCCTGTGTGTGAACCCTCATGGGTTAGTCAAAACGCTCGTTATATAACACACAGTCGAGCTAACAACTTTTAATGAGTTGTGAACCTCCTTAAACATTTTCTTGCAAGACTTTCATTCATTCCTTATGTTCCACTTCTTATTATCATTAATCTTTCGCTTCGTTTATGATAATACTTTACGCATACGAGCATAAACACACCACGTAAAGTCACGTAATAATATTTAATATGGAACATAACAACAAGCCACAATCATGCAAAACACCAAAAAACATAACCATCAAAACATCCCAGGACTTAATCATAAATTTCCATTTTCCCCAAAATTCCAGAAAATTTTCTAAGGCATTTAGGCGCATGAGCACTATACAGGCGCACGAACACTATATAGGCGCACGGGCACTTAGGCGCATGGGAAACTTAGGCGCATGAGAAACTTCTAGGCGCATGAGTACTGCTTGGGCACTTGATCAACACTTAAGAACCAACTGGCACCTTGGAGCTAATCAAACAAGTCATCTATTCTCAGTAGCGGATATCGGTTCTTTACCGTCAACTTGTTCAACTCACGGTAGTCAATGCACATTCTCATACTACCGTCCTTCTTTTTTACAAACAGGACCGGAGACCCCAGGGAGAGATACTCGGTCGGATGAAACCCTTGTCCATCAACTCTTGTAACTGAACCATCAGTTCCTTCATCTCAGACGGGGCCAATCGGTACGGTGCTTTGGCAACGGGTTGAGCACCAGGTATCAAATCGATCTGAAACTCGATCTCGTGGTCTGGTGGCACACCTGGTAAATCTTCTGGGAATACGTCTGGGAAGTCACACACAACTGGTATGTCGGAAAATTGTGGTATTGATGCATCCACATCTTTCACGTAAGCCTGGTAGGCGCTGCATCCATATTTCATGCACTTCTTTGCCACCACCATTGAAATTACCTTTGGAACTGTAGTAACTAGATCACCGTAGATCATTACCGAACTCCCATCAGGCACTGTCAATCGGATCATCTTCTTGCGACATACAATATTCGCCTCATAAGCTGCTAACCAATCCATCCCTAGAACTACATCAAATCCGCCTAGGGGCATCACAAATAGTTTAGCAGAGAACCTATGGCCTTCCAGTTCTATGTCTCAATCCTCTATCAAGTCGGAAATTATGGTAGACTTACCAATGGCAGTTTCTACATTGAAGGGTTCATCAATGCTTCTACTAATAATGGGCAACTTAGTATAGAAAGCAGCAGAAATAAAACTCCTACTAGCACCAGAATCAAATAACACAAAGGCACAAGTTTGGTTTACAAGAACCGTATCTGATATGACATCAGGATCCACCCTAGCCTCTTCCCTGGTCATTGTAAATGCTCTGGCGCTTGCCTTCTGCCCTTCATTCTCGGTCCCTTTCTTCGCCCCAGAACTATCAGCCCTCGGCTTCTTGCAGTCCCTGCTCATATGGCCTTCTTCACCGCAGTTGTAGCACCTCATCACCCCACAATCTTTTGCCATATGGCCGGGCCTCCAACACTTAAAGTAGATATTCGATCCCCACCTACACTCCCCCACGTGGTCTCTCCCACACATACCACATCTCTTTGCCCCAGTACTCGCCGGCACTACCCGCTGGTTATCTGTTCTTGCCTTCTTCTTATTTGTGGTGAAACCACCACGTCCAAATCGCTTCTCACTTCAGTTCCTGTTGCCACCATCCTTCTTACTCACCACAACCACAGCCACCTCTCTCTCATCATACAATCTCCCTGCCAAATCCACCACCGACCTAAAGGTACTCGGCCTGGCAGCAATCATGTGCCTGCGGATATCTGCTGGCAAACCTTGTATGTACCTCTTAATATTTCTCGACACCGGCATCACCTGGTCTGGCACCACCCTCGCCATCTTGTTAAACTTTGTCATGTATTGCTGGTGTGTCATAGTTCCCACCTCTAACTGTAGGAACTCTCTCTCTATCTTGTTAAGTTCTCTATGAGGACAGAACTCCTCGATCACCATCTTCTTCAATTCACTCCACCTCATCCTCCTGATAACCCTGCTACCCTCGGCCTGGAAAATATTATCCCACCAGCATAAAGCTGAGTCCACGAATGAGTGGGTGGCAAACTTCACCTTTTGGTCCTCCCTACATTCGCTGATCTCCAACACAGCCTACAACTCTCTCACCCATCGGTGAGCAGCAGCAGCGTTACCATTACCATCAAAAGTTGGGGGCTTGCATCTCTAGAATGCCCCGTAACTACACCCCTTAGCGGTCTCCTGCACCGCTTCCTCCTCATCACTAGAGACAACCATCTAAGTGTCTAGTTGTTCCCCTTCATCATGATCTCTATCATCCCTCCTTCTCCTAGCAGTTTTCTTTGTCTCCTCCTCCTTCTCTTTCTTCTCATCCTCCCTCACAGCACGAATAACCTCGGTCACCACAGACGGCAAGATTGTTTGCATGACCTGATGCACTTCCTCCACAACTGCCTCCTTTACTTAGGCTCTCAAGTTGGCACTCTCATCATCGCCCTCCGGGTGATGAAGCTCGGGCTTAGCAGGAGCCGTCTTAGTAGTCTTAGCCTGGTTCCTCGTGACACATGGTCCAGCACCACTGCCACCCCGTACTCCTCCTCGAGAAGCCTTCGAAGATCTACCACCAGCCATCTTCAAAACACCTAAGATTCAAACACCAACACGGTCATTCAAGGTAATAGCTCAGTTGATGTCAAGTATAGTAAGTCCCTAATTACAGTGGCCAGTTGTGATTAGCCACTTACTTTAATCTTCATCCCCCCAAGCATTGCCTATCCTTACTACATCAGTATCTAAATCTACTAAGAGCACATAAATTCAAATAACACACACGCATAATACCAGTTAACATTTAAGAAAACAAATTACCTGATGGCACGTAGCTACTTGGGCTGGCATCCTTCCATTCGGTCCCATTCTCAGTTTAAGTTTAGGTTCTTTAAAATACTTTACCCATTTCTCTTAAACTTTGGCTCTGATACCAACTTGTAAGGCCCAGTTCCTAAAAACCTCATAGTTGGTTAATCACAACATTAATTATATGAAAATACATACGTATCATAGAACATAGCAGCAGATTAATTTTAACAAGAGCCATTCATGCATTAATATTTAATGATGCCAAATAATACATCATTGTATTTTTAAAAGTTACAAAATAATCATTCAGATGTATTACAAAACAACAATATCATCAAGCACGAATGGATGCCAGTCTTTGCCCGCCAAGTAGCCTCACCCACGTGCCATCCCCAACAACAAGTTATCTGCCAACTGAAAATGCATAAAAGTCAGTGTTGCTGATTGAGTTCTAGTTTTTAGAATTAAAATCCCTTGTTTATATATATAAAAATATCACTTTCTTAAGATACTTCCTTTTCATAAATCCGTTACTTCCATACGTAGTCACAAATCATACGTACAACAAGATAATATTTATTATTATCTTTCATTATCATTCTTTTTCTCACTTTCTTTCATCATTATCTTTCACTTTATCTAGACCTGTCATATGCTATGCCCCATCATTGTGCACGACGCAACTACCTCTTGGGGTCAAGCGACAAGGATCCCGTTTTCGCACGTCTCGATCAGTCACAAAGACTGACCCTCCTATGTGTGAACCCTCATGGGTTAGTCAAAACGCACGTTATATAACACACAGTTAAGCTAACAACTCTCAATGAGTTGTGAACCTCCTTAAACATTTGCTTGCAAGTTTTTCATTCATTCCTTATGTTCCACTTCTTATTATCATTAATCTTTCGCTTCGTTTATGATAATACTTTACGCATACGAGCATAAACACACCACGTAAAGTCACGTAATAATACGTAATATGGAACATAACAACAGGCCATAATCATGCAAAACACCAACAAACATAACCATCAAAACATCCCAGGACTTAATCATAAATTTCCATTTTCCCCAAAGTTCTAGAAAATTTTCTAAGGCATTTAGGCGCATGAGCACTATGCAGGCGCAGGAACACTATGTAGGCACATGGGCACTTAGGCGCATGGGAAACTTGGGTGCATGAGAAACTTCTAGGTGCATGAGTACTGCTTGGGCGCTTGATCAACACTTAAGCAAAATTTCAGGCGCATGGGGTACTGTTCGGGCGCATGATCAGGTACTTAGGCGCATGAACAAAATTCCAGGCGCATGAACAAAATTCCAGGCGCATGGGTACTATTGGGGCGTATGGGCTGGTACTTAGGCTTTTTGGAAAAAATTCTCAGGCGCATGAGCCCTATTTGGGCGCATGAGAAGGGACTTAGGCGTCCGAGCAAGATTTCAGGCGCATGAACAACATTTATATTCAACTTATAAATTTCAGTCCCAATCATCGTTCTAACATGTCCATATCTTAAATCTAACATACTAAGCACCTAAAACAAGCATAAAACCATAGAACACAACCAACCATGCACAAACATACATACGGTTACAAAATATAGTTGTAAAACATTTTATAAGCATTTTCAGCCCCAAAAATACGGTTAAAATAAGAAAACCGGGGATCTAGAACGCACCAATTGCAGCCTTCAAGTAAAACTCCATCAAACTTGAGGGCACAAAGAGTTCAAACAACCTAAACACACCAAAAACACATAACCAAGCACAAAGAACACATAAAAATCGGTTCCAGGGTTGAAAACCCAGCAAAACCGAACAAAAACACAAAGAAACACTCACCAAATGTGAAAACTCAGATTCAACTTCCTTGAAACCGAGAGAAAACTTCAGCTTCTTTCTTCTTCTTGATCTCTATCAAATGCAGAAGGTTGAAAAGGTTTATGGGCGGCCATACACATATAAACCTTAAAATAATAAGGTTTTGTACTTTTTACACTTTACCCCTTTCCATTTGTGTCTATTATCTTTTCTTTCAAGATACTTTTCTTTTCCTTTATTTTAAACAAAATTTTCGGGTGTTACATTGAGATAAGCTTGTCTTTTGGAATGGGCTTCCTTGGATGTAGCTCTCCCTTGGTGTCTTAGGGAAAGTGATGAAAGGACCCTTTTGTGAGATGTCAGGTTAGCAGATAAGATGATGCAATGGTTCTCTACTGGTAGCCACTAAGGTTACCATAAAACTCTGAAGAGCTCTGTTGATTGCTGGAAGAGTTGCTTGATGGATTTAAGATGGTGAGATCTTACAATCAAGAGCCTAAAATACTCTGATACCAATTGCAAGACCGGTGAAGGGGAGCAATGCAACAGTTTCACAATGGATAAAGAGACTAAAACACTTAACATATCAAATAGGAAACAGGCTAAATGAAACAATGAACACAAGTAAAGAACATAATAAGAACACAATTAGATGGTTTTCAAGAATGACGTATATTGCTCTCAAGTGTTTCACAAATGTTACAAAGCTTAGTCCTAAAGACTGGTACCTGAGATACTTTATACTACATCCTACAGCTAGCCATACTTTGAAGGCCAACTGAAACACTAATCTCGACAACAAGATCGATGTAAAGTCAAAAGGTAGATTTCCTTTTGACTAGTATAAGGAATACACTTAAAGGCTGATCCAACCAAAGAGCTCTTAGCATGCACATGTGAAGTACTAGGAAAGTACTTCGGAAGATTTGATATATCTCAGAGAATTATGCTAAGTCTCAAATCTTCCAAAGCCAAAATACCAATTCTTCCAAAGCCAAATATGAAGTCTTCCGAAGCTCCAAAGATGAAGTCTTCTGAAGCTCCAAAGACAAAGTCTTCTGAAGCCAAAGACTGATTTCTTCCGAAGACAGAGAAGGCATGTCTTCTTTGACATAATTTTGTCAAAAGTTGAAATGCTTTTTCATTGCCATCTCTGAAGACTCACCAACTAGCATGAGTTGGTGAAAAGTTCATGCTTTTATCAACTGTAGATTAAGGTGTTGAGTCTGTAACTTTCCAACTATGTACTTTTATCCTTTTTGTATTAGATAAGGATGTGAGATATGGCATGTCATAGTCACTAGTCAAAAAGGTAATCTACCTTTTTGACTCTACATTGATCTTATTATCTAGATTAGTGTTTCCGGTTGGCTTTCAAAGTATGGCCGGCTGTAGGATATAGTATAAAGTATCTCAAGTACTTGTATTTAGAATTAAGCTTTGTAACACTTGTAAGAACTTGAAAGCAATATACAAAACTCTTGAAAACCATATACTATCTTGTTCTTCTTATTGTTCTTTACTTGTGTTCTTTGTTTCATCATAAAGACCGGTTCCCTATTTGATCTATTAAGTGTTCTAATCACTCTCCAACCATTGTGAAACTGTTGCATTGACCACCCTTCAACGGTCCTGCAATTTGTATCAGAGCATTTCAGGCTCTTGATTGTAAGATCTCACAATGTTAGATCTCTTCTGTTTCACCAAAACATTTATCAACTCAAATGGCAACTAACTCTAAGCCTGATATGGAAACTGGTACCATGACAAAGTCTCCATTGATCACTCCTGATGACTTTGATACTTGGTGCCAACGTATGGAGGGTTCATCAAGTCTCAAGACAACAAGATGTGAAGATCTGTTGTTGAAGGACCTCACATCCCTAACATCTCTTCAGCCACTGCTGGAGGTGGGATGATTCCAAAGAAAATGGCTGACTACTTTGAAGAAGAATGGAAGAAAATAGATGTAGATCAGGAAGCCATGACCGCTCTCCAAACTGCTCTTCCAAACTCCATATACAGAGGCTTCAAGAAGTGCAGAACTACCAAACAACTCTGGGATGCACTCAAGCTCATGTATAAGGGGTCAGAGGAAGCCAAGGAAAACAAGAAAGACATTATGAAGCAGTAGTTTGAGAACTTCACCTACAAGACAGGTGAAACCATGACTCAACAATACTTCAGGTATGTTGTGGTTGTGGATACTCTAATGGATATTGGAGTCAAGCTTGAGAATAGGGACATAATGAGGAAGTTCATGTTCTCTCTTCCCAGACAATGGACTAACTATTGTGTGGCCATCAAAAGAACTGAGAACTTCTCCACTCTTACTCTCACAACGCTATATGGTATCCTTAGTGATTACCAGATGGAGATGAACCTGCAAAATCCATCAAGCAGCTCTTCTAACAATCAGCAGAGCTCAGCCCTTCATGTGGTTGAAAGGGATAGCAGAGAACCACAACATCATCTCATCTCCTTCCCTGATAACTCATAAAAGGGTCCTTTCATCACCTTCCTTGAAACACCAAGGGAGAACTACATCCAAGGAATCCCATTCCAAGAGACAAGCTCTGCTCAAGCCTTTGTGTTTGCTGATGAAAGTTGTGAAAACTTTCTCTTCACTCTTTAAGACATGGATTTCATCCATCCAGGTGACCTGGAGTACATGGAAATAGTCTAATAGATGGCTCTCCTCACTCATAGAGCCAAGAAGTTCTACAAGAGAACATGAAGGAAGTTTCCAAGGAATATGGCTAGTGGAAAGTTTGGCATGGATAAAGGCAAGGTGAAGTGTTACAACTATAACCAAATAGGACACTTTGCTAGAGAGTGCAAGGAGCCAATGACAAATGGTGGCCAAGCACAACCCAGACCAAACTACGCTGATGTAACTCCTAGGACCGAGAAGCCAAGCCAACCTAAATAACATGCTGCTGTTGATGTTAAAGAAGGAGACTTTGACTGGATCTTTCAGGTAGAAGATGCTTCCCTAAACCAAGCACTGAATGGATTATCATGATGAAGCCAAGGTATTAGAACATGTTTGTACTTCTGAATGCATTGCTAAAGTTAATATGTACAGGTACTACAACTTGGAAGTGAGGTCTGACCTTGAGTCTTTAAACATTTTAAAAGCTGATTCTAAAAGAGCAAAAAATAATTGTAAACTTAAAATTAAAGATTTAGAGAAAACTATTTCTACTCTTAAGCACTAGCATACAAACTACAGGACTCAAATCAAAGATCTCATAACCAAGTTAACTGAATGCTAGGCCGAGCTTGTGATCAGCAAAGCCAAGGCAGAAAAATGTGTTCTTGAAGAGGAAACCTTCAAGAACATAATATCCTTATCCTTGCATGCAAAAGTTTATTACTAAAATAGGCAGGGATTATGGTCAAGTGAGATAGCTCCTCTACACAAACTTCTATTTGTTAGATCTCCAAGGTTTGGAACTTGTCAAGATGAGCTGCCTCCTATTGATCCTATCCGATAGAAGGATGAAGATGTAGAGGACATAGTGAAGGATGAACCTTAGGTGAGTGACAAGGGTTATCCTAAAAAGGGTCACTATTCTTTGGGAGAGAAGAAAGAACCGGGGATGACCAAGTGTTCAAGGAAGAACTTGATAAGGACAGCCAAAAGAAAGTAAAAGAAAGCCCAAAAGATCAATGCCACCTTCAACTCAAAGCAAAAGCAAGTTTCCATTTCTGCTGGATTTAAAGTGGTAAAGACTGAAGACTTAACAATGGACTCTAGTACTAGGAGTCCTAGTTCATGTCCAAGTCATCCTGGTCAAGAGAAGAAGGCTGATCAAATATGCACCACTGCTGCACATCCTGAACCATCCAGTTCCAAGAGCAAGCCTCACACCAAGAAGCCTGTTGCATCATCTATGAAGATGAAGAAGGAAGTGGAAAGTTATCAAGCTCAACCTCCTACTCAAAAGAAGACTCTCAGAAGCATGCAAACCAAACGCATCATGTGTGGTAGTATTTCTCACTTTGCCAAGGATTGCATCTACAATTCCAAAAGTACTATCCACATGACCAAGAAGAAAACTTCTGAGAATAAGAAGAAGAAAATAGCTTCGGAAGGAAAATCTCTTCCTTTCATAAGCTCCAAAGTGAAGAAGAAGATAAGCGAAAACTTACATTCGGAAGAAAATTTGGTCTCGGAAGAAAGGAATGTTTCCGAAGTTGTAAGGCCCCATTCCCGGGATGCTTACAGTTGGACATTCATCGTAAAAAATATTTAAATCATAACATTCGTAGTGGAAAAACATTTCTTTTCATTAAAACTAAACTTGTGTCAAAATATCATATCATTTCATTTACATTTCAAAGATTCTATTAATACAATAACATTCCCTAAAAATATGTTGAACTATCCCAGTAGCTCCCACGTCCATGCCTGTACCTCCTAAGCATCACCAATTACCAGCCAACTATTACGCATACAAAAGTCAGCGATGCCGAGTGAGTTCTAGTTTTTATAATAAAATACTTTACTTTCATTAAAACATTTCCTTTTTCGTAAGTGAGCATACATCATAGATACATCTTGAAAATATTCATTTACTATCTTTTACTATATCTAGATCAATGCCATATGCTAAACCCCCAACATTATGCACGAAGCTGCTATTGTGCCGAGGCTTATAAATAAACCCCCATACATTATGCATGAAGCTGACTACAGTATCGGGGTAAAGCTATAAGGATCCCATATCATCATGGTTAATCTCAAGGATTGGACCCCTGAAGTGCTTCCTCATGGGCTAGCTAAGCCACATTTCAGTTGAGCTAACAACAACATGGTTGTGCACCTCCATTCATTTTGCTTGCACGACTTTCATTCATCCGTTACGTTCCACTTTTCATTATTGCTATCTTTCACTTCAATTACATAATACTTTACTAACATATACATAGCACACCAAGTAAATTCATATCGTAAAACATATCGTTTTGAAAACCGTTTACACGTGAAAAGATAACGTAGCACGTATAACAGCAGGTCATGCGAAAACTTAGCCATACAATAACATAATATCACGCGAGAACTTCCTTTTCACGTGAGAACCTTACTACAGTCAAACCCTGCACATCAAGTCAACATAGTCGCGCGAAAACTACAGGTCGAGCGAGAACATACTTATCGCGCGAGAACTTCACCAGATTTGAAATTTCCATCCGTACAATTCTACCTACTCTCGCGAAAACATACAGATTTCCCGCCTAAACACAACTTATCTTGTCTAAGGCTGTTCTAACATGCTTAACACCATAATAAGCATAAACAAGTATTTTAGTATGCATAATAGCCCTAAAACGTAAAATCTTGCATAAAAAGGGGCTAGAAACTCACCTCTTGAAGATCTAGTGCAAACACGATCTTCCCGAGAGCCCTTGCTGAACGAGAACTACGCATTCACCCATTACATCCATCAATAATCCATTCTTAGTACATAGCATGGGTTACTACACGAGTTGCATACCTTAAAGACTTCAATTCTTCACTTTCTCTCTCTTCACAACCGTTTTCTCTCTCTACCAGTAGCACCTTTTGCGTGGATTATGGGGTCAAACGGGTGTTCTTAGCTATTTATACCCAGTTCAAGTTTTCGCTCGAGGTTCTCGTGCGAGAACTTCTTCTACCCTTCTTTTCTTGAAATTTTTGGGGCATTACAAGTCTACCCCCCTTATTTAGGTTTCATCCTCGAAACCTGTCAGTCCTCGAATAGCTGCGGATAATGTCGCCTCATATCCTCCTTCGTCTCCCATGTAGACTCTAATCCTCTTCTGTGTTTCCACTATACTCGCACAAATGGAACCGCTTTATTCCTTAAACGCTTCTCTTTCCTATCGAGAATAGTCACCGGCTGTTCCATGTAATTCAGTCATTCATCCACCTCGATATCCTCAAGTGGCATGATTACGTCATCATCTGCCAAATACTTTCTCAGATGAGACACATGGAACATCGGATGTATTCCATTGAGCTCATTGGGCAACTCTAACTTATAAGCCACCTCCCCTACCCTTACGACAATCTTGAATGGCCTAATATACCTTGGGCTCAACATTCCTCGCTTTCGAAACCAGATAATCCCTTTTCAAAGAGACACCTTCAACATTACCCTATCCCTCACTTGGAACTCAATCGACCTTCTTCTCTTATCAGCGTAGGACTTCTGCCGATCCTTTGCTGCTTTCATAAAGGCCTTGATCTTTTCCAAATTTTCTGTCATGGCCTCCATCACTTCAATACTTCCTAATTCCTTCTACCTAATGTCTCCCTAACATATGGGCGTTCTACACTTCCTATCGCACAACATTTCATAAGGTGGCATACCAATGTTGGCATGGTAACTGTTGTTGTATAAAAATTCTGCTAACGGTAAGTGTTCATCCTAACTTCCTCCAAAATCGATAACACATGCCCTGAGCATATCCTCTAACCTCTGTATCGTTCTTCTGACTTACCATCCATCTAAGGATGATAAGCAGTACTGATGTGTAACCTCGTTCCCATCGCACCGTGAGATTCTTCCAGAACTTGGATGTGAACCGAGTGTCCCTATCAGAAACAATGGATACCGGCACACCATGACGAGTCACAATATCCTTAATAAATAGATCTACCAACCTTTTCGATGAGAAAGTCTCTCGGATTGGCAAAAGTGGGCACTCTTCGTCAAGCGGTATATGATCACCCAAATGGTATCACATCCTCTCGCTGTACGAGGCAATTTTGTGATAAAGTCCATTGTGATGTATTCTCACTTCCATTCAGGTATATCAAATGGTTTGATCTTCCCATATGGTTTCTGATGTTCTACCTTCACTTTCAAACAAGTTAGGCACTTATTCACATTCTCCGCCACATCACGCTTCATCCCCGGCGGCTAATAATCTTTCTTCAGGTAATGATACATCTTTGTAGCACCAGGATGAATGGAATATCGGGTTTTGTGTGCTTCATCCATAATCCTTCCCCTCAGATCCCTGTAGTGAGCACTCCACATCTGCCCGGATCAGGTTCTAACACCAAGAGTGTTCTCCCCCAAATATGATATTTATCCCTTCATCCGCTCAGAGTTGATCCTATCATCCTTCAGAGCCTCATCTTGAAACTTTTTGATCTAACCCATGACATCGAGCATCACAATCTGCTGACAAGCCTTTAATCAAATTGGTTCAGGTCGTTCCTTTCGACAAAGGGCATCAGCAACCACGTTCGCCTTGCCCAGAAGAAAGTGAATTTCGTGATTGTAGTCCTTGATCAGTTCTAACCACCTCCTTTGCCTCATGTTAAGATCCTTTTGTTCGAAGAAATACTTTAGGCTCTTGTGATTTATGAAGATGGTGCACTTCGTCCCGTACAAGTAGTGCCTCCAAATCTTCAATGCAAAGACCACAGCCGCTAACTCCAAATCATAATTAGGGTAGTTAACCTCATGGATCTTCAACTGTCTGGACAAATAGGCTATAACCTTCCCTCATTGCATCAACACATAGCCTAATCCTGAATACGAAGCATCCAAATACACCACCAAGTCATCATTCCCTTTGTCAAGACTAGGGCTTGACTTAACCTCGTCTTTAACTCTTGAAAGGCACTCTCCTGATCTGAACCCCATTTGTACTTCATATCCTTATGAGTCAACTTCTTAAGCGGAGATGCCACTTTAGAGAAGTCTTGAGTAAATCTCCTGTAGTAACCTACCAAACCCAAGAAGCTACGGATCTCGAATGGCGTCCATCGAGATTTCTATTGCATTACCGCTTTGACTTTCGCAGGGTCCACCATGATTCCTTCAGGATTGATCACATGGCCAAAAATTGGACCTCTCGTAGCCAAAATGCACACTTAGAGAACTTTGCGTACTTCTCATTTCTAAGTGTCTCTAGCACTTCCTTGAGATGATAGGCATGCTCCTCTTCGCTCTTGGAGTAGATCAGAATATCATCAATGAAGACGATCACTGATCTGACTAACATCAGTCGGCATACCCGATTCATAAGGTCCATAAAGGCAGATGGCGCGTTGGTTAAACCAAAAGACATCATGAAAAGCTCGTAGTGTCCATAACATGTACGAAAAGCCGTCTTAGGAATATACTGCTCCTTCACTTTCAATTGATGGTAACCCGATCGAAGGTCTATCCTTGAGAACCAACTAGCACCCTGGAGCTGATCGAAAAAGTCGTCAATCCTCGGTAATGGATACCGATTCTTCATATTCAACTTGTTCAGCTCACGATAGTCGATGCACATCCTCGTACTACCATCCTTCTTTTTCACGAATAAGACCGAAGCACCCCACGAAGAGATACTTGGTCGGATGAACCCCTTATCTAGCAACTCTTGCACCTGAGTCATCAGTTCCTTCATCTCAGATGGAGCTAGATGATACGACACCTTAGCAACAGGTTGGGCGCCAGGTATCAGATCAATCTGGAACTCAATCTCACGGTCAGGCGGCACACCTGATAGGTCTTCCAGAAATACATCGGGGAAGTCACACGACTGGTACGTCTGACAATCATGGTACTGATGCATCCACATCCTTCACATAGGCTAGATAGGCACCTCATCCATGCCTCATAAACTTCTCAGCCACGATCATCGAAATTACTTTTGGGACCGTACGAACTCTATCACCATATATCGTCACCGAACTCCCATCGGGCGCAGTCAGTCGAATCATCTTCTTGCGACACATGATATTGACCTTATAAGCTACTAGCCAATCCATCCCTAGGACTACATCAAACCCGCCTAAGGTCATCAGAAACAGCCTAGCAGAGAACCTTTGGTCTTCCAGTTCTATATCACAATCATCTATCATCTCAGATATCCTGGTAGACTTACCAATGGTAGTTTCTACATCAAAGGGCTTATTAATCTTTCTACTCTTAGCAGGAAAGTTATCACAAAAGGGAGCAGAAATAAAGCTCATACTAGCATCATAATCAAAGATTATAGAGGAACAAGTTTGGTTTACTAGGAATGTACCTCACACAACATCAGGGTCCACCCTAGCCTCTTCCCTTATCATAGTGAATGCCCTGGCTTTGGCTTTCTGCCCCTCTTTCTATTTCTCTACTCCTTTTTTTGCCCCGGAGCTCTCAGCCCTTGCCTTCTTATAGTCTCGGCTCGATGCCCTGACTCACCACAGTTATAACACCTCACCACTCAACAATCCTTTGCCATGTGGCCCTCCTTTCCATACTTAAAGCAGAGATTCGATCCCCACTTACATTCCCCTACATGATCTCTCCCGCACTTCTTGCATGCCTTCTCTCCCCCTGTTAACGCCTTTCAATCATCCACTCTCACCTTTTTACCACCAGCTACAAATCCACCACTGTTGTACCATTTTCCATTTCCATTCTTGTCATTTGTTCCACTTCTTCTTCACATCCCCACCATCACCACCTCTCGCTCATCATACAGTCTCCCTGCCTGATCGACCACCGACCTAAACGTACCCAGACGAGCAGTGATCATGTGTCGTCGGATATCCGTTGACAGACCTTGGATGTATGTCTTGATCTTTCGAGTGTCACATGCTCTGGCACTAACCTCGCCATCTCACTGAATTTCGTCATATACTGCTGGTGTGTCTTGGTTCCTGCCTCTAACTGTAGGAACTTTCTCTCAATCTTATCCAACTCCCTGTGAGGACAGAACTCTTCAATTACCAACTTCTTCAGTTCTGACCACCTCATCCTACTAATGGCCCTGCCACCCTCAGCCTAGACTATGTTATCCCACTAACACAAGGTTGTATCCATAAATGAATGAGCAGCAAATTTCACCTTCTGATCATCCCTATACTCACTAATATCCAACACAGCCTCCATCTCTCTCACCCATTGATGGGCAGCAACAACATTCCTATTCCCATCAAAAGTCGGTGGCCTTCATTTCTAAAATGCCCTATAGTTGCACCCCTTTGCAGTTTCCTGCACAGCTTCCTCCTTATCATCATCACTAGAAACAACCATCTCAGTCTTTGGTTGCTCTTGTTCCCCTAAACCTCCTTCTTTTCCCCCTCTCCTAGTAGCACTCTTCTTCTCTTTTTTCTCCTTCCTTTCATCCTCCCTTACGGCTCTAATGACCCCTGTCACCACAGATGGTAGAATCGTCTGCATAACTTGATGAACCACCTCAACTATAGCCTCCTTCATTGAGGCCTTCAGATTAGCACTCTCATCCCCACCTTCATGGTGATGAAGCTCGGGCTCCTCAGGTGTCGTTTCGGTAATCTTAGCCCTGTTCCTCGTGACACGCGGCCCATCACCACGTCCACCATGACCTCTACCTAGAGAAGCCTTCGAAGACCTTCCACCAGCCATCTCCTAAGTACTATAAGATCCAAACACCGACACGATCATTCAAGGCAATAGCTCAGATTATGTCAAGTATAGTAAGTCCCTAATTACAATGGCCAGTTGTGATTAGCCACTTACTTTACTCTTCATTCCCCAATCATTTCCTATCCTTACTACTTCAGCGTACAAATCTACTAAGAGCAAATAATTCACAAAGCATGCACACATAATTCCTTTTTCCATTAATTTACATAAAACATTTACATAAAACGTTTACATGCAGGCATGTAGCTACTAGGACTGGCGTCCCTTTCCTTTTCGTCCCATTCTCAGTTTAAGTTTTGGTTTTGAAAATAATTTAATCCAATTCTTTTAAATTTTAGCTCTGATACCAACTTGTAAGGCCCCGTTCCTGGGACACTTATGGTTGGACATTCATCGCGTAAAATATTTAAAACATAACATTTGTAGTGGAAAAACATTTCTTTTCATTAAAACTAGACTTGTGTCAAAATATCATGTCATTTTATTTACATTTCAAAAATTGTATTAATACAATAACATTCCCCATAAATATGTTGAATTATCACAGTAGCTCCCACGTCCATGCATGCACCTCCTCAGCATCACCAATTACTTGCCAACTATTATGCATACAAAAGTCAGCGACGCTGAATGGATTCAAGTTTTTATAATAAAATACTTTACTATCGTTAAAACATTTCCTTTTTCGTACGTGAGCATACATCATACATACATCTTGATAATTCATTTATTATCTTTCATCATCATTCATCTTTCATCATTCATCACTATCTTTCACTATATCTAGATCAATGCCATTTGCTAAACCCCCAACATTGTGCACGAAGTTGGTACTATGCCGAGGCTTATAAATAAACCCCCATACATTATGCACGAAGTTGACTACAGTACCAGGGTAAAACGACAAGGATCTCATATCATCATGGTCAATCTCAAGAATTGGACTCCTGAAGTGCATCCTCATGGGCTAGCTAAGCCGCACCTTAGTTCAGCTAACAACAACATGGTTGTGCACCTCCATTCATTTTGCTTGCAAGACTTTCATTCATCCGTTATGTTCCACTTTTCATTATCGTTATCTTTCACTTCAATTACATAATACTTTACTAACATATACATAACACACCAAGTAAAGTCATATCGTAAAACATATTGTTTTGAAAACCGTTTAAACGTGAAAAGATAACGTAACATGTATAACAGCAGGTCATGCGAAAACTTAGCCATACAATAACATAATCTTGCGCCAGAACTTTCCTTTCATGTGGGAACCTTACTACACTCAAACCCTTCACATTAAGTCAACATAGTCGGGCGAAAACTACAGGTCACGCGAGAACATACTTATCACGCGAGAACTTCTCCAGATTTGAAATTTCCTTTCGTACAATTCGACCTACTCTCGCGAAAACATACAGATTTCCCGCCTAAACACAACTTATCTTGTCTAAGGCTGTTCTAACATGCTTAACACCATAATCAACACCATCACAAGCATAAACAAAGCATTTTAGTATGCATAATAGCCCCAAAACATAAAATCTTGCATAAAAAGGGGCTAGAAACTCACCTCTTGAAGATCTAGCACAAACACAATCTTCCTGAGAGCCCTTTTCGAACGAGAACTACACATTCACCTGTTACATCCATCAATAATCCATTCTTAGTACTTAAGACGGGTTACTACACGAGTTACATACCTTAAACACTTCAATTCTACACTTTCTCTCTCTTCACAGTCGCTTTCTCTCTCTACCAGTAGCACTTTTTGCACGGATTATGGGGTCAAATTGGTGTTCACAACTATTTATACCCAGTTCAAGTTTTCGTTCAAGGTTCTCACGCGAGAAGTCCTCTTCGCGTGAGAACTTCTTCTGCCATTCTTTTCTTGAAATTTTCGGGGCATTATAGAAGTACTGAAGTCTGCTGCAGTGGATGCAAAAGCTTCCAAAGGTTCAGTATCTAAAACTTTCAAAGTCATCAAAACTTCCAAAGTATTGAAGGCCAAGTCTAGTCTTCCAAAGATGGTGTGGAAGATGAAGGAAGGCCATGTGACTAAAAGTTCTTCATCAATAACAACAGATGATCCTCAGAGATTGCATATAGGATCAATTATCTTCAGTTTACTTTGACAAACCCAAGATCAATAAGGCTTGGGTTTCGAAATGTAACTAACCATCTCTTTATGTGCAGGAACAGCTAAAGACCAAAGGGAATGTAAGGATCATTGATAGTGGTTGTTCCAGGCACATGATAGACAATGGATCTTTGCTTCAGAACTTTCAGAAAATTGATGGAGAGCCAGTTTCTTTTGGAAGAGAATCAGGTGGTTACATTACTGGAAGGGGCAGGGTCACAAATGGTAAGCTCAGCATTGAGAAGGTAAACTATGTTAAGGAGCTTGAGTACAATCTATTGAGTGTATCCTAATTTTGTGACCAGAGACATAACATGCTCTTTACTGAGCATGTGTGTAATGTTCTTAAGCTCTGGGTGGTCATTCCAGAGCATATCCTACTTAAAGTCCCCAGGAAAGGGAACATGTACAAGATGGATTTCCTGGAAACATCCCCTTCAAGAAAAGTTTCTTGCTTTCTATCTAAAGCAAATAGTGATGAGTCTTTCCTCTGACATAAAAGAATATGCCATGCAAACTTTAAGAACATGAATAAATTAATTAAGAACAATTTGGTAACTGGAATGCTAAAGAAAGAGTTTATAAGTGATGACCATTATGTTGCATGCCTGAAAGTGAAACAACACAAAGTGTCTCATAAACCAAAGGAAATGAGCTCCATCACTACTCCCCTACACTTATTACATATGGATCTCTTTGGCCCCACCAGTGTAATGAGTCTAGGAAGGACCTTATATTGTTTGGTGATCACAGATGACTTCACAAGATATACTTGGGTTTTTTTCCTTAGAACTAAGGATGAGACTCCTGAGATCTTGAAGAGCTTCATTCTAAAAATTGAGAATCAATGTGATCACAAGCTCTAAATTATAAGATGTGATCAAGGAATTGAATTCAAGAACCAATTCCTTGATACATTTTGTGATGAAAAGGGTATTGCAAGACAATATAGTGCTCCTAAGACTCCTTAGTAAAATGGTGTTGCTGAGAGGAGAAACAGGACACTTATTAAGGCTACAAGAACCATGCTCTCTGAATCTAAACTGCCTATCACCTTCTAGGCAGAGGCAGTCAACACTGCCTGCTATGTGCAAAATAGATTTTTAGTAGTCAAGACTCATGGTAAGACTCCTTATGAACTGTGGCATAAAAGGAGACCTTTCATTGGTTTCCTCAAATCATTTGGATGTCCTTTCACCATCTTGAATACCAAGGATCAAATAGCCAAATTTGCTGAGAAATCAGATGATGGCCATTTTATTGGATACTCTTCCCAAGCTAAGGTTTATAGAGTATACAATCTCAGAACTAGAGTAGTTGAGGAGTCATCCAATCTGACCTTCAATGAGCACACACCCAGTGTGAAAGGTTTTGGTCCTGATTGGGTATTCGATCTTGATTTAGTTACCAATTGTTTTAATAAATCTTGTGAAGATGTTAAAGGATCTACAGGTAGCTTATCAATAGAAGATTCTGATCCAAGATTTGAGCCAAGAAGACCAAGTGTTCAAACTACTTCAGCACTATTGGTAACTAGCCCTGCAGTTGGAAATCCTATCAGCACAACCATGACAAATTCTTCAGCTGATATATCTGAGGTGCCTATAAATTCTAGCACTGAGGCATAAAACTCAAATGAAGGAATATTCAATGTAGGAAGAGATGGAAGTGGTGATAGTGATCAAGAGTTTCTTGATGCTGATAACCACTCCATAGAAGACAACATTAATGATGTAATACACTCATTGGATCAAGTTTCTCTTGATAAGTGTGTTGATGTGGTGGATGCCACTCAATCACCATATCTAAATTTCACTAATTTAAATCTGTCCAACCAACTTGCTATGATTTGTTAATTGAGAATCCATAAGTCACACCCCACCACAAACATCATTGGAAATGTTGAGACAGGAGTGAGAACAAGAGGACAAACCCATAACAAAAATGTTTGTCTTCACTCTTGTTTCTTGTCCTAGATCGAGCCTAAAAAGATTGATGAGGCTCTAATGGATGGAAGTTTGGTTGAAGCAATGTAGGAGGAGCTTCTTCAATTCAAGAGACAAAAGGTTTGGAACTTATGTCCTCTTCCTTAAGAGAAGACTACTATAGGTACCAAGTGGGTATTCAGGAATAAGAAAGATGATAGAGGATTTGTCATCAAGAACAAGGCAAGACTAGTTGTTCAAGGGTACACACAAGAAGAAAGGATTGACTACATAGATGTTTTTGCTTATGTGAAAGACTTGAAGCTGTCAGGATATTTCTTGCCTTTGCTGCATCCATGGATTTCATAGTCTACAAACTTGATGTCAAGTGTGCTTTCTTATATGGGGTGATTGATGAGGAGGTTTATGTCAAACAACTACCTGGCTTTGCAAACCCAGATCATCTAGATTATGTCTGCAAGCTTAACAAAGCTCTTTATGGGCTGCATCAAGCTCCAAGGAAGTGGTATAATACATTATCATAGTATCTCTGTCAGCATGGATACAAAAGGGATACTATTGATGGAACACTCTTCATTAATGGACCAGGAAATGACTTGATGCTGGTTCAAGTTAATGTAGATGATATCATCTTTGGGTCAACTAATACAAAACTCTGCAAAGACTTTGAGAAGCTGATGAAGAATAGATTTGAAATGAGTGCCATGGGGGAACTCAATTTCTTTCTATGAATTCAAGTGAAGCAGGTTGACAATGGTATCTTCATAAACTAGTTAAAGTATGTGCAAGATATACTTACCAGATTTCATCTGACTGAGTGTAAGGTTGCTAAGACACCCATAGCTAGAAACCACTCCCTAGGACCTAATCTTGAGGGGGAGTGTGTTGTTGAACATCTATACAGGGCTATGATTGGGTCTGTTATATATCTCACAACCAGCAGGCCTGATATCATGTTTGCTACATGTATTTGTACAAGAAATCAAGCCAAACCCAAGATGTTACACCTGGTTGCTGTAAAGAGAATTCTCAAATATCTCAAAGGTGCTCCCAAACTGGGCTTATGGTATCCAAAAAATTCTGACTTCAATCTGTGTGCCTATACATATAGTGACTATGGTGGACGCAACATGATTGCAAAGTCTACATCTGGGGATGTTAATTTCTTGGTGGAAGAAGAAATAATCCTGTATGTCTGCATCAACTGCTGAAGCTGAATACATTGTTGCTGCAAGTTGCTGTGCTCAAGTGCTTTGGATTCAAAATCAGATGCTGGACTATGGATTCAACTTCAAGGAGACTCCCATCCATATAGACAACAATAGTGCTATCTCTACCATAGAGAATCCTGTGCAGCACTCAAAGACAAAACACATCAACATCAGGTATCATTTGATTAGAGATAATTTTGAAAAGGGATTGATAAAACTGGTCAAAGTTAACACAAATGAACAATATGCTAATCTGTTCACAAAAGCTTTTGATGAGCAGAGATTTATGCATCGTGTACAAGCTATTAGGATGATTAATTTTGAGTAAATTTTCTTAAACGGAACTCAAAATTATTTTTCTTAACATGTGTGTCTTAAGTTGTCTATGTCATCACCTATATAAGCCCAATTTACTTTGGAAGAAACTTTTCAAAATTGATATCCCTTAAAATTTTGAGAATTTTGGATATATTTCCCTTCGGAAGACATCTAGTTGTCTTCGAAGAAAATTATGTCTTCAAAACAAATAAACACTTCTGTGAAATTTATCTTCGGAAGAAATTCTGTTATATCTTCCAAAGCTTATATTTGTCACCAAGTAGTTATATGTGTTGAAGGACTATTTTCTTCTGAAAGCAATTAAGTCTCGAAGCTTTATTCTCTCTTTGAATAAAATTTCTGATATATGATATCTTCTGAAACAAAACTTGTCTAAGAAGTAAAAAATACTCTAAGTATTTTTCTTCCAAAGTAAAATTCTTGAAAGACTAAGGAATATCTTCTGAAGCCAAATTGGCTTCGGAAGTTTTTCTCAAACCTTTCGAAGACAAATTACCTTCGGAAGATTCTAGATTTCCAAGAAAGCTACCTTTTTGGGCATTTTTTCAGAGGTGGGCGACATCCTGATTTCAAAGTTTATCCTTTTGCATTAACTTTGTCTCAAATCCAATCCATATAAATATACCTTTAACGGTTCCCTCTCTTTCACCTTCTTCTTCATCTACAAAGGTTCATAACCTAAATTTACCCACAAACCGTGTTTGTTCTTATCTTCCTTCACTTCTAAGCTACTCAAAAATGGCCAACCCTGATCCCTGAAACCAACCTGATTTTCCATGTAGTTACATAGGCAACACAACCAAGTTGCTCTATTATCATATATGAAAGATCCAGGTTTCTTGCTGCTTCTTGTCTCTTTCAAACTACCTCACCGTACTGACCACTGACCCTCCCTTGTACAAAGATCAACTTTTATAGTTCTGGAGGACCTGCCAAGAGGTCATCTTGGAAGCTGAGAAGGCACTGTCTGCCACAGTGTAGGGGAAGAAAATTTTCATCACTCCAGCCACCATCAACTCTCATATGAGGCTGGATAATGTAGAAGGTGAATTGTCCTTCCCTAAATCTGCTGTAAACAACTCATTCTGGCAGATGGGCTATGAAGAGGACTACTCAGTAAGAACCTTCAAAAAGGGTAAGGTTTCCTCCTAATGGAAGTACCTCCTCCATGTGGTCATCTATTCTTTTTCCAACAAACATGGAGGTTGGGATCAAATTTTTGAGGACCTATCCTACATAGTCCATGGAATGGTTCAAGGGGTCAAGTTCAAGTATTCTCAATTTGTTTATACAACCTTACTTGCTGAATCCTTAGAGTATTACATGTTCCCTAGATATGTTCAACACATTCTTAACTATGAACTAGGCTCGCATTTAAGGGGAACAGACTGGGACAGATGAAGCCAAGCATATTTAAGACAATGAGAAAGTCCACTGTTGGCTTCTTAGGGTTAGAAACAGCCCTGGTGTCGAAAATGTTAGAGCTCATTGCTCAAGGTGAAAACTTGGTTGCACCAGCCAATGTTAAACCCACACCTTCTGCATCTGCACCACCCATACTGCCACAAATCACCATCACCTACCAAAGAAAATCCATACGAACCCTACTCAATCTACTCAGGTTGAGGAGGCCCACATATCACCACCCATGTAGGAAGAAGTGGAAATAAGAGCTCCCACTTCTCCTGAGGAGCAAACCACTCCCATCATCTCTTTGATCAGTGCCGAGGTTCCTCATGCTCAGCCTGATGACCTCACTACCCAAGCTTTAAGCATTCACTCTGAGTCTCAAAACTCTAGTCATCAACCTTCAGGGGAAAGTTACCATCCCCAGCCTTTAGATCTCAACCAACCAATCCCAAACCTTGAATTCTATGATGATGAAGATATGGGCTTTAGTGAGTACCATGAGTCTCTCTTCTCCACCCCTACTCAAGGAGAGATGAGTGCTCCTGAATCACCCATATCCGGCCCATATCATCCACCCAAAACTGACGTGGACCTCTCTGAACATGTTCAGGAAGTCTATGTGGAAGAGGCTCTCACTTTTGCAAGTGATTACATCATTAAGACCTCAACCATGGCAACCCAGCCCATTGACACTTCTCTAGAAGCTGTCATGGTGTAGGTGAAATCCAGCAGCCAAGAACCACTAGCTGGTGGTGAGGAAGAAGACTTTGATCTTATTCTCACATCCCCCCATGATTCTTCTGATGAAGATGAGGGAAGTCTACAACTAAAGGTGAAAAAACTATCAAAAACATGCACCTATTTAGTTTCAAAGGTGATTCGCCTAGAATCTCAGGTGACTACCTTACAAAAAAGGGTTAGTGACCAGCAACTTGAGATCACCGATCTCAAGGGCAAGTTAGTTAAGAGACACATCTGGAGAACTCAACCAGGCCCACAAGAACCTTTGGATGTGATGGACCTAACCCTTAGCTCCCCTGTGCAAGACGATGATGCTACCAAAAAAGGGAAGAAAGTCCTACCTACAATCACAGAACCTGGGAGTTCCTCTTAGAGTATGGATATGGAGGACTCACCACCCTCACTTGTAGTTGTCCATACTCAACAACCTCCTCAGGTCCACATTGATGTGGACTCACTCATTCAAAGCTTGTTTGAGGAGGGTATACCAAGGGCAATGCCTACTCAATCTACCCTATTGAAAATCCAATAGTGGGATGGAGGTATGTTGTTGAAAGGAGATCCTGGGTAATCTCTAGGTCTCAGAGACAACAAGAAATCTTCAACTTCTACAACCTGAGATACTATGAGAGCACCTATTTAGTTGACCTCCCACTTGTCAACCCAAGTTAAAACAGCAAGCTACAAGGTTAGCTGATAGGATTCAAGATAGGGTGCTTGAAGAGTTCAAGCTAAGATCTAAATTACATAGACAGAGGCAAGCAGGTAAGACTGTTGGTCAACTAGATGCTGAGGTGGACCCTAAGATTAGCTTCAAAGGGGAAACCTTGGCTGAATGCCCAGTAGTTGAGCCTATGAACCTTGAGAAAGGAACTGCTTCAACACATATTACCCTCAGTGAGGCACCAGCTGGTGAAGGTGTCTCACAACCTCTCTCTGGCCAGAGCTCAAGTGCAACACCAAACAATGAAGGCAAAAGCTCTCTCCACCCTGAGTCATACAGGCCAGTGAATAACAAAAGGAAGAGGAAGATGACCTCTAAGGAGATTGAGGAGGAGAAGAGAGAGAGGAAGAGGAAGGAAAAGGGAGAGAGTTCAAGTAGGACCCCTAGCTTCATGGAAGCTACAATAAGGCCTGCCCCCAGGCCAAGCACTCAAGATGATGAGTTAAGGGCATCTAGATTAAACTATCTGGGGTCTAGGAACTATAATGTTGATGAACTCATCTCTCTCCACTTAGATGAACTAAATGAACTGGCTGACATGAAAGTGTCAAAGGAGAGGAAGGAAGCTGAGGATGCGGAATTGCTCCTCAAGATCAAGGAAGAAAGGAGGAGAAAAAGACTCTACAAAGCTCCTACCCTCTCCCCAGTTCAGGAAAGTCCTGAGGCAGAGGCTGTAGCTACTGAGTAACAAACTCAGGTAGGAAGGGAACAAGACAAGAAAAATATGATAACCTACCTAAGTGCCACACGTCTCTATCTAGCACACATACCTTCTTCCCTTATCATATGAATACATTGAGTTTGAGTACCTCAAGCAGCTTGAGCAACAAGTGCTAAAAGAGCAAAAAGCTCTAAGAGGAAGATAAGAGAAGAGGCTGTAAGGTCAAGAGCAACCATCAGAGCAAATCTAAAGAAGTCTACTAATAGACAAAAGATGGTGAGCTTCTTGAAGCTGTATGGATTCTCTGGAAGGAGACTTGGTCTAATATCTCTATCCACTATGGATGAGCACATTAGAGTGATCAAGCAGAAGATTAAAGGGGTGAGCTGGTTGACTTGCATTCTCCACCAAATCAGGCTGCACCTAAAGCTGAGGTCAAGGTTGAACCCCAAGAGACAACACAACCTGAACCTAGTGCTGTATCATAGCTAACTTTATCTTTTGATCCATAACAGGGTCTTGATCCTTCTCCTTCTGAACCTATGAAGGAGACGAACTCAACTGAGAAGGATAAATAAGAACAATCTAGTACTGCAGGCCAATCTTCTCAGTTAAAGTACAGAAAGAGGAAAAAGATGGCCATAAGAAGGGACAAGAAGAAGAAGAAGTCCAAGGCATCCACCTCTGCATCTGAGGATGTTGGACCAAAAGAACCAATGAGCCTGATCAGAAAAACCTTTAAGTCCCACGGACATTACAACAACTGAAGTAGTCTGCAACAGCTGAAGACATCAGCTGATAACAAGGTCTGAAGACAAAGTCTGAAGTGAAAGAGCTGAAGACAAAGTCTGAAGTGAAAGAGCTGAAGACAAAGTCTGAAGTGAAAGAGCTGAAGACAAAGTCTGAAGTGAAAGAGCTGAAGACAAAGTCTGAAGTGAAAGAGCTGAAGACAAAGTCTGAAGACAAAAGCTGAAGACAAAGACTGAAGACCAAGTTTCAGATGATTGTCACAACAGCTGAAGAAGACCTCTTCAGTAGTTGTGATGGTTTCCTTTCAGTAGTTGTAGTTTCTTTTCTGTACTTATAGTTTCAGTAGTTTTATGTTTCTTCGTGTACTTAGAATAATCTGAGATGTTCTCAGTTGTTGTGAACATTCTCAGTAGTTTGCTTACTTTCAGTAGTTTGTAATAATTCTGTTAGATGTCACTATCAAGTGACATCAGCAGACGTCACATTCCTATATATAAGGAATGCTGACCTAATTGTAATCGGTGCAGCTTAGGAAAACCTAGCAGCCGCCACACCGAAGCATGTGTGCATGAATGTTATTATCTCTTTGCAGAAAACCCTATATCTATATAACCGTGTACTGTTCCATTGAATATTTATTGTGTTCTTGCTATATTTGCTTAATTCTTGCTCTAATTCCGCTGTGATTCAACTCTAATTGATCAAACTTAGATCACTGATCCTAACAAATGGTATCAGAGCGGGTTAATCATTGATCGGTTTAACAATTGATCATTGAAACTGCTATTTTGATATCTATAGTTTGATCGAATTAGCATATGTGCAAGAACTGGTTATAAAGATTGATTTTCTGCTGCTTCTGGTTATTTAATTTGAGTTTCTTCTTGGTTCTTATTGAGTTTGTTGTGTTTTTGTGCAAAATCTTTTGAAACTTGATTGATTTGGTTTGAATCTGAGAATGACTACTCCATCTAATGATCCTCACAATACTGGCTCCTCAACCAAGCCTCCGATGCTGGTTAGGAGTGAGTATAACATATGGCAACGAAGAATGCTCCATCACCTGTCTGTTAACAGTTCAGGTTGTTGGACATCTGTGGTTCATGGTCCACACAAGCCTATGGTGAACAATCCGGAGACCAATCAAATGGTTCCGAAGAAGAAGGAGCAATACTCAGATGAAGATCGTAAACTGTTTGAGATTGATGCTAAAGCCCATGGAATTCTGGCCATGGCACTGCCGAATGAAATCTATTCTGGGCTTATGCATCATGAAACTGCTCATGACCTCTGGAATGCTTTGAAGGAACAATTCGGAGGAACTGATGAGGTCTTAGCAAACAACAGAGAAATCCTCGCCCAACAATATGAGACATTCTCTCATAGGAAGGGTGAGACACTGACTCAACAGTTTGAGCGTTTCTCCTGCTTGATCTCTGAACTGAAAATGGTCAAGCAAGAGTATACTAACAGCCAGATGAACAACAGATTCCTCAGATCACTGCCTGAGAGATGGGACACATACACCATTGTCCTACGCTCCAGTGCAAATCTGGATAGCCTATCTCTCACCCAACTCCATGGGAAACTGCTTACATTTGAAAGAGAGATAGAGCAGAAAAGGAAACTGGCATCATCAGGAAAGCTCTCTGATGACTTTGTACCAGGTAACACTGCCTTGGTCGGTCATGAGTCAGAATATGCTGGATCAGAAAGTCATTATGATGAGCATATAGATTTCTCTTCAAACAGTTCTGATCATGCATTTGTTGGTGTTGACAGTCATTCTGGGTGTAATAGTGATAATTTATGTTTTATCATGGATGATTTGCAAGGTATTGCTGATGATGATTTAGAAGAGATGGATATTTTGAGCCAAATGGCCCTGATCAATATCAGATCTCAAAAGTTCTACAAGAGAACTGGTAGGAAATTTCCAGGACTCTCTGGCAAAACCAAAGTTGGTTTTGACAAGAGTAAGTTGAGGTGTCACAAATGCCACAGGCTTGGGCACTTTGCAAGAGAGTGTAGATCAACTGGATCTAACTCCTCTGCACCCTTTGTGACCTTTCCAAGCAATAGTTCACAAAACAAAGGGCAACATCCTGCTAGTTCTGGTCATCACTCACAACCTCAATCTCCTGCATACTTTGTCCCTCAGGGTTCAATGCCATATCCTTATCCCTGCTATTATATGCCACAGCCAAATCCAGTTCATGTCCCTATAGCACAACAACCTCAAGCCCTACCTGAGCCTCAACCATCTCCATCACAATCTCAACCTCATCACAGCTTCTTCACACCAGGAGTTGTTGACTGGAGCAGCTTACCAGATGATCTTTCTGGTTTCAATGAGCAACTATCTGCTGGTGCTGGTCAACATGGTGGTGAACATCCTTTTGGGAATCTTGCTCTCATGGCCCTGGAGTCTACTGAGGGTTCCTGCTCAGATGCTTCATCTTCACAGGTAACCCAGATATCTTCTGAGGCTAAAGCCAAGTTATGTTCTGAATCATGCATAGCTGCCTTTGTCTCTATTAGAGAGGCAAATGTAGCTTTAATCATCAAAATCTTGAGCTTGAGAAAACTATTTCCAAAAGAAAAGATGAGTATGTGTCTGCACTTAATGACAAAGATGATGAGATTTACAAGCTTAAATGCCAACTTAATGATGAAAAGGCTAAGGTAGAGGTCATACTCGAGAACCACAGAAGTCTCAAAGAGACACTTGCAGCTACCCAAGTTGAGTGTGACCGATGGGTAACATCCTGCAAGGGATTTGAAATGCTTCTCAGCAAGCAAACAGCTTCAAATGTGAAGTTTGGAATAGGTTACAATCATACTGCACCACCTACTGATTTTACTTCAAAATCAATAGTAAAATCTGAAGGTGAAAGTAATTTCCAAACCACATCATCATGTGATTCATCCTCAAATGATAATACAAAATTAGAGGATGAAGTCAGTGTTAAGATCTCAGCAAATCAATTGCCTGATGGTTTAAATGCTGATAAACACATGAAGCTGAGAAATTCAGATGTTGTTCCTCAAAGTACTCCAAGTACTGAAGGGCAAGTCACAACATCTGAAAAGCATTTCAAATCTGATGAAATAAAAGGATTAACAACTGCTGAGGAATCTATCATACGGTCTTTCAGGACGGATAGAGAACAGCTGAAGAACAAGTCTTCAGTTGTTACCGATCCTTCAGTACTTAACACAAGTACTGAAAGGAGGAAAGTACTGAAGATCACACCTTCAGTAGTTTCCACTTCAGCAGTTGATCAATCCAAGATGAAGAATAAGCCATGTGAAATATGTGGTAAATTCAATCATCTATCTGATGAATGCTGGTACAAAAAGGGTTCCAAACTCAACAGAGATAAGCTCATTAAAGAAGAGATAAATAAAATGAAAAATGAGTTTGAAACCAAGTTTGTACCACAGTCATCTCAAACTGATAAACCCAAGGCCTCACCAAAATCCAAAAAGAAGGATGGGGTTTATCAGAAAACAGCTGATAGTGTTCCTCATGATAAACATCAGACGAAGTCTGTGAATTTCAAGAAGGAGGAAATGGTGGGTCACAGGAACTCATCAAAAACAAGTACTGATGTGTCAAATGAGCTGAAGGCTTTAGCAACAAATCAGACACAACTTGTTATGATGGTTCAGCATTTGTTGGGGAGAGTTAACCAACTAGATGCACCTGTGATCAAACCACTGAAAAGGAAATCCAAGCCCAAATCTAAGAATTCCATTTCAGCACCATCTCCACCTTCATCAGCTGTTAATCATGAGAAACAAGTTATGGTTAAATCTGTTGATGAAAACATACCCAAAACCAAAAAGGTTTGGGTCTCTAAAGCTAACTAGTTTCTTATGATAAATGCAGGGTTCTTCAGCATGCCAAAGAAGCATCTGGTATGTAGACAGTGGAGGATCTATGCATATGACTGGGAGCAGTTCTCTTCTTAATGACTACTCTCAAGGAAAGAAGGGATTTGTCTCATTTGGAAATGATGCTAAGGGTTACATCATCGGGAAAGGATTTGTGTCAAATGGAGAAATCAGATTTGATGATGTTAACCATGTGGAGAATCTCAAGTATAATCTACTGAGTGTCAGTCAGATGTGTGATAAAGGGCATGTTGCACTTTTCACAAGCCAGAACTGCCGGATTCTGTCTTCCAAAGTTCTGAGGCTGATTGACAAGGTATTGGATGAACATACTCTCCTGAAGGCCAACAGGATAGGAAGAGTATATGCCTTGGATTTGTCAAAGAAGATTGATTTAAAAGGTCATCCTTGCCTGTTCTCCAAGGCCTCTCCTCAGGAATCTAAACTGTGGCATAGAAGGCTGGGTCATGTTAATCTCAAAAACATGAATCAGCTGATCCACAAAGTTTAGTAAGAGGTCTACCAATAAAGGAGTTCCTCTGTGATGAAACCTGCACTGCTTGTTTAAAAGGAAAACAACACAAAGTCTCATTTCCTCCTATAGAAGAACCAAAGTCCACTGCCTGCTTGCAATTACTGCACATGGATCTCTTTGGTCCTGTGAGAGTAATGAGCATGGCAAAGAAGAAATACTGTCTGGTAATTGTGGATGATTACTCCAGATTTGTATGGACCTTCTTCTTGCATTCAAAGGATGAGGCTGCTCAGACAATTATTAACTTTGTGTTGTATGTTGAGAAGCAGTATTCCCTATCAGTCAAGTGTATAAGAAGTGATAATGGAACTGAATTTAGAAACCATACACTTGATGATTTCTACCTTTCAAAAGGAATCAAGAGGCAGTATAGCATCCCAAGGACTCCAGAACAAAATGGAGTAGTGGAGAGAAAGAACAGGACCCTAATTGAAGCTGCAAGGTCCATGTTGGCTGACTCTGGTTTGCCACTGACCTTTTGGGCTGAAGCTGTCAACACAGCATGCTATGTGCAAAATAGAGCTTTAGTGAATCAGAGGTTGATGAAGACTCCTTATGAAGTTCTACATCATTTGGCTCCTCTAATTTCATTCTTCAGAGCATTTGGGTGTCCTTGTTACATTCTCAACACAAAGGATCAACTCCAAAAGTTTGATTCTAAGGTGGATGCAGGGTATTTTGTTGGGTACTCATCCACTTGCAAGGCTTACAGAGTGTTCAACTGTAAGACAAAGATGGTTGAAGAAACCTTGCATGTGAAGTTCAATGAATCTCCTAAGGACAAAATCCCACAAAACCCTGTGGAGTTGTTTGATCTGGACATACTGCAATATGTTCCTTATCAGCCTCCAGCTGTTGCAGATCATGTGAATTCATCACCTTCTGCAGCTAGTCATCCATCTGGTGGTACTGATGTTCATGATGATCCCAGTACTCACCTATTCAAGTTTAGTGATCAACTGCCTGAGTCTACTCAACTTGATGTTCCTGTAGCTTCAGTAGCACCATCCACAACAAATGCTGATGAGATTTCTGAATCCTCTACTTCATTTGATATGCCATCTAACACTTGGTTTCAAGAATCTGGATCAACATCTGTTGCTGCTGAGCGTGCTACAAACACTTGCACAGATCTCATAGTGCATCAAGAGCTGAAGAATCACCCAACGTCTCAAATCATTGGTGATATCAATGCTGGTGTCTCAACTAGAAGTCAATTGTCCAACTTCTGCTTCTATGCTCTTTTCATCAGTCAGCAAGAGCCAAAGAACTATCATATTGCATTAAGAGACAATGGATGGGTTGATGCCATGCAGCTTGAGCTTCTTCAGTTCAAAAAGCAGCAAGTGTGGGAACTGGTTCCTCTACCCCCAGGTAAGTGTGCAATAGGCACTAAATGGGTGTTTAGGAATAAAACAGATGAAAATGGGCAAATTGTCAAGAACAAGGCCAGACTGGTTGTCCAGGGGTTTTCACAAGAAGAAGGTATTGATTATGATGAAACCTTTGCCCCTGTAGCCAGACTGGAGGCAATTAGATTGTTCTTAGCCTATGCTGCATTCCACAATCTTAAAGTTTTTCAAATGGATGTCAAAAGTGCGTTTTTATATGGTAAAATAAAAGAAGAGGTTTATGTGTGTCAACCACCAGGTTTTGAGGATAATAAACATCCTGATTGGGTGTATAAACTTGATAAGGCTCTTTATGGGTTGAAACAAGCTCCTAGAGCCTGGTATGAAACACTGTCAAATTTTCTTCTTCAGAATAATTTCACTAGAGGCTCCATAGATAAAACTTTGTTCATTAAGAAAGTGGGTCAACATAAGCTCCTTGTTCAAATTTATGTTGATGATATTATTTTTGCTTCCTCTGATCCACAGTTGTGTGATGCATTTACAAAGTTGATGCAACAAAAATTCGAAATGAGTGCCATGGGAGAATTACAGTTCTTTCTAGGTCTGCAAATCAAACAAAAGGCTGATGGAACTTTCATTCATCAGTCAAAATACACAAAAGTCTTTTGGCAAAGTTTGATTTACAACACTGTAAGCCCTGTTCTACTCCCATGTGCAGCACCACACAACTGGATGCAGATCAGAAAGGTAAAGCTGTTGATGAAACACTTTACAGATGTATGATTGGGTCCTTGATGTACTTAACAGCTTCTAGACCAGATATTATGTTTGCAACTTGTGTTTGTGCTAGATTTCAGGCTGCTCCTAAAGAGTCCCATTTGATTGCAGTCAAGAGGATCTTTAGATATCTGCAAGGTACTCAATCTCTAGGTCTTTGGTATTCCACTGGGCACTCTTGCAAATTAGTTGCTTTTTCTGATAGTGACTATGCAGGGTGTAAATTAACTAGAAAATCAACTTCTGGTGGATGTCAATTCCTAGGCAACTGTTTGGTTTCTTGGCAGAGTAAGAAACAAACATCTGTTGCTACATCCACTGCTGAAGCCGAGTACATTGCTGCTGCAAGTTGTACATCTCAGGTACTCTGGCTTCAGAATCAATTACTGGATTATGGCATTACAGAGACTAAGACTCCATTACTAATGGATAGTGCTTCAGCTCTTTGTATCGTCAAGAATCCAGTCCAGCACTCTAGGACCAAACATATTGAGATCAGACACCATTTTATTAGGGATTGTTTTGAAAAAGGTCTGATTGATCCAAAGTTTGTTCCTAGTGCTGATGAGCTTGCAGATATATTTACTAAGCCTTTGGACAGTTCAACTTTCCAAAACCTAGTGTTAAGGCTTGGTATGCTGCAGCTAGAATAAGTGACAACTACTGATGATCTCAGTCAACAAGTACTGATGAGCATTCGTATACTACTGTCACAAATAAGTACTGCAGTTCTTTTATCCTCAGTAGTTTTCATAACTACTGAAGACTAAATTACTTAAAAGTACTGAAGTACTCATCTGTTGAACAGAACTAATGTGGTTACAACTACTGATGTAGTTACAACTGCTGATGTCAGAATAACAGATAAGTACTGATGACCTATGAAACATCTGAAACTCAGACAAAGTCTGATGAAGTGTTGAGGTCAGATTGAAACAGCTGATGAGCTAAGAATTGACGACAACAGCTGATGAGAAAATTCTCTTCAGTTGTTTCTACAACAGCTGCTTCACTTACAACTGAAGCCAAAACCATGTCTTCAGTAGTTTCACAACTACTGATGACTAACACCAAGTCTTCAGTTGTTACAACACCTGAAGCCAAAACCATGTCTTCAGTAGTTTCACAACTACTGATGACTAATACCAAGTCTTCAGTTGTTACTTCTGAAAGTTAAAACCAGGTCTTCAGTTGTTTTCAAACAACTGATGACAGCACCAACACTTTCAGTCGTTTTATATCAGCCTTTTCTTACCCTATAAATACCTAACCTACTTTCAGACGTTTCATTAGCCGTTTTCCGTCCTTTCTCTCTCACCAATGGCGACCATGAAACTCAAACCCAGACACAACTGTGTTGCCTACCTCTCAAAATCGGCCTTCTGGAACAAATTTGATAACGCCATCGATCTTATGGTAGATTCCCAGTACCGAACCGCGTTTCTTCTGAATCCTACCATATACCCCGATTCCCTAAGCCAGTTCTGGACCAACGTCTCCGTGCAAACTAGTGAGAATGATAGCCAAATCACTCTCCAGTCGTTGGTCAACCAGAAACAGGTGGTCATCACTACGGACATCATTCGACAAACCCTAGATCTACATGATGCCACCTGTGTCACAGAATACCCGAAAGGCACAACCGATATGTCTTTCATCAACAACGGGTATGAAGGAGACTTAAGTGCTACCACCATTATGAAGAAGCACTTCCATGATGCTGAACGTCTTATCTTCCACATGGTGAATGTCTGCCTTGCACCAAAAACCTCTTCATGGGATCAAATGTCTTCCCGATGGCAACAGGTATTATACTCTATCTTTGAACGCCAAACTTTAAATTTTTCTGAGATAGTGTTTATGGAACTAAAGGATCTGGCTTTGAAACCTGTGGCAAACAGATGGATATTATATCCCAGGTTTCTCATGGCCATAATTTTAACACAGCTAAAATCAGACGGCCTTGTTGGCCTTGGAGTCCCTGCTCCGGCTGTATTGCCTGAAGTATACTCCAGGCACAACTCTGACCCTACAATGAAAGGGGCTGCCCGGCTGCTCAAACCCAAGCAGCGGGAACCCACAGCCTCCACTTCCAGATCCAAAGTCCCCACCAAACCCAAAACCAAAAAGCCCAAAAAGGCTACTCAGGGAGATGAGTCCCCTGAGGATGCCCCTGTAACACCAATACAGGAAACACTTACTGGTTCTAACCCCCCAGTAGTGTCCAAGACTCCACCAACCGTAGCCGCTCAGGCATCCTCTCAACAGGATCCTGATGCAACCAAAATTGGGGATACCACAATGCTGGAACCTATCTCAATTGAGAAGGTTACCATTGAAGAGCACCAGTCACCCCGGGTGCAATCTGCTTCAACCCTATCTCCAAATGCAACCGCCCCTCAAAGCCCAACATTTATTGTTGCACAAGTGTTGAGTCAGCTGCATTCCTCTCCTCCTCCCCAGACACCAATTACAATGGGGAGAACATCTGAGGAAGAGGACCAAAATGCTGCTGATAACCCACAGCACAGGGGTTATAATGTTCAATCTCCCCGTGTAGAGGAGGAGGTTAGAACATCTGGTGAGGCTGCCACTTCTACTGATTCAGCAAATGAACAGGATGAAGTTGGTAACATCTCTAAGACCTCACCAGAGGCAACTGCCGATGAAGGACTCAGTCCTGAGGCAGGAAGTCCCCAGAACCAAGAACAAGGGGCACATGCTACAACTGATCTACACTCAGGGCATGTACATCCTGATTCAATCAGGAGGTCAGGTGATTCAGCAAAAACTGATGATGACCTGGGCTTTTTCTATGATGTCTTAGCCCATAACACAATCCTTGAGGCTGAGGTGAGTAGACTCAAAGAACTGCTTGCCAAAATGTCTCAGGATCAAAGTCCATCTGCCCCAATAAACCCACAGATGGCACCTTCATCTGAAGGTTTCCCAAACACTCCGCCACTTCACTCAACTGAGCCACCAGCCACTGTTGTTGGCACCACCTCTCAGGGACAGAACCCCTCTGAGCAGATGGTTGCTACATTTCAAACTTCCTTACCTCTCATCACTCCCATCATCAATGAGATTGTACATAAAGCCATTGATGAGAGGATCTCCTCGACTCTAAAAACACTTGTTGATGATGCTGTGCACAAGAAGCTTTCTGCCATTCAAACCCCTGAACCCAATGCACCCAAAAAGGGGGAGTCTAAGGTAGTGAAAGAAGGAAAGAGAAAGAGAGTGGAAGAGGATAAACAACAAGAAAAAGAACAGGAAAAACAGCTGATCACATACAAGAGAAAGAAAAGTGCTGGAACTCAAAAGCCTGATGAAGAGAAATCATTGGAAGATCTGATTAAAGAAGCTGATGAAGCTCACAGCAGATCAATGGACAAATAATAGATCAACTCTTCAGACAGGGCTTTGATACAGCCACATTAGACACTGAGATCAGAAGGCTGGAGATTAATGAGATACAAGAAAGATGGGCCAGTTATAGTGTAATGGAAAGGGAGAGGTTGGAGATAATGATCCGGTTTATTGCAAAATACTTGGGAAGATCATTAATTGAGATTAAATCATGGACCAGAGACAGTATTCTGGCAATAACCACCAGAATCTGTGCTTCTGAAGAATTCAACAAGGGGTTGATTATAGAAGCCTTAGACGAAGCAGGTGCTGGGAAGAGAACTGATATGGCCAAGCTTTCCAAAGCCAAACTCACCATAAAAATGCTAGATCAGCCTTCCCAAACTCCCTCTCAAAAACAACCAACCCCACAACTCTCCAAATCAACTCAACCCTCAAAACCAACTCCCTTACCCCAAAAACCACCTCAAACCACATCCAGTGATGCACCCAGAAGGAGGAGAAGGGTGTTGAGGATGGAAGAAGAAGAAGAAGAAGATGATGAAGAAGATAGTCTGCCAATCTCTGCTGTTCTAAAATTACCTGAGCCCAGAAGTCAACAAATGATAACACCAGACTTTCAGAGGCAAATGGTGAAAGTTAAGATTGAAGAAGAAGAACAACAGAAACAGCACGATGAGCAACTTTTGAAGATGATTGACAAAGAGTTTCCTCAGTCATCATCTATACAAGCCATGAAGAAACATGCTCAAAGGCTGTATGCTCTCAGGTATACCTTTCAATATCAAAAGGAGAGAGTAAGGATTTGGCCAGACCCCAGGGTTAGTTCTAGAATTCATAAGAAATCCATACCAAGTAGATACAATGGCCAAGTGAGAAAGACCATAGATGCTGCTATTATGTTGGCCATTGTAGTCTCACCCTGGGAAATACTTGAAGACTTCAAGAGAGCCTACAAGTCAAAGATGACCCCTCAAACTCTAATGGAGAACAAAATGGTCAAGAAGGGGTTGTTATACAAGAGGCTTGAAGAGATCAAGAAAAATGAACTCCAGTTGTTATTAGAAGGGACTCACCCAGATGAGTTTGCTTACAGAGAGATAACAACTGTTGAGTTGAAAAATGGAAAGACGATAAAGTACTTATCAGAGTACTATGGCCCAGAGTTCTTCTTCGAAGGAGAAGCAGAAGAACTCACTAAGGAGGAACAAGTTGTTCTCCTTGAGGCCTACGTCAGAGAGTCTTATAGACTCATCAATGGGAAGTAGGTTTCATGGTTGGGATAACGGCTCTGTGTCCAGTTCCCCAAGACAGAGTTCCCTTCCATCCTTTGACATTCACATCTACTGAAACCTGTTCCCTGGCCTGTGCTTATCCGATATCTCTAAAGCTGATCAAGAGAGTATTTCTGCCAAGAATAAGTGGGACCTCAATAAGCTTAAAGGTTTTGGCTGCATTGGTTCAGGGGGAGTTTGTTGGACCAAAAGAACCAATGAGCCTGATCAGAAAAACCTTTAAGTCCCACGGACATTACAACAACTGAAGTAGTCTGCAACAGCTGAAGACATCAGCTGATAACAAGGTCTGAAGACAAAGTCTGAAGTGAAAGAGCTGAAGACAAAGTCTGAAGTGAAAGAGCTGAAGACAAAGTCTGAAGTGAAAGAGCTGAAGACAAAGTCTGAAGTGAAAGAGCTGAAGACAAAGTCTGAAGTGAAAGAGCTGAAGACAAAGTCTGAAGACAAAAGCTGAAGACAAAGACTGAAGACCAAGTGTCAGATGATTGTCACAACAGCTGAAGAAGACCTCTTCAGTAGTTGTGATGGTTTCCTTTCAGTAGTTGTAGTTTCTTTTCTGTACTTATAGTTTCAGTAGTTTTATGTTTCTTCGTGTACTTAGAATAATCTGAGATGTTCTCAGTTGTTGTGAACATTCTCAGTAGTTTGCTTACTTTCAGTAGTTTGTAATAATTCTGTTAGATGTCACTATCAAGTGACATCAGCAGACGTCACATTCCTATATATAAGGAATGCTGACCTAATTGTAATCGGTGCAGCTTAGGAAAACCTAGCAGCCGCCACACCGAAGCATGTGTGCATGAATGTTATTATCTCTTTGCAGAAAACCCTATATCTATATAACCGTGTACTGTTCCATTGAATATTTATTGTGTTCTTGCTATATTTGCTTAATTCTTGCTCTAATTCCGCTGTGATTCAACTCTAATTGATCAAACTTAGATCACTGATCCTAACAGAGGATGGGTCAGAACATCCTGAGGGTGCTCAGGAAAAGGCTGCTCAACAAAGTCCACTCATAGTAGAGCCTCTTACTGCTGAGAGACCCATCTTGTCTTGGGTGTTTGCTACTAACCCAGATAGATGGTATGTCACTATAGATCAAGGAGGTCAAGAAATGTACTTCTGGAAAAACATTCATGATCTCCCTCTGCATGATCTCTATGACATGAGGAGATACTTTAAGAGTCTGAGGAATCCTGACCAACTAATGATGAAGGGAATGGTCTTGATTCTAATGAGGACTGTCAACAGATAAACATCAAGGCTCAAAAGTCTTTTTAGTTTTGGTAGCATAAGCCTAGGGGGAGTTTGTAAGGAATACACTTCAGAAGTACTAGGAAATTACTTCAGAAGATTTGATATATCTCAGAGAATTATGCTAGTATCAAATCTTCCGAAGCCAAAAGACCAATTCTTCCAAAGCTAAAGATGAAGTCTTCTAAAGCTCTAAAGACAAAGTCTTTCGAAGCGAAAGACTGATTTCTTCCAAAGACAGAGAAGCCATGTCTTCTCTGACATACTTTTGTCAAAAGCTGAAACACTTATCTACTGCCATCTCTAAAGACTCACCAACTAGCATGAGTTGGTAAAAAGTCCATGCTTTTTTACAACTGTAGATTAAGGTGTTGAGTCTGTAACTTTCTAACTATGTACTTTTATCCTTTTTGTATTAGATAAGGATGTGAGCTATGGCATGTCATAGTCACTAGTCAAAAAGGCAATCTGCCTTTTTGACTCTACATTGATCTTGTTGTTTAGATTAGTGTTTCCAGCTAGCCTTCAAAGTATGGTCGGCTGTAAGATGTAGTATAAAGTATATCAAGTACTTGTATTTAGAATTAAGCTTTGTAACACTTGTAAGAACTTAAGAGCAATATACAACATTCTTGAAAACCATATACTATCTTGTTCTTGTTATTGTTCTTTACTTGTCTTCTTTGTTTCATCATAAAGACGGTTCCCTATTTGATCTGTTAAGTGTTCAAAACACACTCCAAACATTATGAATCAGTTGCATTGACCACCCTTTATGGTCCTACAACTAGTGACTATGACATGCCATAGCTCACATCCTTAACTATTAAAAGAAGGATAAAAGTACAAAGTAGAAAGTTACAGACTCTAAAAACTTAATCTATAGTTGGTAAAAGTATGGACATATCACCAACTTTTATAAGTTGGTGAGTCTTCAGAGATGGCAGCAGAAAGTAGTTTAGCTTTTGTCAAAAGTATACCAGAGATAGCATGTCTTCTCTGTCTTTAAAAGAAATCAATCTCTTGGCTTCAGAAGACTTTGTCTTTGAAGCTTCGAAAGACTTCATTTTTTGCTTTGGAATAAATGGTCTTTTGGCTTCGGAGGATTTGATACTTAGTAAATTTCATTAAGTTGTATCAAATCTTCTGAAGTAAATTCCTTTGTACTTTAGTTGTGCATGCTGACAGAACTTTGGTTGCATCAGCCTCTTAATATAACTCTTATAATGAGAATTCCACAAAGATAGATCTCATGAATGAAACGCGGAATGAATCAAACACAGATAATAGATTGAACAAGACAAAAGAGATCAAGATTGAACACAAAAATAATGTAAATAACCTCACTATCTTTCACTTTGATTACAAGTGTATGATTTCAAGTGTTCTATCAACTAAACATCAAAATCTATATTTATACTAAACCAAAAGGTTCTCACACTAGAAATAACTTCTCGCGTGGAAAAAAAGTTCTCGCGCGAATTGTTTCTTCAAAAATTTTGTTTTGGTTTCCGGAGACTCTAGGTTCAATCTCTATAATCTCCCCAAGGCACGGTGAATCAATACTTAAAAAGTCCACGTCTGCAACTTTGTAACTTCTGCAATAAGCATGCATCCTTTTGTCAAGGGCCTTCGTAATCAACCACCGAAACTGAGCTACTATATAATGCACAGATTCATCAACTTCGATTGGATAAGCCTTAAGCCTTATAAAAACTTCTTTCCTGAATTTGAGTAGATCAACAGGGTCGATGATATGAAATTATTTATATACATTGTAGATGACTGCATATCTACCGTTCTTCTCATAAATCGATCTCATAATCTTTGAAAAACTATTAGATAGCATAGGATTATGGATTGGAATCTTCCTAGCATACTTAGGATGCTTAAACACTCTAATCTTCATAGGCATGTTGGTATTTGGGTTAATACTAGACTCATCTTCAATCAATTTAGATTTGGCAATGTTAAAATCTTTGAAGTTGGTCTTATTGTGTCTCCAAATTAAATTCCTTATCCACTTTGCCTTGCTATTGTTGCTAGGTTAAAGAATGACAGTCATCCCATAGTATAAAGATCTAAGTCTCTAAGGATATGAAATCATGCTCATCAAGATAATACTGCATTTTTTTTAAATATATAGTTTTTAGAGAGAGGTGATTGACAAGAGGGGTTTTTCTCTCTGTGTTTTGAAATTGGTGGTACCCGTCCCTAACATGGGCGGGTTCTTTGTCTTAGTAAACACGTCAGTGGTTGTGTCAAATCAAACTCTGAGCTCACCCTGCCAAGCTCACCCCTGCCATGGGCGAGTTCTCAAAAAGCCAAAATTATTTTTTAATTTATGTGGTAAGTATTTTAATTTTCTGTGGTAAGTAGCGTTAGAGATTATGAAAGAAGAAGTGTCAAATCATACCCAAAACTTACCCCTACCATGGGCGAGTTCTCAAAAACCCAAAATTAATATTTTTTTAGTGTTCGAGAGAGGTACATAAGATGAGAACTCACCCTTGGTAAGGGCGGGTTCTTGAAAAAAAATAAACCTTATAAAACCTCTCACTAGTTATATCACATATATTTACAAAATAAATTTAAATATGTCTCGACCTTATTTCATACAATTATCTTGCGGTGGTGATATTTAATTCAAAAAAGGAAATATTATATGTGATTATTCTACTAGAAGTTCAACCATTATTCTTTGTAATAAAGTGTCATAAAAAGAATTTATTGATTTAATTTTTATTCATCTTCAGGTTCAACAAAGTATTATAATTTGAAATTGAAATTATATTACTCATATGGTGGTTTCTCTCAAAGCTCTTAAATTTTAAATGACATAAGTGTAGAAGTCTTGTATTATTTGAGAGAAAATATCAAAAAATTTCAAGGAAATGTTTAAGTTATCATTGAGCTGAAAATGTGCGTCCAACAATCCAATTATATGGATCTTCTACTCGGTTTCTCTGTATCAGAGGCACCCGAACAAACAATTGCTTTTTTCAAGGCAATGCAAGATCACATTATTATCAAGCTGGTCCATCAAGAAATTCTAACTTTGGATGTGTTGATAGGCATGATGATGATAATGGAGGCTTTGGTAAGTTAGATGATGATATTTCACATAGCAGTGAAGATACTAAACTCATCCCATCACATGAAGAATATATGATGATAATAACAACAACTATAAAGTTCCAAACCATTATAATTCTAGGGTTAATCTAGAATCTTATAAGGAGGTGAACTATTTTGAAGATCCTTAGAAATTAAGAGATTATGAAGCTATTGATTTTGATGATGAAGATCACGTAGATATATGGAATGAAGAGTCAAAAGAAATCCATGTTGGCATGTGCTTTAAAACGAAAGATGAAGTGATGCATACGGTGCACTTATGGAATCTTGCACATAACAGAGAGATAGTAGAGTTGAAAATAAATATTCAAGATGGAGAGAAAAATGCTATAACACTAGACCTAGTTACAACAATAATCTTCATAACAGTCCTCCATGTAAATGGTATGTTTATGCTTTTAAGAATCACGATCATCACATGTGGAATATTTCAAGATGGGCGAATGCACACAAATGCTTTTGGTACTATTGTTAGTAACAACAATAGAAGTTTCAAATGTAGAGATATTGTTACCCGTATCATCCACTTTGTTCGTGAAGATATTGGTTTTCCCATCAAGAAAATTCAAGCACATTTAAAAGTCACACTGAATGTTGATGTTTCATATAATAAAGACTGGCGAGCTCGAATAGATGCTATTGAAAGTATTTACTGTCACACCCTTTGTCGGTTGCGGAATCACAAGGAGGTGAGTTAGTCGGATATTTTGAACACATGGTACTTAAGGAAACTTAAATTCATTCATTCATTTAAAATAAACTTAGGCAACATAGTATTAGGGTAGAAGTTTTTTAAAGATTTGAGAATATGAGCTTAGCATCCTAATCTTATAGAAAATAATCATCTGTTGCGCCCTAGTCATGGCATATTTAAGTGAAGTCCAAAACGCTAACCTTGTTGTTTCCTGAAAAACATATTAAAAATGGGTCAACAATAATGTTGGTGAGCTCATAGATTTTAAGACTTGATAAATAGTTGCAAAGTAACTAGTCTAGCATGAACCAAAAACTCATCATGTAAAGTCACCATAGCACGAGTAAGGTGAAATATATTTATGAGTTCACAACGAAGCCTTTGACTTCATGCCTCGTTCGATACTTATTCCAAGTACAGAAATAATATTCAATTTATAGTCTGCGTCGTACTATTCATTCTATATCGTTGACCGTGGATTTACGCATTCTACTCAGTCGAGGGAATAGGGATTGTCAGTACCAATAGTACTATCAATATTAAACCTACGGCTCCAACCTGGAGTTAAATAGTTGTGTAAAATAGTGAGGTCTTTATAAGTCAAACCCAATAAATAACATACGTCACCAAAATTTGTATAAGCATAGACGTAATAGCAATGATTCATGTGAAGTCATTAAGTAACATGTTTCTTCCCCAAAATTAGTAAAAGTAAAAAGGGGCTACGAGAACTCACCGATTGTTCTCATTATGGATCACGTGAAACGAGATGGATTGCGCTTAAACCGAAGCAGTTTCTACATATATATGTGGGGTGCAAATAAGGTTCACGTTTCCATGAATGAGTCATTCATCAAAGTGACGAGTCAAGTATTACATAATATAAATTTTAGTTTTTAGTTATTGATTGAAAATTAAACTTATGCAAATTTATGGTTTTGCATGTTTCACGACCGTAAGTAATATTCGATTATGAACTTAATATTTGAGAGTAAGTTTATAAACATATATACATATTATGAAATGAGTATATTATGTCATAACTATAAGATCACACGTGATTATACGACATTTTGTGCTTTAAAGTTTGTTTTCTTGATTTCTACATTTTTACGAGTCGTTTCTATGTTTGGGGTTGAAAACTTAACCATTTTAAGTGAGACCACTTGGATTATAAAGCAAACTCATAAAACTAACTTCCAGAAAGAGAATGAAGTCAATTGGTTAAAAATTGAGAGAGTTATGTCCTCCCAAACTCAACCTAAGTATTCCGTTAAAAAATGTAGGTTTGGCCTTTCATGTTGTACTTAGCTTTTGAGGGTCCAAATCTTAGTGAAAAAATAATGAATTTACTATGGCTGGAAGGATATGTTTTTGAACTTAATTTAGGGTCAAGAATCGTTCATTTTGAGTTTGTTTTGACCAAGTTATGACCTTTCAAAATTAAGGTAATTTTCTAACAGAATCCGTTTTATAAATCAAGCAACTTTTAAACCATATTTTTTTATATGAGCAAGTAATGCATTTGTTTTTTTGAGTATTAGATGACTTAACCACATATATATACTCATAATTTTATTAACTTCAACATATTAAAGTATTTATTGAGTGTAAAAGGTTACACGTGTTGTGCTCTTGCTACGATTTCTTGGCAGCTTGGAGGGCCTCCATTTTTTTGACATAGCAGGGAACAAGGGGCTAAAATAGATGAATATAGAAAGGAGCAAATGAGTAATATGGTGAATTTTTTTGTTGCAACTCAAAGGGTATTTGTAGGGCCTTTTTTTGGCATGATGTAAAGTGGTATGGTGATGGATGATGATGTATGGGGTGGTCATGGGGGGTCCCTTTTGTGATTTAGCCACTCTAGTAAGTAGTTATCATGGATGATCATCTTTGGTATAGGTAAGGTTGAATTATGATGATTATAAGATTTTCTTAATGAGGGGGGCTAATATTGGCTGATATATAGATGATGATAATTGTCATATATTTTGATGACCGGCGGCTATAAGTTGTTAAAAGTAGGTTACTCGATTAGTTAATTAGGTTAATTGTCTCATTTATGTTAGCGTAAAAATAGAATTGCATTAATGCGTATAATTTCGTTATAACTCTTTCAAGTTAAATTTATATATATTTGTAATTCATTTGAGGGTTCTAGTAATATTATCTAATCTTAAAAGTTTGTATTTTAATTCGACCGTTGCAAGTTAGTAGTCGGTGTGTTATCAGCATTTTAATAAAAAGGTGGTGGTTTTATATTTATATTCGTATATATAAATATAAGTGTAAATCTTTATTCCATGCTCATGTAGATCTTCATTGTTGACATAAATTTTCAACTTTGAATTTGTTATTTGATGTTGATATTGTGTCTTAATTTGTAAAATATGTTCGGCATTCTTCACGACTGGCATCGGTTAAATCACCGATGCTTGATAGTTTGATGAAACGTCGTAATATATAAAGTCGTAAATGCATATAATGCCTAACATACCGTGAAGTGGTTCAAGTTAATTTGATTATCATAATATCGTAGGATCATTTCTTAGTTTATCTCTTAAACTAAGTTAAGTACGCATCATATAAAATAATAAAATTAAAAAATTATATTGAATTTTTAGAAATGTTACAGTCTCCCCCAGTTGAATGACACTTCGTCCCAAAATTCAACTTGTAAAGAGATTTTTAGACTTTCTAAATGATAAAGAGTTTTCCTTTGATAGCCAATTTTTTTCTTTTTTTAGAGATTAAGGTTTTTGGAAAGTTTGAAACTGTCAACCATATTCTAAGTATAGTGTTATAAAATAATCAAGTAGTGGAAGATCATTAAATGGTTTGAAGCATTAAATAGTTTAAAATAGTTAAAAAAACAGCAAATATCAAAGCGTAAAATATTTTAAAGTGTCAAATACTTTAAAAACATTAAAAGGGAATTATTTTAAATGCCAAATTATTTAATATTAAAGGGATCTAAATTATAAATTAGTTGAAAAGTACTTGTATGCTTTAAAATGTAAATTATTTTAAAGTATCAAGTAGTTTAAAGTATCAAATGGTTTAAAGTGGTGAAAATTGTTGAAGAGTTTAAAATATCAAAAATTTTAAAGTTTTAATCAGTTGAAAAGGTATCACATGGTTCAGAGTGTCAAATAGTCAAAGGTTTTGGTCAATTGATGTGTATCGAGTGATTTAAAATAACCGATGGTTTAAAGCATTAAGCAGATAAGAAGTTTTGAATAGTCTCCAATGGTTTAAAGCACCACTTAGATGAAAAGTATTAATCGGTTTAAGATGTTGCTACAGTTCAGGTATCCATTAGTTTAACGTAGTATGAAATCACAAGTATGAAAGAAGTGAGTGTGTTTGGTTTAAGGAACTATTCGAAGCCTAGTTATGTGTCGTGGTGATGTAATGCGGTATCTATATATGGAATTTATCAAAATGTATCAATCATACCCAAGTTACATTATCAATGTCCATTCGTTCAAGGGTTTTTAAACTTTATCATCTTGTCAACCATTAGTGTTTTGTGTAACTACATAAGGAAGCTTCTCATAGCCTGAATAAATTGACGATTAATGACATAATAAGAGCATTTATGTACCGGGAGTACAAGAGGTGCATCCAATATGCTCATATTATGTTGTCGAACTTTTGTTCACTAAAACACTATAAAGGTCTATGACAAAATACATAAAGCACAGAGAAAGGCTCACACAATAAGGTTTACTAGGATTCTTATGCACGTTAAATTACTATTACGTGTACACCCGTAATGATAAATTACATTGCATGGTCTTTTTAGTTCATCTTATTATGAGAAAAAATGAATATATTGTGAGTAGTGTGTTGTCTATGACTAAGGTCACTTCTTATTGCAATCTGAACATTACAATTATGAAAGTTGGAACAATTGGCATGTATTCTTGGTGTCTGACATAGTTGGTATGCACTTACTCTATATATGGATGTACTTTACTCACATGATGATATCAAACACGTTTCAACTAGAATGTTGTTCATAACTCTTTCAAGTATTAGGTTTCTTAATCATAGTACATGTTAAAGGTAATTGTATATGCAATGAGGCTTGAGCTTTTGAATATTACAACACTTACTAGTATGGAATCTATGTGGTCACTTGACTTTTTAAAGTTTAACGAGTTGTGTGATGGACACCCTTGCTAAGGCAAGTATTTTTTCTGATATCCAAACAAACGCTCCACATGACTGTTCAAGATCAATGATGATTAGTTGCAGTGGGATTTGAATGCAAGGTTAGTTGGAGTTCAAAGGTGTTCCTACCATAACTTTAGTTGAGGAAATGTGGATGTCCAAACAAGAATATGAGAATTATAGTTCGCCATGGATTATAGCATCTTCTAGGATCTAATTTTAAATCTGATCTTAGCTAATAAGTTTGAATGGTGGACTTCTTAAGTTTCCATGTAAGTTCAGAACCTTGCTTTGCATTCAACCAAACTTTAACTATAGCTATGCAATTTGTTTGAGTTTTTTTTAACTTTTCGCTCCTTGGTTTCAATGGGTACTTTGACCAAGTTAAACTTGTCGTTAATGCGGATTCCTCAATTGGCCCGAATAAGGAATTATTGGCTAACTATTTCTCTAGGTTAGGCGCTTGAAAGGCTGAAAGGTTTGTGTATATCACTATGTTTTTTTATGTAACTTGTGCTTAGAGGAGTCACGAACATAATTCTTTCTTGAATTGTCTGGAATATCTTGGATTAAGTTTACTTTTCTTCCCGAAACTAACTATGCCTTTTTAAGGTGAGAGTAAGACCTTAATGTCGATTTAGAATTTCAAAAGTTTTTAGCAGATGTCAATGTAGCTTTTCTAATGTTTTTCTTATTCCTTTGCTACAGTTAATTAGTGCGATCTTGTTGGTTGTGTCTTTGATAACTTCTCAACCAAATATTTGATACCACCTACTTTAGCCTAATACAAGGGTGCTCGACATTTACGCCCGTTTAATGTTAGAGGAGGTAAATATTGTTCTGGGGAAATTTCCTCTAATGATAGAACAGAGTCTTGGGGTCACCAAGACTCAAATATGAGGAAGATTACAAATGGATCCATGCCATTAACGGGGATTCAAGACAATTGGCAATTTGCTTCAACCTAATGGTTTCATGCCTTGGGGCCAAGATATTTGAGAAGTAAGTACTATAGCTCCTACTAATTCGTCAAAAGTTGAAAGGTATTTCAACTATAAAAAATAAGTCGCTTGAGATTTTTTTTTGTAATGGGGAATAGTCTTACTAATTTTTGATAATTCTAAAAGATTTCTATTCCAAATCACTTAGTTGATTTGAGAATGAAGACTTATCATGAGATAAACTGATAATAACATATTTAGAGCGGATCCAAAATATTTATGCTCGTCAAATATCAAGAGGCATACATACGAAGCAATTTACCTATGATACTAATTTAAATTATGGAAGATTCATAAATTCAGTTTAAATGTCGAATATTATGAGATCTCCATGTACACATCATCTTGAGTCCTTAATTTTCATGGTTGCATTTAATCATAAGGATTTGGTTTTAATCCTGTAAAATGGTGCCCTCTTGCTATTTGGACTCAGTTTTAAGAGCCTCATCTCGAGTTTGGATGATATGATCATCTTATTCTTGACGTAGACGTGGGCAGTTCTTTCTGAGATGATTGGGGTCACTACTTACATAGCTAGGCTCTTAGTTTTGTCTTTTAGTTGACATTGCAGGTCTGGAAATACTTATCTAAGTATCAGATTCATTCAAACATGGTACATATTAGGTAAGCTTCTTGATGATGACAATTTCATTTTTTTAATTTAAAATGGGTTCCCTTATAGCCCATTACCTCTTGCGTAAAGGTTCGAGTAGGTATTACTATAGGTCTTGAGGTCTTTCTCTTCTTTCGAGTTATCTTTCCAGACAATTCTTCATTTTGGATATTGTTAATGACTACGATAATTATAATAGAGATGTAGGCAGCCAATTTTATGTTACCATTTGAGTCACATGCTCCAGATTTGTAGTCGTAATTGTCTTCTTGTGGTGTTACATATAATGCATCATAGGTTCCCTTATAACTTGGACGATAGAAGTAGTCAACGCATGAGTCTTTTACATGATAATTTTTTATTGGTTTAAGGAAGGAGTATAATTGGATAAAGTAGTAACGAAAAGATTTCATATCTAGCACAAGAAGTATACCATGTAAACACTAGTGTAATCATAGAATGCTTAATACGAGGTATTGAGATCCTAACTATCTAGTAGGATATGTGTTTGAGAATTCTTTTACTCATTGTTGTATTAGTAAACAAGGCCCACGTTTGTTCCTACACCCTTCCAATCTGAGCATCTTCTAGGGCTAATATGACCCTGATTTAGGTAGTCATTAATCTTACTTAGTAAGGTTGATCTACCCTATGATGTTGTTCGGGTTGTGCTGTTCATTCCATTTCTCTTCTTGAATTTGTAATTAGGGGCTCACTATAGCTTGTCCCTGGTAGGAAATTTCTTTCAGTGATCCTCAGATTTTCTAGGTGGAAGGTTGAAGTACTCGCTCCATTGCTTAAGAATTATCCTTTTGGGTAGGTATGTAATCTACCAAGCGCCAGCTCAAGTGAGGCTTCATTAAGACCATGATGGTCTGAGGTTTAAAGAATGAGTTGGTCATGGCTACAAAATAATTTCTAGCCACAGGTACAAGTACCAACTTCTAAAACTCAGGCGCCCTCAAGGTCTCCGGTCATTGCCACCCAGTTTGCTTCTGTGTTAACTATCGGGCGTGATATCATTTATGAAATGGAGATGGTATACATATCGGAGTATGTAGTGGTATGGACTAACAGGTCGTATGATTCATCACTACTTGTTAATGGTCATGTGGTGTGAAGGGATGGGGCTAGAAACTTCGATCTCTTTGCTTTTTAATAGTTTGGAAGAGTCAGTCTTACTATTAGCGGGAATGTATGGTTCATAACATAGAATGATCGGCATAATTGATTGACGTGGTTTCAATTACTTCAATGAGTCGTAGTCATTTTCGGGGATACTAAAATATCGATTAATGGTGTCTCCAGAAGTGCCGACCAAAAAATTTATAACGACCTTATTAAGATAATGACAACATCATGTATGGTCATCATGTGATTGTTAATATTCAAGGTGTTATAGTGCTCTAGTTGTTATGAGCTTAAGGTTATAGTCTAGGTGTCTATCTATGGCACATTAATTCTCTATAACCACGGCTCTAATATCAATCTGTCATACCCCATGTAGGCGGCAGAATCACAAGAAGGTGACGTAATCGGATATTTTGAACACGTAGTACTTAAGGAAACTTAAATTCATTCATGCATTGAAAATAAACTTAGGCAATATAGTATTAGGGTATACATTTTTAAAGATTCGAGAATATGATCCCAGCATCCTAAGCTTATACAGAATAATCTTCTGGTGTGCCCTAGTCGTGTCATATTTAAGTGAAGTCCAAAACACTAACCTTGGTTGTTTCCTGAAAAACATGTTAAAAATGGGTCAACAATAATGTTGTTGAGCTTTTAGATTTTGAGACTCAATAAATAGTTTCAAAGTAAGTAGTCAAGCATGAATCAAAAACTCATCATATAAGTCGCGATAACACGAGTAAGGCGAAATGTATTTAGGAGTTCACAACGAAGCCTTTGACTGCATGCCTAGTCTGATATTGATTCCAAGTACGGAAATAAAATTCAAGTTATATCGTCTGTGTGGTAATAATTATTCAATATTGTTGACTATGGATTTACGCGTTCTAATCAGTCGAGAGAAAATGAGTTATAAGGCCCCATTCCCAGAGACCTCACAGTTGGACAATCATAACATTTTTCATATAAGATAAATACATTTCATAAAAACATCGCAGCGGATTTAGTTATCAAAAACCATTCATGCATTAATATTTGGTGTTGCTAAACAATACTTCATTGTAATTTAACAGTTACAAAGGAATCATTCAATTGTATTACAAAACAACAAAAATCATCATGCACGAATGGATGCCAGTCTTTGCCCGCCAAGTAGCCTCACCCGCGTGCCATCCTCAGCAACATCCTTACCTGCCAACCGATATGCATATAAAAAGTCAGCGTTGCTGAGTGAGTTCTAGTTTAATAATATAGAAAAATACACTTTGTAACTTCATTTGGTGATCATTCATCAATATACATAATCACATCATAAAGTGATTCATTATCTTTCTTTCTTTCATTATCTTTCTCTTTCATTAACTAGGATTGCACAAAGCAAGAGCCTACATTATTGGTTGGCAACAGATGCCGAACCCTTGTCGGCAAACGTTCATCATGGTAGCTAACCCATCGATAGTTGATCCACACTGCTAGGCGCGAAGCCTGCTCATGAACTAGGATCCCATTCATTCATTGGTCAATCCCTAGGATTGACCCCAGATGTGCATCCTCATGGGCTATACAACCGCACATCAGTTGAGCTAACGACAACAAGGTCATGCACCTCCATTCATTGTGCTTTCAAGGATTTTCATTCATTGTAAGGGCCCGGGTGTCACACCCTCAAAATCCGCGTGCGAGGTTTTACCGCGAGGCGCGTGACATACCAGGATCTCAGTCATTAGTTACCAAGAACGACTCTATATGATTAATAAACGAAACCAGAGTTAACGTTTAAAATACTACGAAAGCGTTTTTAAAACCAGAAAACCCAAAACAAGTAGTATGTAAAGAGAATGCGCAAAACATACGCGCCCCAAACACAATTGTTTAATATGAAAATAATCCCAAATTTGTAAACAAGGCAAATGTAGACAACTCAACAATGCTGATGTGCGTGCTCCTAGGCAACTGGCAACCTTAACCTGAGAATAGCATACTAAACAAGTCAACACATGGTTGGTGAGTTCAAGAGTTTGCGTTAATAGGTAAACCGATAAACAGTTTTCAATTCATAAGTAGTGTATTGCAATAGATAGCTAGTCTATTAACATAAATATTAATCATAGTGATTTCGCGATCGAAGCTGACTGTGTTGCGTTTGTTGCCTCCCGTCACGACTTACCAGGTCGTGACGAATATATGTGTTAGGACAAAATTGCACCCGTATGACCTCGAGTCACACAGGTGGGGCTCGTCAGACCCAGTAGTACTACCCAAAATTTCCCCGCTAGTCAATATTAACAATCTGAAAGTGTGAGGACTTTCCATGGTAAACAGCACTATATCAATATTATACACTCATATATAAAAGTGTTTATGATCAACAGTATGCTATCTCCCCCAAAAGAGATTATGTAAAATGAGTGGGGTAAGAACTCACCTGGTGTGTAAAGATAATGACTAAAGAGAACTGGTGATAGGTGCAAAGACAACCCTTCAAAGGTTACCTAGAATACAAGAGTACATAAGTACGTGCACACAGAATCAACATGGAACCCTAAGTGCTCTACAAACCAAGGAACTCAAAGTTTTTGAAAGACAAGACACATTTGACCGGTTGACCCGTTGACCCGTTGGTGACATTATAGGTGATAATTCGTTAATACTAACACAACAGCATATCATACATGATTACATATAGCACTTCATTAACCACATGTACTACCTAGATCATCATACAACTAGATATCATACAAGTCATGCGAACCTCACTATTATTATGCTCATACATCTAAACTGTTCATTCTTAATCAACCATCAATCCACAAAAGTCCTAGCTTACCTATATGACTCATACCAGGATTTTTCCACAAACAGGCCAAAACAGGTAACAAACCAAATCAACATTCATATAACCTAAACAACACATTTAATCACCTTAGAAACCATCCATGAACACACTAGCATGGTCCTAATATCCCAAACATGCTCAATTTATCCAATTCACAGATTTGCACAAATAAAGTTTCCCTTTTGGGAAAGTTCATCCCAAATTCATCAAACTCACACTACATTCATGAATTCATCAATTATATACCAATCCAAATCCATGACAACATTTAAACATGATCAACAACATCTAATTATCATGATTCATCAACTTTCATACCCAAAAGTTACTATCTTTAGTAAGGTATGAACTACAACATGCATTCTTGAATTCCTAACATTCATATCAACCATCTAGCATCTAATCATCATCACAAACACATCCATAACATTCATACATCATCAAATCATCAATTCATGCAAAATAAAGTTACTATTCTTAGTAACCTATGAACCATGAATCAAAATCACAGCTTTCTTGCATAATCGACGTTAACTAGCATATATACAATCCAACTAACATAATAACACCAACCAACATCAAGAAATCGGCCTCCAATTGCAAGTTTCGAACTAGGGTTTCGGCCAAGGTGAAAAACCATGAAAAACATGTAAAAATCTAACCTTTAAACGTGCAATGGCTTGCAATCGATGATTCCAACGTGTTCTATGCCTTGTAATCGACCAAAACCGCGACCAAACTGCTTGTTCTTGCTGAAATTCGAAGTGTATGTGTGTGTGTAGTAGGTGTTGCGGTCGATTGAAGGTGTGGGGGGTTAGGGTTTTTATTTTTTTAACTTAATTAATTATAATTACCCTTTTAACCATAGTTTGTATCTTATAAAGATTAGGCCTTTAAATACTCTTTTAAAATATTTTTAACTAAGATAATAAACATATGAACTACTAATAACAATTATATGTTTTATCTTTACCAAATACAAAACATACGGATTAAACACACACGTTTCCACGTTACGCGATAAAATTCACAAATAATATTTAAATCACGTAAACACATAAGCACAAGTTGATAATCACGTCAACAGATAGATTATTATCTGTTTAACATTATTAATTATTATTAAGTCACCAACGTTCAACGACAACTAGTGTGTGCTCACGACAAGTGTATGCAAGACTTAACGAAACTAACGGAGTTTGGTAACGGAAAATTACCGGATGTCACACCGGGGTAACATTCATTAAGTTTCATTGTTCTTCTTTTATTCTTTCGTGTCCACTTGTTAAGGATAATACTTATTAAGATGCACATTACATAATCACACAACATGAATTTATTATAGACATAGAAAAGCAGTACATAAGAAAGAACCAAGCATAATAATCTTTAAACAAGCATAATCTTTCCTTATTCAGAAGTGCTCCATGCTTAAATTCTACTCCCAAAATTTCTAGAAAATCCCACGTCTAAAGACAAATGCAGATGAACTTAGACTAATGCGGATGAGCACAACCAATGCGAATGAACAAATGCGGATGAAAAAATGCGGATGAACATTCTCAAGAAATTTTCTAAGTGTGAGGAAATGCGCATGAACCGAATGCGGATGACTAAGGCAATACACATGGACACTGTAGCAAATGTGCATGGGCAAAACAAATGTGGATGATCACTTAGTAAATACGCATGAAGACTTAGCAAATGCGCAGGAACAAAACAAATGCGGATGAACACTTAGCAAATGCGCATGAAGACATAACAAATGCGCATGAAGACTTAACAAATGCGCATGAAGAAAAGACAACAAATGTGCATGAACAAAAGACTTTCTGTTAAATGCGGATGAACATAAAAACTAACCTGAAATTCAACTTATGCCATTACCAGTCCCAATCATCATTTTAACATGAACACAACTTAGATCTATCAGTCTAACACTTAGAACATCATAAACTTTAAACGATCAACAAGAGAATCACACAACATAACCATATCATCAACATCGTTCACACCATACTTGAAAAATCATAACTTGTTTCGAAAACATCAGTCAAATATGCAAACCAACCCCCAAATAAGCAGAAAACATTTAAAAGAGGGGACCTAGAACTCACCTCTACTGCTTTCGAGTAAAGCTCCTCCAAACCCAAGAGCAACCTAGAGTTCAAATGCCTAAACACACCAAAACACAAAAGAACACATAAGAATCGGTCCCGAAGCTGAAAGCTCAGCTGAAACCGAACAAAACACACAAAAACTCACCTTCAAGCTGAATCTTCTTCTTCTTCTCTCTAGAACCGATGGAAACTCTGCTTTCTTCTTTCTAGCAGTAGAAGCAGTTGGTGCAGCATTGTAGTGGGCGGCCATGCCCACTTTAAACATAAAATAATAATGTTTGTCCTTTTGTACACTTTAGCCCCTCCACTTTTGCAACTTCTTCTTTTGTCATTATTCTTTTCTTAATGAATTTTCGGGTGTTCCATGAGTAATATGAAAATTTATTTGTTGCAACTCAAGGGGGTTATAACTCTTTCAAGTTAAATTTATATATGTTTGTAATGCATATGAGGGTTCTAGTAATATTATCTAATCTTGAATTTGTATTTTAATTCGACCAGTGCAAGTTAGTAGTCGGTGTGTTATGAGTGTTTTAATAAAAAGGTGGTGGTTTTAATGCATCGTAATATATTAAGTCGTAAATGCATATAATGCCTAACTCACCGTGAAGTGGTACAAGTTGTGGCGATCTTAATTTGATTATCATAGTATTATAGGATCATTTCTTATTTTATATCTTAAACTAAGTTAAGTACACATCATATAAAAATAATAGAATTAATAAAACATATCAGCTTTTTAGAAATGTTACATTACGGTACCTGGGACATTAACTTTGAGTAATTACCTACGTACATCAACGCGTTACAAGAATCGAACCATGCTATCATGGAATGGTTACATCATCCGACACGTACATCTGAATATTATGCATTTAAATATTGGTTTTGGGCATTTAGTCTGGTACTCTAAGCATTTAAGTATTGTCAACTAGTAATAAATACTGACGGCACTTTCTTAAAAGGTTCCTATCATGTTAAAATGTTAATTGTAGTTACCAAAAATGCAAGCAACTATGTAATTGTCGTAGCTTATGCAAAATGTAGAGACGGTAGAAAGTTGGAGTTGGTTTTTTCAGCAATTTTGGTCACATATTGCAAATCATCACAATTCGATTATTTTGCAAAATAAAAGTTGGGTGTTAATTTTGACAGGCACAAAGGAATTATTCGTGCAATGAAAATTCTTGAAGTGGAAAAATAATGGTATCCATCAATTTTGTCTTCGACATGTTTGAAGTAACCTCATGCAAAAGTTCAAGGTTTCTAGCTTAATATGTTGGTCTATTGGAAGCACCACCAACAAAGAAAATATAACTATTGTGTAAGTCAAATGAAAAGTGTCAATCCAGAAGCATAGGAATATCTAAAAGCTATTAAAAATAGTAAATGGATGCTTCTAAATGATAAAAATCATCATCGGTGGGGTAACCTAACGACTAACATTTCAGAAAGCTTCAATAATACGTTGCAAGGGGTCAGGCTTATGCCAATAAAATCTATTATTAATTGTACCTTCGAGAGCGTAGTCGAACAGTTTAGAAAGCACACTGACATCACAACCAACTGCAACACGGCGTTCACCCTGCGCACCTGGCGTTTGTTTCATGCAAATGATATTAACTCGCAAGAACATAACATAACAAAGTTTGATTACAGAGAGGCGAGGTACATAGTTTTATCAAAGGTACAAACAAATGAAGCTGGTGGAAATGATTATACCGCGGAATACAACAAAAGAACGTGCACACATGGTAAATGGCAAATGCAAAGATTCCCGTGCTCACATGCAATTGCAGTTAGCCGCCATAGAGGTTAATCACCTCATAACCTTGTTCATCAGATCAATACTACTATTGTTTTTCAAAAACAATAAAATCGTCATTTTACCCGCTCCGTCACCCTGATTATTGGACGAACCCAGGTTGGAGGATTAGAAGAGATCCATCAAAAATCACCATGTCATAAGGTAGCAGTTACACGAGAAGGACGCACAACAAGATGGATGCTCATCTAGATGCACCTGTTGTACGTAGATGTTCCATAACATTTGTCCAAACTCACATTCATAAGGAGATTTTTTAATTCGTATTATTTGATGTTTATCAGTTATTGTTATTTAAGAATTAGGATTATTTGATGTTTTATCGGTTATTGTTGTATAATATTATTACCATTTGATGTTTATTAGTTATTGTTATTTAACTATTATTATTATTTTGTTTTATATTATAATATAAATATTATTTATAAAAATAAATATATTATTCATAAAAAAACACCTGTAAATACCACCAAACTCTTTCATTTCATCACACCATATTTCCCCCAACATCTTCCATCAACTTATTTCTGTATTTTCATTTACAACCCATAGAAATGCCACACCGACCTGGTAAAGTACCAGTTCATGAACTCCGATCGACGAGTTCAATTCTACAAAAGTTGAAGCGCCCTAAGAAGCAACATGAATCATCTTCGTCAGATGTAATTGAAAACACGCCATTGCATGCACCAGTAAACCCTCAACAAGACCCACCAAGTCATATATGGTCATTTTTCATTGGAGATGAAGAAGAATCTAAGAACTGGTCAAAATATGCTATTGACTTTTACAACAACGGGATGCGCCATATTGTGTTTCGGTTCTATTTGGTGGTACTTGGCTTGGGAAGGAATTTTAGGGGTACTCTTTTAGGCTACGAACGTGACGGTCATCTTTCTCCATTGGTAAAAATATTATATATTTTTTAGTAAAATAAATTACTTTTATAAAATATTTATTAGATGTCAACAATTTATTTCACAACATATAGAAGGTTAGGTTAAACGAATGATGCAGATGAGATGTGAAAAGATCACGAAATTCAGACCATCAGGGTTGAATTGGATAATTTTACGACCACAGTTTCGAGATGAATTATATGAGTGGAAAGATGTCAAGCATGTCAAATATGCTAAAGGAACTGATGAGTTGACCCCCCATTTTCGGAGGTGCAATATGTTTATGTTCCAATATATACCAAAGCTGTAGAAGATTGGTTACTTATTCAAATCAACTTACATACAATGAAGATGTTTTAGAATTGGTCAAATAACTTAAATCACAAACTATATCATGAGTTGGTCCATCCAATTTTAGATTTTATTCCTTGTAATTTTTACTGTTTGATGAAACAAATTGGTTACTTGAAAAACATTATACTAGACTATTTATTCATCTTGATAAAAGGGCTGATGTGATATTCACAATTAGTGAGGAGTACTTGCCTAAAGACGGGGGTGACCTTGGTGGTGATTCAGGTGTTTTTGTTTGTATGTTAATTCAAAAGCTAGTCAAAGGAAAAACCTTAAGTATGGAGAGAGATTTTAAAGACATGTGTTGAAGATATCAACATTATATGGCAAACGAGTTTTATTAGTATCGTTATACATATAGTCACCCTGAATGGTTCGCATAAAAGATAGTCAAATGCAAGAACCACAAGTGAACTTCTTTGTTGTATTACCGTTTAACTTATTAGTTTTGTTATATTATGATTTTAGTTTTTGGATGCTTGTTTGAATAATACTGTATTTCATGATTGTTTTTAATAATAAAAATACATTATATAATTAAAAGATAAAAGTACAAAACAAACAATATATAAGAAAAAGATAAAAATATATCACTAATAGAAGATAAAAAAATAAAATCTAATGAGTGTCACGATCAACATTTGTAGCTTCATCATTTCTGGTTGTCTCCACTGCTTCATCATTTAAGTCGAATAGGCACGGAGATGCATTAAAAAATCGATCAACTGTTTGAGCCGTCTCTTAAAATTGAGGGTAATAAGGTAGTAGGAGAAGACTGTTGAAACGATTGTTCAAAAGTATTATTAGGAGTTTGATAAGGATTTGACGGCCCCTTTATTCATAATTTTGGGTACCCATTTGGATAAAATGTTGAAACTAAGTACTTGAGGTACCACGTAAAAAAGATTTGTGTTACCCATTAACCATAACTAAAATGTAAAGGTCAGTGGGGTTTCCCACTGGCCATTACTCCCCCCTAAACTTTAGTTTTGACACTTTCAACCCCCCCCCCCCCTAACTTCTTAAAAACCTTTATATAATGTTAATTTAACTTCTTTAAGTTTCTAAAGTTTCGGGTTTACCCCTGTACAATATAAATTTGAGTCCATCTACGTTTGGACATAATTAGAAATGACATGTCAAATATAAAATGTTTACATGCTTAACGTTATATACGCTTTTACAATGTTTACGTTCCGACATATGTATACGTTTTGACATAGTTTTGTTTAGAGATAAGTTGAGTCAAATATAAAATATTTTTGTGTTTATTTTATGTACGCTTGGGGTTGGTCTACGTTTCGAAATAAGTTTTGTTTGAAAACGCTTTAGATAAAATATAATATGTTTTTATTACTCTACGTTTCGATGTAAATTTAATTTGAAAACAAGTCATAATGATTGTAAGTCTTCGACATAGTTTTTGTTTGGAAAAAAAAAAGTCGGATCAAATATAATATGTTTTCATTTCACGGTTTAAATTCAAGTCACGCTACGTATTGACGTAAATTTAATTTGAAAACGAGTCGACTCTATTGTAATCTATACGTCATCACCCAGCGCACGATGTCGCGGCAATGTAAGGTGGGTAAAATACCATGTTTGGCTTAAATAGGGTGAGTCGAACTGTTGTTCCATTAAAAGCCTTTGCTCCGTCATATTCGGCTGCTACATATTATCATCAACAACCTGTTGACCAACCCGTCCTCATCCTCTACCTCTTCTACGGAACCGTTGAGTGATAGGAGGAAGTTGCGTTTCATCAACATTTTGTATCACATGCATTGGTAGATAACTTATATGATTTGCATGTGAAAATGGATATAACAGCTCGCCATATTGCTTCCCATTTCATCCCTCGGTCTTTGATAAAATTTGGCTCATTCCATCCATCAACAAATAACATTATGTAAGAATAATTTTAAAAACAATATACAATAATAATAATATTATTATTATTATTATATTATTATTATTATTATTATTATTATTATTTTTATTTATAATAATACCATCATTCTCAATCTTTGTCCATCATTTCGGAAGCCATGAGTGTTTGTGTCTTGATGAACCGGGTTTGTTGTATATACAACAGTAGCTCTAAATACCACCTATATATTCTATAGAAGTAATTGAAGAATCGGTGTATGCTTTATTTAAAATTGTATTTTGTCGAGACATCCATGCTTGAACAAAGAAATTATGTTGGTGTATCAATTTTTTATTTCTACCTCCTTTAAGTGCAATAGAATAAAGATTTGTGGTTACTCTCGGGTTAGTAACACACTTTGTAAGAGTAAACTTAGAGACTGATGCAAACCAAAGTTCTCTTTGCATGCATACTGAAGCACAAAGGAAGTTACTTTGGAAGATTTGACAATGGCACTAAGAAATTCTCCAAGTATCAAGTCTTCCGAAGCCAAAGACCATTTCTTCCGAAGCCAAAGATGAAGTCTTCCGAAGCTAAGAGACTGGTTTCTTCTAAAGATAGAGAAGACATGCTTTCTCTGACATGCTTCTGACAAAAGCTGAACTACTTTTTGCTACCATCTCTGAAGAATCACCAACTTATACAATTTGGTGATATCTCCAAACTTTTGTCAACTGTAGATTAAGGTCTTAGAGTCTATAACTTTCTACTTTGTACTTTTATCCCTTTTTAATAGATAAAGATGTGAGCTAGTGCATGTCAAAGTCACTAGTCAAAATGAAATTTGCCTTTTGACTTTGTATTGATCTTGTTGTCAAGATTAGTGTTCCAACTGGATTTTAAAGTATGGCCGACTGTAGGATGTTGTATAAAGTGTCTCATATAACCAGTCCAATTGACTAAGACTCAACTATGAACTCTATGAACTCTAGTACAAGGAGTTCTAGTTCAAGTTCAAACCATCTTGGTCAAGAAAAGAAGGTTGATCAAATGTGTATCAAAACTGCATAGCCTGAACCATCCAGTTCCAAGAGTAAGCTCAACGCTCAGAAGCTCGCTACATCATCTACTAAGGTGAAGACTAGAAAGAGATCAAGCTCAACCTTCTCTCAGAAGAAGACTCTCAGAAGCTTGCATGTTGAATGCATCATGTGTGGTGATGCTACTCATGTTGCTAAGGATTGCATCTACAATCCCAAGAGTACCATCCACATGACCAAGAAGAAAACTTCTGAGAATAAGAAAAAGAAAATAGCTTCGAAAGGAAAATCTCTTTCCTTCGAAAGCTTCAAGGTGAACAAGAAGAAGATAGGTGGAAAACTATCTTCGGAAGAAAATTTGTTCTTGGAAGAAAGGAACGCTTCTGAAGCACTGAAGTCGGCTGTAGTAGATGCAAAAGCTTCTGAAGGTCCAGTCTCCAAAACTTCTGAAGTCATCAAAACTTTCAAAGTCTTAAAAGTCAAGTGTAGTCTTCCAAAGATGGTGTGGAAGATGAAGGAAGACCATGTGACTGAAGTTTCTTCATAAAAAACATCCAAAGATCCTCAAAGCTTGCAAATAGAATCAATAACTGTTGAACTATCTTCAGTTCATCTTGATGAGCCCAAGATCAACAAGGCTTGGGTTTTTAAATGTAACTAAGCATCTCTTTTTCTTGTGCAGGAACAAATAAAAACCAAAAGAAATATATGGATCATTGATAGGGGTTGTTTTAGGCACATGACAAGCAATGGCTCTTTGCTTCAGAACTTTGAGGAAATTGATGGAGGGCTAGTTGATTTTGTAGGAGATTCAGGTGGTTACATCATAGGAAGTGGTAGGGTCACAAATGGTAAGCTCAGCATTGAGAAGCTAAACTTTGTCAAAGAGCTTGGATATAATCTCTTGAGTGTATCTCAATTTTGTGACTAGAGACATAACATGCTCTTCACTGAGCATTAGTACATTATTCTCAAGCCTGGGTGGTCATTCCTTAAGAGCATATCCTGCTTAGAGCCCCCAGGAAAGGAAACATGTACAAGATGGGTATGCAGGAAACCTCCCTCTCAGGAGAGGTTTCTTGCTTTATATCTAAAGCCAATAGTGATGAGTCTTTCCTCTGACATAAAAGAATATACCATGAAAATTTTAAGAACATGAATAAATTAATTAAAGATGGTTTGGTAACTGGAATGCCAAAGAAAGAGTTTACAAATGATGACCATTGTGTTGCATGTCTGAAAGGAAAAAAACACAAAGTGTCTCACAAGCCAAAGGAAACGAACTCCATCACTACTCCCCAACACTTATTACATATGGATCTTTTTGGCCCTACTAGTGTAATGAGTTTAGGAGAACTTCGTATTGACTTTTGATCACAAATGACTTCATAAGATATACTTGGGTCTTCTTTCTTAAAATAAGGATGAGACCTTGAAATCTTAAAGAACTTCATTCTAAAAATTGAGAATCAATATGATCACAAGGTCAAGATCATAAGATGTGATCAAGGAACTGAATTCAAGAACTGAATCCTTGATACATTTTATCATGAAAATGATATTACAAAAAATATAGTGCTCCTAGAACTCCTTAACAGAATGGTGTTGCTGAAAGGAGAATAGGACACTTATTGAGGCTGCAAGGACTATGCTCTCTAACTCTAAGCTACCCAGCCAACACTGCCTACTATATGCAGAACAGAGTTTTATTAGTCAAGACTCATGGTAAGACTCCTTATGAACTGTGGCATAAAAAGAGACCTTTCATTGGTTTCGTCAAGTCATTGGGATGTCCATGCACCATATTGAATACCAAAGATCATATAGCCAAGTTTGCTGAGAAATCCGATGATGGACACTTCATTGGATACTCTTCCCAAGCTAAGGATCATAGAGAATATAATCTCAGAACTGGAGTAGTTAAGGAGTCAGCCAATGTGACCTTTAGTGAACACACTCCCAGTGTGAAAGGTTCTGGTCCTAATTAGCTATTTGATCTTGATTTAGTTACCAATTGTTTTAACAAATCTTGTGAAGATGTTTCAGGATCTACATGTAATTCATTAGCAAGAGATCCTGATCCAAGATTTGAGCTGAAAAGACCAAATGATAAAATTTCTTCAGCTCCAGTGGTAACAAACCTTATAAGTGGAAATCCTTTCAGCACAACTATGACAAACTCTTTAGCTGATACATCTGAGGTGCCAACAAATTCCAGCAATGACACACAAAACACACATGAACGAATTTCTAATATAAGAGGACATGGAGCTGGTGATAGTGATCAAGAATTTCTTGATGCTAACAACCACTCCATAGAAGACAACATCAATGATGTTGCACACTCTCTGGATCAAGTTACACTTGACAAGTGTGCTGATGTGATCTATCTAAGGACTTGGGTGAGAACAAGAGGACAAACATCATTAGAGATGTTGAGACTGGCGTGAGAACAAGAGAATAAACCCATGATAAAAATGTTTGTCTGCACTCTTGTTTCTTGTCCCAGATTGAGCTAAAGAAAGTTGAATAGGCTTTGAAAGATTGGGTTGAAGCAATGCATAAAGACTTGTTATCAAGAACAAGGCAAGACTAGTTGTTCAAGGGTACACTCAAGAAGAAGGAATTAACTACACAGATGTTTTTACTCTTGTGGGAAGACTTGAAACTGTTAGGATATTCCTTGCTTTTACTGCATCCAAGAATTTCAAAGTCTACCAACTTGATGTCAAGTGTGCATTTTTATATGGAGTGATAGATGAAAAAGTGTATGTCAAATAACCATTTTGCTTTGCAGACTCAGGTCATCTTGATTATGTCTGCAAGTTTGACAAAGCTCTTTATGGACTACATCAAGCTCCAAGGAAGTGTATAAGACACTATCACAGTACCTAGTCTAACATGGCTATAAGAGAAGTACTATTGACAGCACACTCTTCATCAAAGGAACAAGGAATGACTTGATGTTGGTTCAAGTTTATGTAGATGACATTATCTTTGGGTCAACTAATCCAAAACTCTGTATAGAGTTTGAGAAGCTGATGAAGAATAGATTTTAAATAAGTGCCATGGGGAACTCAATTTCTTTCTAGGAGTTCAAGTGAAGCAAGTTGACAATGGTATATTTATGAACCAGTCAAAGTATGTGCAAGGCATACTAACCAGATTTCATCTGACTGAGAGCAAGGTTGCTAAGACTCCCATAGCCAGAAACCACTCCCTAGGACCTGATCTTAAGGGGGAGTGTCTTGATGAGCATCTCTTCAGGGTTATGATTAGGTCTCTTATGTACCTTACAGCCAGCAGGCCTAATATCATGTTTGCTACATGCATATGCAAGATATCAAGCCAACCCTAAGATGTCACACCTGGTTGCTGTTAAGAGGATTCTTAGATATCTTAAAGGAGCTCCCAAGTTGGGAATTTGGTATCCAAAGAATTCTTACTTCAATTTGTATGCATATACAGATAGTGACTATGGTGGCTGCAACATGACTGCAAAGTCTATATCAGGGGGTTGTCAATTTCTTAGTGGAATGATAGTCTCATGGAAATGCAAGAAATAATTTTGTGTGTCTGCATCAACTGCTGAAGCTGAATACATTGTTGCTGCAAGCTACTGTGCTCAAGTACTTGGGATTCAAAATCAGATGATGGACTATGGAATCAAATTTAAGGAGACTCCAATCCACATAGACAACAGCAGTGCTATCTCTATCACAGAGAATCTAGTGCAGCACTCAAAGACAAAGCACATCAATATCAGGTATCATTTGATAGGAGCTAATTTGGAAAAAAGATTGATAAAACTGGTTAAAGTTAACACAAATGAACAGTATGCTGACCTGTTCATAAAAGCTTTTAATGAACAGAGATTTAATATCTTGTATCAACTATTGGAATGATTAACTTTGATTACATTTTCTTAAACTAATTTCAAGATTATTTTTTAAATATGTGTGTCTTTAAAAATTGTCTAAATCATCAATCATATAAGTCTTGTTTACCTTGGAAGAAAAAATTATTCTAAATGATATATCTTAGAATTTAAGAATTGAATATCTATTTTCTTTCGGAAGATATTAAATTGACTTCAGAAGAAAGTTATGTCTTCAAAACTAATAACTATTTACTAAGAAATTTACCTTCGGAAGAAATTCTGATATATCTTCTGAAGCTTAAATATGCTTCTAAGTACAACCAACCTTATATCTCATGATATTATCAGGAATAGGCTCCTCATCAATGTAATCCCAAAAACCGTTACCACCTCATCTTACACATAAATTCCTTACTGTTTTCTGGATCACGAAAATAATAATCAGCTCTATGCTAACCACTTAAAAATGACAAGTCGTTATTCAGTGGACTTGGTGTAATTCTCGAACTCATTTTCTTGGGAATGAAAGTATGAAATAGATTTAAAGTTTGAGTTAAAAGAAAAGTATTGGGGAAGAAAGGTATGAAAAATTAAAATTTTGATCGTTTATATAAGAAAACGAGAGGTTAAGTGGTACTTAAAATTAGTAGATGAAAATAGTTATGGAGAACTCACCCATGGCCGGGGCGAGTTTTGTTTTGACTTGAGATCTACTAGATTTGACACATCAAGACTCCCATGTACCACATGCACCGCCCACCACATGCACCACCCGAGAAATTGAATTTTTCTTTTTGAGAACTCGCCCATGGCAGGGGCGAGTTCTAGGTGCGTGTATTTATATGGATTCCCGACACATCTGGGTACGATTTGACACTTCTACTTTCACAATCTCCAACGCTACTAACCATAGAAAATTAAAATACTTACCACATAAAATTAAAAAATAATTTTGGCTTTTTAAGAACTCGCCCATGGAAGGGGAGAGTTCAATGTTCGATTTGACACCACCACTGACGTGTTGACTGAGACAAAGAACCCACCCATATTAAGGGCAGGTACCCTTAATGTCAAAACACAGAGAGAAAAACCCCTCTTGTTAATCATCTCTCTCTAAAAACCCTATTTTTTAAAATCGCAGCAATAACAACAACATAGATGGGAAAAAAAGGAAAGATTGTGAGAGAAAGAAGATATAGGTCTCCGTGATAGACTGGTAGAGGCGTATTCATTGCATTTTTTTTACGAATAGTCCTTCTGAAGGTCTGTGAGATATTTGGAGTTATGAATGCTCGTAATCGTATGTTGTAGTGTGTATTGTTTCATGTGCAACACACGTATAAGAAAACACACTAATGTTTTCTCTTCACATTATAATACAAACTATGACACGCCACATCGGCATAATACAAACTATGACACGCCACATCGGCATGTACAAACAAGCTAACACAAGGTGAAGTCATCCAATTTTAGCAATGTTTCAGACGTCTGAAACATTTCCCTCTTGCTTGAGCTACATAAAATAATACCAACGTCATGAATTAAGAAAATATCTATGCCCAGGTGGTAAGGTGATAAAAGTTATAGGATGTCATTGTCCCTATTGTTGGTCAGTGTTTTGGCATAAGATGGTGAAAGAGGAATACACATAGAATCGGAGAAGGAAGAACAAGGATGATGATTTTGATGAGGATAATAACTTTAGTGAAGATCAGATTAGCTAGACACGAACAACCAAAAGATGTTGAAACCCATATGGATATCAACAATGATATATATAATATTATAAGAATGGGTTATTATTACTAGATTTTGAATTAAATATAACACTAACTAGTGGAACCACACCACCTACATTACCTTGTCCTCATCCGTTATCCCTCTTCTTCTCAGCTGACAACATACCATCACCGGCCACAACACACCATCACCGATCGCACCACCTTTTCCCATTATACCATAATTGCTAACCACCAATTCCATTCCCTTTCAATCTTTGCATATATGAGTCATCACGTACCACCCACTACTCAATATCGAGATCCGTCAAATAAATGAATTGTAATCCGACTCTTAAAACCAAGGAACCCATGCGATGGATATATAGCTCAAGCAAGAACATTTTATTTCTTTCACAAAATCAATGTCAGACTTAGTTAATCTGTAGATATTTTCATAAAATTTTAATCAAATTATACACATGGTAACTCCCAACATAACCATTATATCTCAGATATAGTAATTTTTTTTACATATCAGACCAATTCAAAGAATAAAACACATTTAGATAATATACCTACATAACAATGCATGAACTAGCAAGAATAAACAACATAGACCCTACAAAAAATTGTTGCAATCAATCAATCAATAGAATAAGCTTAATGCAATCTCTTCGAAGCAACAGTGGAAAAAAGATAGCATTATCTAACAAAAATGTTTGCATTTGTTAACAAAACTTGTTATAATCTAACAAAAATGTTGGTTAGAGATCAAATGCAACTTCACCTGATACAACTTTTGATAAAAATGTTGCTTAGGTAATGTAATATTTTTAATCCCAATGCAAACTTTTCAAGTGCTAATGTAATATATTACTATAGTTGCATTACCTTTATTTTATTGTATGAGATGATCGACCATATTCAATTAAGTAGACATTGATTTGATGATTTAGACTGATTGAGACAATATGGAATATGCTTTAGAAGTTCATGATCAAACAACCTGGATTATAAATAAAGGAAGGGAATAAACCCCCACTAATGACATAAATACCCTTGTTGTAAATGACTTTAATGTTTTGAATTTATCGGAAGTTAGGTCTTTGGACCAAAGAAGAAGAGAGATACAGATTGAAACCATAATTGTAATTTATAAAGATCAAGGACTGACTCTAAAGTTTTTAATGAACCCACAGGGACATAATGTGTTGTTGAAGCTTTTAAAAGTAATAGGTTTACAAATCATTTTAAAAATAAATACATTTCAAATCTTGTAACCCAAATTCCAGAAGGATTAATAATAATTACCTAACATTGCGTTTAAGTCATAATTAGGGTGTAAATGATTACCAACCCGAATCAAACGAGCCTTATTCACATTCGTTCATTAAGAAATGAAAATGTTCACAAATGATTCATGAACACTTATCGAACAAAAATTCTTGTTCCTCTTCGTTTATTAAGAAATTGAATTTGTTCACGAATATGAATAATTATAAAGTATAGACGTTAGAAAAATTAAAAAATAAAATTCTAAAATATATAAAACTTGATAAATTAAAAGATAGTGAATCCAATGATCGATACAGAAATTATCAATTTGATTTAACAAGTGCTGATCGTGGAACTATCAATACTTGCTGTTTACGGATTGTTTATATTGAAATTGATGAATAATGTATTGAAAATCAAGAAAAACTAACGTACAATGCTCAAACCAAGAATGTGTTCAACTGTTCTTCATCACAATCAATCGATTACAATTGATTTTGATGTATTGCTCTATGTTAATGTTGTTCTCTATGCTGTAATTGTTCTTGTAGATTTGTTGTGTATCCGTCTCGATCTCTGTTATTGTTCTATGATATATAGAGATCGTGTTTCTATTATGTTCCTAAATCATTGCTGATATTTCACTATTTTGTTGCATACTTAAGCTACTTCCTCAACTATGCGAATCCTTGCCTTGTTTATCGCATAGGGTTCCAATTTACAATGGAATTATATTTTACATAATAGAATGTTGTTGATGTGACTAAATATTCGCTTGAATTATATATCTTTCGCCGCCATTGACTCGATGTTATTGCTCTGACATGTTGACTTGTTGACTATGTTGCGTACTTGATGATGTGAAATCATACAATGTTTTTTTAGTCTTCCGTAGTAATTAGTCTTCCATAGGAATTTGTCTTCCGCAGCAACACTTAGTCTTCGGTGCTTTTTCTTCAGTGATTGTGCTTCCGCAAGAGTTCTTGTACTTGTTCTTCAACAGCATGCTCTCCTTCAGTAGCTTCACTTGTTCTTTAGACTTGTTCAGCTGATGTTTGTTCTTTCGTAGGAGATCTACGAAAGTACACATAAGTTATGCTCCTGAGAACATCTATGGAGGAACATTATTCATCCGCTGTTTTTTCTAACACTTAGTCAATTTTCCAAATTGACTAATTCTGATGTTTCCTGCAATCAGACATAAACCAACACATATATAATATGGGTTAACATATATGTTGTGTAGTACATTATATTATAAACAAGAGAGTACAATGATGAATTACAAGAGTTGACAAGTCAACTAAACCTATACATTTGTTCTAGTCCTAACAATGCTCCCCCTATAGGTTTTGCCTCTTGTAATCATCTGTTCAAGTCTCTCAATTCTTGAACTCTTGCCAAAATTTTGATGTTGAAGTATCCTACAGTATTCTTTTGATCTTCATACTAATACTCCATCTTCATTCTTCCCATTTTCTTTAATGTTTTGTATTTCAAACTCAGGATGTCCTCTTTAGTGGTTAGTGTTGAAACAACACTATTATTAGACACCAGTTCCAACTCATCCTATTTTGTAATTCTCAGTTCTGTTATTGGCTCTATCTCTGCTCCTCTCAGCTGCCCAGCTTCAAACTTCCTTCTCTTATAGGCCTTGGCATGAAGCTTGTCAATAACTTGGATGACATGTACATACAGCACAAGTCATTTTGAGTAGTTGATCATTGAGCTTAGGAAAATACTTGTCATGTAGATATGAAGTATAGCTGGATGAAGCAGCTTGATCTCCATTGGGTCAAATAGCCTTATGCTAGAACCTTTCTTCAGTGGATCATTTCTCTGCAACACCAGCTTTCGTCCTTTCTAAAATCCCCATTCGTGATAGGGCAAGAGTATTGATTTCCCTTAATAACTTTGATGGATGCTTCAGTTTGTATCTTCATACCCAATTCTCAGTAAAAATTCATCATCCACGTGTTGAGAACTGGAATAAGACTTTTCTGTTTCAGCTTCCTTTTGTGGTGTTCTGCATCTTCTCTCTTTGCTTCTTTAAGCACATCTCCCTTGAACCTATGACTCAGCTTAGCCACGAGTCCCAAGAAGTCTCTTCCTCTTGACTGATTGGGTAGTTGTTATGGGGATGTTTTTAGAGTGGTGAGGTCTGTATCTGGAAGTGTAAGGAGTGTTTCCACCCTTGGAAAGTATTGAATCATTCCAGATGTTCTCTTTATCACAGCACAGTCCCAATCTGAGTCATTTTCCAAGCAATGATTTTGTTTTCTTTTATTGATCTTGGAGTTGTCATGTTGTTAAATAACTGAATCATTGGGTCTTTTGTTTAGTTATCTCTGTAATGTAGTTCCTAGAGGCCAGACCTTGTTAGGGATCATATCCCTTGGCTCTTTTATCAACTTTTCTTTACCTCTCTACATGTCTCTGCTCTGAACTACAGTTGGTTCACAGAGTTGTTTTGCTTGTTGTTTGTACGTAGGATTAGAGCTCTAGTCCTGAATCTACTCTTGTGTCTAGCTCCACCTTCATTACATGCTCCATCATTTCCATTAGCTTATTTATTGATCTTCCTTTAGCTTATGGCTTCATAGTTATGACTCTGCAACCAGCAAGTCATGTTGTATCTGGTCAGCTTCTTAGTTTCACAATGACCCAAATCCTTCTTGATTTTCTCTATAGCTTTGTATTTTGAATAAGTTTCATAATTTCATATGGGCAGCATCAGCCTTGCAGCATCAAACTCCTTTAAAACTTCAATCATCTCATTCATGTTCATCGTCAACCATGTCATAAGGAATCCGTTACTTATTAAGTCCATGAACATGGTAGATTGAGCTCTTTCTTCCAAATGTCTTCAGTTGATAGCATGCCAGATTCTTCTTCATTAGCTGCTTCAACTCATCGTCACTTTCTTCTTTGATGATGTCAATTTGCTGATAAGCTACAAGATCAGCTGATAGAGTGTGAGTTTGGGGAGACCCTTTTTGTTTTCTTTTGTTGATCTTTAGATTCAGCACCTTCATCTTGAGTTTTGCCCAGATATTTTCTTTTCCTGCTGTAAATGATTGTGGTTCCTTTGATTTAATCATTGTACTCATATCAGCTTCTTTCTTTTTGCTCATATCTTGTTCAGACACCTTTTTCTTTAACTTCTCATTCTAATCATCTTTTGTTTTCAGTTGTTCTGATTGTTCAAAGATTTGCAATTTTATTGCATCAATCACCTCGTTGTCAGTCTCAATATCTTCTCTCAGCCTTTTAATTCATCCTTCTAGTTTGGTGATTGTAGCATCATTCATAACTATGAGTCTATCTTTCTCTATCAGCTCCTTTTTCATCATTTTCCTTAACTTTTCTAACTTCCTATTGCTTTTGATGATCAAACTGTTGTATTTGGCAACCGGGTAGCTCTTACTCACATCAATCTCTTCTTCATTCAAGTCATCCTTATTATAAGCAATTATGTCAACATAACTACCCTCCTCTTGTTCAACTTCTCATCTTTCTCCCTTTCAACCTCCAGACATATCTCCTCAATAGCAGCATCTTGAACCTCATGTTCATCAACCTCCTCCATTTAGTATCTTCGTATGAGCAGGGCTAACTGTGGGTGATATTGGTTCAGTAGGTGTGGTGATGCAGTTGGTTCTGTTGATGGATGTGTAGGTGTTTGTATGAGATATAGTGAGATGGCTTCTATTGCACCAGAATGTATTGATGATTGAGATTGTTTGGGTGATAGTTGGATATCATCTTGAGCAACTACTTCAGTTGAAAGTGTTGACTTTTGTGTGAGTTGGCAGGGGATATGGGTTGAGTGTGTTCACTTGATGAGGATATCAGGTGAATAGGTGATGATAATGGTTGGGGTTCTTGATAGTGAGGATCCGATGATTCAGTTGATGGTGTTTGATGTTGTGGTTGTTCAGGGAATAGGATTTCCTGAGGTATGTCAGCAGTGTCATCAATGACATAAGCAAACATCTCTACCTCTTCTCCATGATACTGTCCAGTCAATTTGTTGAGCAGCGATCTTCCTAGGTGAGTTTGCACAAACACATCACCTTCTCTTTCAACAGTATGCATTGTTTCGTTTATGATAAGTTGAATAAATCTTGGGAACATATACATCTCGTTGTCCTTATGCATTCTTATATGGTCACACAGACAACCAAGAATGTACTTGCAGTAGTTGTACTTTCTTCCCTCAAAAATACTGATGATTCCCGATGAGATGTGCCTCGAGAATCTGTCCAAACTGGACTTACTGTTGGATATGCACTTGAGATAGGTGTGACATAGAATCTATACCTTGCACAACCTCCCCTTTTTAATCTCACTGTTTCGATAGTCTCTGTCATACCCCATTAACTAAAAACTTTCTAAATGTATTCATGATCAAATACATCAGGGTGACCTTCTTCACCATCTCCGAACTCCAGCTCCCTCCTTATTGTTTGTTCATCTATCCTCACTGTTCGTTTCTGTTCTATTGTGGCATGAATCATCTGCTCACCATCTTTTTATTCAATCCTCGCAGAGTCCCAAAATCTATGATGTGAGATTGATAGATAATGGGATCCGCATATAGTGCATAAAATAATCGTTTCTCTCAAATAGCGGATGATGTCTCTGCATCCATCTTCCACTTCTGGATTCAAGAAAGCGCACATGTTGTGTCTTAACAAATCTATTAGCCATACTGGCTGTGATTTACGAATGGTGTGAGGATTAGTTGTGTGGAACAATCGATTTCAATGAAAAAGATAAAGGGGTTTTTTGGGTGAGAGGATTTCTAGGACTAAAAAGGTTTTTGTGAGTGGGAACCATCTACCCTTTTTACCCTTTCGAGGTTGTTTTGATAATTCTTCCTCAAAACTTCTATGGAAGGCAAAAGTCTTGATTCCAGTTTGTATCTTCGCGAAACATCTACGGAAGGCAGACACTTTTGATTCAAGTTACTCTTTCGAAGATAGTTTTGATAAATATCTTCCAAAGGTGATAAATGTATCTTCTAAAGCAACTTTTCCTTCTGAAGATAAAGGTATGATAAAATTTCTTTGTATGTACTAACATATAGTTAGTCCATATTGTTTTGCTGTTGGACCTTGTTGACTTTGCTTCATGGCAAACGTGCAAATGATTGAACACTTCAGATATCCAGACAACCAAGTTAGTGCTCAAGTTGTAATTTTCTTCATATTACAATGTTAAACTAAGTTTTCATGCTGTTGACTACTCCCCCTAAATTTGCAATTAATCATAAACTTATGCATTTATCAAAATTTATAAAGAGAATAGCATTAAAAGCATTTTTAATCTGTCCATATTAGTAACAGGAAAACAAATAGAAATACTTTTGAATGTTTGTTTCAGGCAAGTATAACCATACAAGGGATCATACTATGGACCAAGCAATTTCCCTGAACATTATTTTTGATGTTGTGGTATACTGGATCTGATTGCAAATATTATATCCGTAGAAATTCAACAATAGTTTATGTCCAACTTGTCATGTGTTTATCATGTTTTTGGTAGGGTTAAAGATGAACAAAGAAGGACTCACAGCATTCAAGTCACTAAAGTTAGTCCTCCTACATGAATCAATTCCATCACTTTTATCACACTTAAACTATGTTCCGTAGATTATAAGCTCTATCTTAAGATTTATTTGAAAT